>CM053166.1:199470318-200012891 GCA_028571685.1 Heterohyrax brucei
CTTGGGGGCCATTCTAAGAAAAGTAGTGGAGACTACAGGGTAGAGACATTTGGATAAAGCCATGCAGAAACCAGTGCTAAGGGATTTAAGACTCTGATACAGCTGTGGGAAGGGCAAAACCTGTGTAGTTCTTAAACTCAGAGTGTTATGGCTTCAGCCATAGTCATTAATCCTCTCAGCTTTCTGCTGCTTTGGCTCACCCCTACACCCCTCCCAAGAGCTCCACAATTCAGCTTTATTTCAAAGTGCAGGAATCTCAGCTATAAATCCAGACATGATACCTAAAGCCAGAAAGTAACTGCAGGTAATGAAAACAAGGGCTGCTCAAGGTACTTTCATATGTACAAATCCCAAAACACAATAGTATAGGATCCTCTCAGCAATACTGCACATAATCTGATAAACAATGAATCAAAAAAGAATCTGCTTTCCCAAAAGCTAACCAAAGAGAATGCCTTCTCTTCTATATATTACATCAGTGCTTTAAGCAATATGGTTATCTGTATTACCATGCCATTGCACATTTTCTACATGTCAAGGTAGGGAAAGACAAGAAGGAATCCATGACAAATATCACACAGTAAAGACAGGATAATGTCTGTATGATGCCATCTATTTAGCTACACTGACAAGTTTTCATATTAGCTCTGAGTTTGAGGCAAGTAACTTCCCTTAGTCGGTCTGTTTCCTCCTTCGTAAGATAAATATGTTGAACTACATGATGACTGAACTCCAAGGTCTAATACTCTATAATTCAGAGAAATAGCAACTGAGAACACAGCTGAAGCAAGAGCAACACTGGGTTAATATTTACCTTCTTAAGTTTTGTTTAGGATTAGAACCCTCCAAACCTACCAATTCTGGGTTAAGAGTAAAGGAATATAAGAAATGTGGATATTCAATTATAATGACAGAAACATTAATGAGCTAATTAATTCAATATAAATTATTGACGATATAAAATGTGACAGATACTCTACCAAGAACAGGGATACAGCTATCTATCTATCTGGATTCTAATAAGCTTGCACACTGAAGTAAACTAAGAGAATAAAAGATGAATAAGTATCAGAGAAGAGGAAGAAAAAAACTATCAATTTGCAATGATCAGAAAAGCTAGATTAAAAGCTATTAAGAAGAATGAAAGTTTTACTATAAAATGGACAAATATCAAAACACACTGGTCAGCATTCTTTGTGAACACCAGCAGTAACCAATCAGAAAATGTAATAGGAAAAAGACTACTCATATTAGCAACAAAACTGCCAAAAATTGACAAATATGCATAACAAAAATATGCAAAATTTAAGAAGTATAAAATTTTACTAAGAACTTCTGTATCTGGCTATGATAAACTATACAACAGACCAACTCACTCACCAAGAAAATCTAGAAAATGTTGATAAAATTCATGTGTGTGTATGTGTGAATGCATGTGTGTGTGTGTCTCTCTCTGTGTGTGTATATATGTGTGTGTGTATGTGACTATCTTGTATTGGTAACACCAGAGAGTTACAAGGCAAACAAGGTTTGAGGGTCAACAATCTGGAGTAAAAGAAAACTCACAAATTACACTTCTTATTCTCTGTAGGAATTTGCTTTCCGGAAATCAAGAGAGGCAGAGGCTCAGATGCAGAACATGAACAGAGTTTCCCACAGTCTCAAGGAGTTGGTAAGAGAAAAATGAAAGTTAAGGACTTCAAGTAACCCAGATATTAAAAACTAAGCTTCTGGAGGAAAGAGAAGAGCAGAGAAATAAGTCTTAGAGTTTAGGCCATACCACCAACGCTTTGAGCATAGCCTCTTGGTTAAACAAAAATGAAGGAGAACAGAACAGCTTGTGGGAACTCTAAAAATCAAACTGACATTGGAGTCAATAAAAGCACTTATTGATTACTAAATGATTGTGCTAAAGAACACAAGCCAAAAAAAAAAAACAAAACAAAAAAGAATAAAACAAAATTAAAACCAAACCCACTGCCATCGAGTTCGGTCTGACTCACAGCAACCCTAAAGGTCAGAGTAGAACTGCCCCATAGAGTTTCCAAGGAGCACCTGGCAGATTTGAACTGCTGACCTCTTGGTTAGCAGACGGAGCACTTAACCCACTATGCTACCAGGGTTTCCACAAGCAAAAAAAGGAATACTAAAATAATGATTGATTAAGCAGAACAATTAGCAGTCTTATGGAATTTGGGGACTAAAAAAGTGGAGAGGCCCTGGTTAACCCCTTAGAACTCCAGCATGGACGCTGAAGGACTACCCAAAGAGTAAATAAGGGTAGTCCTGAAAGATACAATCACTCACACAGATATACACACACACAGACACAGACACACACACAGACACACACACACACACACATACACATCCACCAAGGAAATCTATCCTTGAAGTGCCTTAACCCCTGAATGGACCAAGACAATGTGCTTCCACATTAACTGCCTTTCAGAAATGTAATACTCTCTTTAAATAAAAAACAGGTGATTTCTTGTTCCATACAAGATGGAACAGACTCATTCTTCCTTATTCCTCCCAAGTCATTACAACAGAAGTCATTACAACAGAAGCTCTATATATACATAATCAAACAGAAAACCATTAAGAGTATGTGGAAAGGAAGAAAGAGAAAGGCAGGTTGACTAGGAATCTTGCTACTTTGTAACAAAATGGCAATGAGTTTCTCACATTTTCTTTTTATTTCCTATATTCTCTAAGCGAGGAGCTGGAAAAGTCTGTAATCCATAACCACAAACAGGTGCATACAAAAACAATCCCATGAACAGCTTGCTCTCCCTAACATAAAGGTCACGAAAAAGGGAAGCACAAGACAGAAAACTTATTGACAATACTAGCCCTATCCTAACACCTCAGATAGCCTGCCCCAGCAGTGTCAGAGGCCACTCAGAAAGGAGCTTCAACTCCCACCCCTCATCCAGCAGCATAGGCATCTTGAGATAATGTTCCCCTTCTCCATGGGCAAGACATCAGCAGCTAAAGACAAAGAAAATATCTTGAAAACAGGTTGAAAGAAAGAACACATTATAGAGGATCAAAGTATTCAGTGAAACTGGATTTCTCATGTGAAACAATAAGAGAAGACCTAAAACTTCAGAAAAGATAAAAAACAGTGAAATGGGTAGAAATACACATAAATATAGATTGTACTTCTCCTTAGAAATTATAACATATTTGATGACTGAAAAAAAATACACTGAGAGAATTCAGAGCCAGAAGACTTGCACAAAAGAAAAACATATTCTAAAAATAATTTTTCAGGTAAAAAGATTATGATACTAGATGGAAGCATAGAAAGACAGGGTGTAAATGCAAAGAAAAACACTAAAATGTAAACTGTTAAGTAATTCTAAACCAATATTAACAGGTGAAAATAATAACAATGATAAAGGGCTTAACATATATTTAGAATTAAAATTCAAGAGAACAGAAGCAAAATAGGCAAAATGATAATAAATAGAGACAAAATTTTATAAGACCCTCACGTTGTCTAGGATATGGGAAAAGAACTAATTTAAAATAGAATGTAACAAACCAAAAATGTATAATGAAATCTCTGTGATAACCACTGACAGAATAACAGAATATATAAGGACTGGCAATTAAGTTCATGAACTCATCCTAGAAAAAGTGTTACATACCTCATTGTAGAATATCACTACAGTCACCTCTGAAGTACTTCCTTTGGGAAGCTATGCACCAACACCAGCACCTAGTCCACCCCTGAAAGCAATTTTGGAACTCTTTTTCTGGAATGACCATCAGAGCTGTCATCAAATTAACCTTGATGTCCTGAGTGTCATCAAAATGTCTTCCTTTCAATGTTGCCTTTATCTTTGGATCAAGAAAAAAGTCACTGGGGTGCAGTCAGGAGAGTAGAGAGGGTGTTCCAATACAGCTATTTGTTTACTGGCTTAAAACTCCCTCACAGACAACTATACAATTAAGTTCACGAACTTGCCACCCTGCCGCCATGCACAATGGCCATTCCAGAAAAAGAGTTTCAAAATTGCTTTGAAGGGTGGACTAGGCATTGGCATTAGTGCATAGCTTTCCAAGGGGAGGACTTTGAAGGTGGCCATAGTGGTATTCAGCAGTGAGGTACGTAGCACCTAGAACAATTTGTCAGACCTCATACATTTGGTAAATTATCACTGAGCTGTACACTTAGGATTTTGCATTTTTATGTATATTTTACTTCATTGAAAAGGTTCACTTTCAAAAAGCTACTGAAAAGGAGACATTAATAAATGGAAACAGCATGTTTTGGGATGAAAACAGCTATTTATCTTAAAAATACCAACAGTCCCAAATTTATCTGTGATTCCATGTAATCCTAATACAAGTCTCAACAGAATTTCCTTAAAATAAAACTTACCAAGTTTATTCTAAAGTTCATAAGAAAATTCTTGCAACCTATTTTTTTAAAAAAGTAACTATTAGAGGGCATTTGATCTAATAAAGTTCAAAACATAATATAAATCTACAGAAATAAAACACTGTAGTACTAAAATATCAGCATGTCAATATGTTAATGTACCAAAAGTCTGCTAACTGAAAGATCAGCAGTTCAAATCCATCAGCTGGTCCTTGGAAACCCTACGGATCAGTTCTACTCTGTTGTATAGGATCATTATAAATCAGAATTGACTCAATGGCAATGGGTTTTATATGATGAACATAAGATGCACAGCTAAATTATAAACCTACGGAAAGACTGAAAGCAAAAGAATGGAAAAGTACACCCATCAAAAATTAATCATAAGAAAAGTGATGAGGCTAAATCAATAAACTGAATAATACTGAAAATACAACATACCAGGCAAATAGCTACTGAAAAGAGCAAGAGTGGCAAGACTAATCTCAGATAAAACAGACATAATAGCAAAATCCATCATAAAAGACAAAGAAGGACACTGTATAATCATTAAAAGAACAATCCATCATAAAGACTTAACCATAATAAGCATCTATGAACTCAATGATAGGGCTCCAAATTATATAAAACAACTTCTGACAGCAATGAAAAGAGAAATTGACAGTTCCACAATTATAGTAACAGACTTCAACCCACCACTCTCAGTAAAGAATAAAACATTCAGAAAGAAACTCAACAAACATACAGGAGAACTAAAGAACACAATTAACAAACTTGACCTCATAACCATATATTCAACACTCCACACAACAGCTGCAAAGTACACATTCTTTTCCAACACACATGGAACATTCTCCAGAAGAGACCACACTTTACGCTACAGAGCAACCCTTAAAAAAATCCAAAACTTTGAGATAGTTAAGAAGTATCTTCTCTGACAATAATGCCATGAAAGTAGAAATTAACAACAGGAAGAGTCAGGAAAAAAAAAAATGACTTACATGGAAACTCAATAACACCCTGCTTCAAAATCACTGGCCACAGAAGAAATTTAAGATGGAATGAAAAAATTCCTATAATCAAATGAGAATTAAAACACTTCATAGCAAAACCTTTTAGACACAGCAAAGGTAGTGCTCACAGGTCACTTTATATCACTTGATACACACATCAGAAAAGAAGAAAGAGGAGGCACGGCCAAGATAGTGAAGGAAGCAGATACATCCTGTACTACCTCTTACAACAAAGATGGGAAAAAACAAGTGACCTAATAATATATGACAATCTAGGAGCCCTGAACATCAAAGTTTAGGAGTCATACTGAGTGGAGAGGGAGGGAAGAGAAAGATTAGAAGCAACAAACTTCCACCAGACTTGACCAGGCTGACACCCCATAGGTTGTACTGGCTGCAGTGAGTGGCCTGGGGAGTCCTGAATATCCGCAGAAAACTGAGACATCGGACTGGTTTACAGAGAAGACAAAGTGGGTCCAAAGACTACTACATTGGCTACATTGAAATCTGCAACCCACAGAAGGGCTCACATAAGCCAGCAAGGCAGAGCAGAAGCACATAAGTGGGTGGCCAAACAGAGCAGGATGACCATGAGTGCAGCCCATCTTTCTCAGCAGAGAAACTGGCATTCAGATAGCCATACCTACAGAACCACAGAGGACTTTCACCTATCATAAGCTATGAGGTCTAACAATTAAGTCCACAAACTTGCCACCATGCACTTACATTTGCAGCACTGCACAAACAACTCAGTAAGGTTTCATAATCCTGGTATTGCAGGGTTTCACAGCAGTGTTCACGTCAACATTCGATGGTGCCTTGCTGAGTGGTGTTCTGGTGTTCTTTATTGTTGTTGCACACTTTTTTGTGCCATTGCAAGAATGTCACAGCTTGAATTAGAGCAATCAATAAACACTAAATCTCTTGTTAAACTTGGCAAGAGTGGAAGTGAAATCAGGAACAAGTTAGTCTAAGTTTATGGGTATAATGCCATGAAGAAAATGGCAGCATACAAATGAATTAAATGTTTTTTCTGAGGGGAAAGCATCACTGTTGAAGAGAGGTCAGGGTGGCCAGTAATGAAAAGAACTGACAAAAACATTGCAAAAACTTGTCAACTGTACATCAAAGAAGCACAGCAGACCAAGTGAACATCAATAGAAAAACAGGAAATTCTTAACTGAAAAACCCTGACGTGAGAAAGGTGTCTGCAAAAATGGTCCCAAAGGAGCTCACCAATGAACAAAAAGCAAAGGAGAGTCAAAGTCTGCCAAGACATCATGAGGAGGAATCGACTCAATGGCAATGGGTTGGGTTTGTTATCACTGGTGATGAAGTCAGCCAATTCTTCATGACCAAAAAAAAGTTTTGTCAGTCCAAATCAAGACAAAACAGTGTTACTAACCTTTTTTGATATCAGAAGGATTGTTCATTTATGAATTGGTACAAACTGGACAAATAGTTAACCAAGTTCACTATTTGCATGTGCTGAAAAAGGCCACATGGAAAAGTTAGATGAAAATGACCTGAACTTTTCATCAACAACTCATGGCTTTTGCATCATGACAACAGACCAGCTCAAAAGGCACTGTCTGTGAGGGAGTTTTTAGCCAGTAAAAAATAACTGTACTGGCACATCCTCTGTACTTGCCTGATTTGGTCCCTAATGACTTTTTTCATTACCAGAAAATAAAGGAAATATTGAAAGGAAGACATTTTGATGACTTTCAGGACATCAGGGTAATATAATGACAGCTCTATTGGCCATTCCTGAAAAGGAGGTCCAAAACTGCATCTTAGGCATGTGCACTGAGTTAATCTCCCAGACTTGGAGAGGAAAACAAAGGGAGGGGAAGAAAAAAAGGTTCTCTCAAATTTCCATGAGCAAACAACTCCCCCTATCTTTCTCAGGTCACTCACAGATCTAAATGCACAGTGACATTGGAATTCTTAGGGCCGCAAAAATCAACTTTGCGCAAAGAACCAAAACATTTGGACACTCATGGAATCAATCCAGATGCCCAACAACAGAAGAATGGATAGGTAAACTATGGTACATATACTCAATGGAACACTACACAATGAAAAAGAATAATGATGATTCCAGGAAACATCTCCTAACCTGGTTTCAACTGGAAGACATTATGTTGAGTGAAAGTAGTCAGCAACAAAAGGACAAATATTGTATGAGACCTCTACGATAAGATCTCAAAAACAGACTTGTGTATAGAAGAAAAGACTCTTTGACAGCTGCAAGAAGGGGAGGGAGAGAGGGCGGGGGCAGAGGGTTTGGTTTAGATAGTTGCTAGACATCTGGTTGGGAGAAAGCGGTGATAGCACTCATTAGGAACAAGAACAATATTAAGTGGACTTCAGCATAACTTGAGTACTCCTTCCATCTTAACCCAAAATTGCAAGGATACAGTAGCTGGGGCAGGGAGGCAGGGAATCATGCTCTTAGGAGAAATCGAGGCCAATTGGCACAACTAGCGTTTTGCTAAGAAAACTCTCTGCACCCCACATCGGTGAGTAGCGTCTGGGGTCTTAAGAGCTGCCAAGCTGCCATCTGAGGACACAGCAAATGGTCCCACCTCTGCAGGAACAGATGCTCACCGAGGACCAAAATGACATGTGGTAAAGACAACCTAGAAGACAGAGAGACCCACAAGAGTGGGTGCCTACATCGACTTGGGACCAGAAGAACCAGATGGTGCCCGGCCATCACCAGTGATAGGCATGAAGGAGCTCACAGAGATGAGTCTCACTGGCAACACAAGAATAAAAAGGGGTGCATCCTGACATCTCCACTAAAAGATCTCAATTGATGGTCCAGTGGTTTCAGGGTTCCCCTAAGAGCATGGCCCCAGGCCCTGATGCTGCCTTTACCCATAAATTATAATGAAGGTCCACTCTTTAGACAGGAGTGGAATGGGCTTGGCAATGCAGAGTGACCATATATTGGCACTTTATGATTCTATACATCTATAGGACATCATCCTGCTGACCTCTGGCTGGAGGAAGGAGAGTGGGTGGAGAGGAGGGGAAAGGAGGCTGTTGGGAGGATAAGACATGTATGGAGCAGAGAGGAATAGTGTGCTGTCACCAGATAGGGAGAGCAGTGGAAGCTGCATATAGGGGGGCATGTAAATTTATATGGGAATGTATATTTTCACTCAGTCATGTTAAATAAAAATAAAAAAAATATTTGGACACTCAAAAACTGAACTACTACAGTGGGGCCTAGACACACATCTCCTTAATTCCCTCTGAAAACTAAGACCTGGATTAATAAATGAATGGAGTTTTCTGGACAGCCAGTGAGCCCTATGACATGGTGTAGGGCTGTTGGTTTGGACTGCATGCCACTGAATGGCAAACTCCTTGGCTTTGGCTGAGCCCTACTCTGGTTGAATTGGCCAGCTACTGAGGACTGAAGGTAACTGGCATTTTTAATTTTCCTTCTTCTTGTTGGCCAGCAGGTGGAGGCATGGCTCAAACAGCAGCTAAAAAGACTCACAATGCTAAAGTGCTAAGTGGATGGAATAGCTACATTTTTAGAGCTTTGGTATCAGTGCACCACAGCCCATCCACTCTCTTTTAGACCTTTGTCATAGATTCTGCTATTTCACAGGGGCGGGACACATTGACCAGCATGCGATCTTGTTTGACTGGGAGTCAGAAATACCTAACCGGAGGCCTGAGCAGGGACTAATTCCCAGACTTGGAGGGAGTACTAGTCTTGGACATGCTTTGCCAACAGAAAAGCTATGTTTAGCACAGTGTAGCCTTACGGGACAGGTACAGAAGGGATGACAGCAGACTAGTAGCCTGTTCTACTTTGAACTATATCACAGCATCTCGGAACAGCTGACAAGGTCCCATCACTGTCAGCTGAAAGGAAGGGCTTACAACACCTGACAGCCTGACTGATTTTGGAAGCAGTCAGATAACTTTTACTTTTTAAAAATAAGATTGCCTAGAATAATAAATGTCATGCAGCCTGATGGCATCTCTTCCAGCCTTTACCAACCCACATCACAGGGTAGGCTGACGGCTCCCCACTGACTACATAAGTAAGGCTGTGTCTTCGACAGCTGGGAGGCGGAGCCTGCTACCCCATAGATTCCACTGGATTACTCACTGGAGTACACAGAGGTGGCTGGGGATCAACTTCCTTCTCAGAACTGCACCTCAGTTCCTGTTAAGGCAACACCAGACAAAACAAACAGCCTCTAGATCACCAAAGCAACAGACCCTAATGAAATGTTTAAAAAAGCATTCATCCATGGCTCCAGAAAACTCCCAAAATAAAGAATAAAAGAATTTTCCAGATGAAGAAGCCTCTCTGAAACTATCAGAAGTAAAAAAGAATTATAATATAGAGCCCACCTAGACACTATAAAAAATACAGTAGAGCAAAATGAAAAATTTAGCAAGCTGTTTGAACTGATAGAACACCAGCATTCTGAAATCCAACTGATCAATAACAAAACTACAGAATCAGACAATTCAATTTGAAGCCAAAAGAGCAGAACTGAACAACTGAAAACTAGATTTTCTGACTTTGAAGATAGAGCTACCGACACCAGCATATATCAGGAAAAATCAGAGAAAAGAAACAAGAAAAATACCTAAAAACACCGAGTATTGTTCTTGAGTTGCTGACAGAAAACGTCCCTGAAATTATGAAAGAAGAGAACATAGATATCCAAGATGTGTACTCAATGCCACATAAAACTGACACCAAAACAAAGACGCCAAGACATGTTATAATTAAGCTTATCAAAATGAAACATAAGCAGAAACTCTTAAAGGCAACGAGACTCAAAGCAAAACTAACATTCAGAGTGACGTCCTGTAAACTTTCATCTGACTTCTCGGCAGAAACAATGCTGGCATGGAGACAGAGGGATGACACATTCAAAGCCTTGAAGGAGAAAAGCTTCCAACCAAGAATTATATATCCTGCAAAACTGTCTTTCAAATATGAAGTCAAAATTAAGGCATTAGCAGATAAGCAGAAACTTAGAGACTTTGTAAAAATCAAATGAAATCTATAAGACATACTGGAAGAAGCTCTTGGCTTAGAAAACCAAAACCATTAAGTCTATATTTAAGGAGGCAATGTAGAACCCAACACCCAGAAACATACTCAGAGAAGGAACAAAACTCAAAGCTATAATATTAAAAGAAGGGATCCAGTGATCATATCACGTAAACTCAGAAAACATCACATTAAACAGAGAGATACACTACAATAGCTATAGTCCTTTCAGATGGAGAAGTTAATAAGATATGTAGAAGCTAATATTGGGGTTACACTTAGATTATTAAGAAGGACCACAGAGTTAGCCGCAAAGCACAATACAGATGTAGCATATCAAAACAAGAAACATGACACAGCAGTCCCAACAAATACAAAGCTAACACTGAAAAGGATGAAAAATCAACACATAAAGGACCAACAGAAAATTAAGAGCAACAAAGAATACACCAACACCAAAATATATACATCAAAATGACATCAATAAACACACACCTATCGATAACTACACTGAATGTAAACCAACTGAATGCTCCAGTAAAGAGACAACAAGTGACATCTTGGATCAAGAGATATAACCCATCTGCATGTTGCTTACAAGAAACTCACCGTAGACTTAAAGATACGAACAAACTGAAAATTAAAGGATGAGATAATATATACCAAGCCAACAATACACCAAGAAGAGCAGGTGTGGCAATACTAATTTCTTATCTGATTTTACTGTAAAATCCATCATCACGGACAAGGATGGACAGTATTTATTGCTGAAAGGTTCAATACACAAGCAGGACTTAACAATATTAAATACTTATGCACCCAATATTAGAGCATCTGAATACATCGAAGACTGACTACATACAAAAAGAAGATAGATCACTCCACAATAAAAGAGGAAGACTTCAACATTCCACTTTCAGTATTAGACAGATCATCCAGAAAAAAGCTCAGTAAAGACACAGAAGATCTCATTCCTGCAATTAACCAACTGGACTTCATCGACATATACAGAACGTTTTATCCACCAACAGATAACTACACCTCATTATCGAGTGCACATGGAACATTTTCCAGAATAGACCACATGTTAGGACATAAAGGAAATCTCAAAAAAATTCAAACCACTGAATTACTGCAAAGCATCTTCTCAGACCATAAAGCCACAAAAGTTGAAATCAATAGCAGAAAAAAATCAATAGAAATGGGAACTCATGGAAATTGAATAACACCTTGCTCAAAAAGCCATGGGTTATAGAAGAAATCAAGGATGGCATGAAGAAATTTATGGATTCCAATGAGAATGAACACACTTCCTACCAGAAGCTTTGGGATACAGCCAAAGGAGTACTCAGAGGTCAATGTATCTTTATAAACACACACATCTGGAAGGAAGAAAGGTCCCAAGACAAAGAACTAACAGTACAGCTAGAACAAGTAGAAAGAGAACAACAGAGGAACCCCTCAAGCATCAGAAGAAAACAGAGTATAAAGATTACAGCAGAACTAAATGAATTAGAGAACAGAACTGAAAAAATTGCTAAAGCCAAAAGCTGGTTTTTTGAAAAGATTAACAAAATTGACAAGTCACTGACTAAACTTACTAAAGAAAAACAGGAAACAAATAATCCAAATAAGAAATGAGATGGAAGGTGTCACAATAGATCTAACAGAAATCAAAACTACCATAACAGAATTCCACAAAATACTGCATTCTAACATATTTGAAAACCTAGAGGAAATGGACAAATTCCTAGATTCACATCATCTACCAAAATTATCACAAGGAGAAGTAGAACAACTTAATGCACCTATCACAAAGGAAGAGATTGAAACAGTCATCAAAAAACTACCAACCAAAAAGAAAGTCCTGGCCCAGATGGCTTCACCACAGAATTCTACCAAGCTTTTAGAGAAGAGTTAATTCCAATACTACTGAAACTATTCACAGCATAGAAAGGGATGGAATACTCCCAAATTAATTCTATGAAGCCAGCATAACCCTGATACCAAAGCGAAGGAAGGATCCAACAAACAAAGGAGAATTACAGACGATTATTACTCATGAACCTAGACGCAAAAATCTTCAACAAAATCCTTGCCAATAGAATTCAACAACATGTCAAAAAAATAATTCACCACAACCAACTTGGATTCATACCAGGGACGCAAGGCTGGTTCAACATCAGAAAAACAATGTGATCAACCACATAAATAACACAAAAGAATCACCTGATTTTGTCAATTGATGTAGAAAAGATATTTGAAAAGACCAACACCCATTCATGCAATGCAGTGCAATAAGGGCCATCTACACAAAACCAATCACCTACATCATCCTGAATGGAGAGAGACTGAAGCATTTTCCCTTGAGAATGGGAACTAGACAAGGATGCCCATTCTTACCTCTCCTTTTCAACCTTGGACTACAAATTCTGGCCAGAGCAATTAGACAAGCAAGGAAATAAAGGGCATCCACACTGGCAAAGAAGAAGTAAAAATCTCCCTATTTGCAGATGATATGACTATATGCACAGAGAATCCCAAAGAATCTGTAAGTAAACTACCTAAACTAATAGTTCATCAAAGTTTCAGGATACAAGATAAACATAAGTAACCTGGTAGGATTCCTTTATACCAACAAAGAGACCAGCCAAGAAGAAATCACCAAATCAATACCATTTACTATAGCCCCAAGAAGACAAAATACCTAGGAATGAATCTCACTAGAGAAATAAGAGACCTATAAACAGAGAGCTACCAGACCCTACTGCAAGAAACTAAGAGATACTTACATAAATGGAGAAACCTACCCTGCTCATGGATAGGAAGACTCAACATTGTGAAAATGTCTCTTTTACCCAAAGCAATCTACACATACAACGCAATCTCAATACAAATTCCAGTGACATTCTCCGATGAGATGAAGAAACAAATCACCAACTTTGTCTGGAAGGGGAAGAAATCCCGCATAAGCAAAGCACTACTGAAAAAAAACACACCAGGAGTCCTCTCACCACCCAACTTTAGAACTTATTACACTGTCACATTTATCAATGTGACTGGTTCTGGTACAAAAAGAGACATACAGAACAATACAATGAGTTGAGACCCCAGAGATGCCACCACCCTCTTATGAACAGCTGATATTTGACAAAGGTCCTAAGATTCCAAACTGGAGTAAAAACAGTCTTTTGAACAAATGATGCTGTCAAAATTGGATATCTATCTGCAAAAAATTGACACAAGACCCATATCTCGCACAAAAACCAACTCAATCTGGATAAAAGACCTAAATATCAAACCTAAAATGATAAAGATCATCCAAGGAAAAATGGGATCAACAACAAAAGTTTTAATACACAACATAGACTTCAAAATCTGACAAACCACGATCAACAGAAGAGAAAATAGGTAAATGGGAACTGCTAAGAATCAAACACTTTTGCTCATCAAAGACCTTATCAAAAGAATTAAAAGATCACCTACAGAAGGGGAAAAAACATTTGGCAACTATATACTACACCAACATCTGATCTCCGTCATCTACAAGGTACTGCAAAATAGCAACAAGAGAAGGATAAATAACCAAAATTAAGCGTTGGCCAAATGAGATGGACAGACACTTCTCTAAAGAGGATATCCAGGCAGCCAAAAGACATGCAGAAATGCTCATGATCATTAGTTATTAAGAAATCCAAATCAAAACAACGATGAGATACCATCTAATCTCAACAAGGTTAGCCATGATCCAAAAAACACAAAACAACAAATGCTGGAGAGGCTGTGGAGAAATTGGAACTCTCCTACACTGCTGGTGGGACTATAACACAGCACAACCTCTTTGGAAAGCAATCTGGTGCTTCCTTAAAAAGCTGGAAATAGATATACCATTTGACCCAGTAATCCCACTGCTTGGAATATAACCTACAGAAGCAAGGGTAGTCACATGAACAGGTACATGCACATGAATGTTTACTGCAGCACAGTCCACAACAGCAAAAAGATGGGATCAACCCAGATGCCCAACAACAGAAGAATGGATAAATAAACTATGGTACATATACTCAGTGGAACACTATGCAATGGTAAAGAACAATAATGATTTTAGGAAGCATCTCATAACCTGGTTTCAATTGGAGGACAGTATGTTAAGTGAAATCAGTCAATGGAACAAGGACAAATATTGTATGAGACCCCTACTATAAGGACTGAAAGAGAGAGACTCATGTAGAGAAGTGTTTTAGTCAGCTAGGGCTGCTCTAACAGAAATACCACAGAGTGGATGGCTTTAACAAAGGAAGGTTTATTCTTACACAGTCCGGTAGGCTACAAGTTCAAATTCAGGATGTCCGCTCCAGGAGAAGGTTTTCCCCCTTGTCAGCTCTGAAAGAAAGTCCAGTATTGCATTAGTCTTTGTCCAGGGAGCATCTTGGCACAGGAACCTCAGGTCTGAAGGATGCACTCTTCTCCCGGTGCTGCTTTCTTGATGGTACAAGGTTCCCAAATCTCGGCTTGTTTCTCTTTCATCTCTTGCAGGATGAAAGGGTTAAGGGTGGGGCAAGCCATACTCCAGGGAAACCCCCTTTACAGTGGAGCAAAGAGGTGATCTTATAAAGGGACTTACAGTCCCATCCTAATCCTTTAACATATAGCATAGGAAAACCACAAAATGGAGGACAGTCACAAGATACTGGGAGTCACAGCCCAGCCACGTGGCTACACCTATTTTTTGGCGGGGGACACAATTCAATCCATGACAAGAAGAAAGGAATCTTTGACAGTTGCAAGGGAGGGGAGGGAGGGAGGGAGAGGGCTGGTTACAGATTAAGATAGGTGACAGAAATTTGTTTGGGTGAAATCAGTAATAGCACACATTAGAAACAAGATCAATTTAACTGGACTTCAACAGAACCTGAAAACTCTTCCAATCCTAACCCAATATTGCAAGGATAGAGGAGCAGGGGCGAGGGTCCGTGGGCCATGTTCTCAGGGGACAGCAAGGCCAATTGGCATAGCTAGCCTATTGCTAAGAGAGTCTTCTGCACCCCATATTGGTGAGTGGCATCTCGGGTCTTCAAAGCTAGCAAGCTGCCATCTGAGGTACACCAAATGGTCCCAACTCAGCTGGAACAGATGATCACCAAGGGCAACAAAGACATGAGGGGAGGAGAACACAGAAGAAAGATCCATGTGAATGGGTGAGTATACCAACATGTGACAAGAAGAACCAGATGGTGCCTGGCCACCACCAATGACAATTGTGATGGGGCTCACAAAGTTGAGTCCCAGTGGCAACATGAGAAAAAAAAAAAGAGGTGCACCCTGAGAACTCCACTAAAAGACCACAGTTGATGGTCCGAAGGCCTGGGGGGTTCCCCTGGGAGCATGGCCCCAGAACAATGCTGCTCCTGATCACAAATCATAACTGAGGTCAACCCTTTGGACAGGAACGGGTTGGATTCAGGGACATGGAGTGACCATATCATGTGTGCACTTTGTGGTTCTATGCATTTACAGGGTGTCGCCCTACTGGCCTCTTATTAGAAGGGAGTAGAGAGAGTGGAGAGTAGGGGACAAGAGATTGTTAAGAGGATATGACATATATAGAATGGAAAGGAGTGTGCTGTCACCAGGCAAGGAGAGCAGAAGGAGCCACAGATAGGCAGGCATGCAAATTTAAACTGGATTGTATACTTCCACTCAACCACAATTGAAAAACAAAAAGGAAACTGAAAAATAATATGGCTGGGAATAAATAAATGATAACCTACAAAGGAAAATCTATAAAAGTAAGCTAGAATACTTACCATAAACCATGCAAGCAAGGAGGAAATGGGATGACATATACAAAGTCCTGAAGGAAAATAACTGCCAGCCAAAAATTATACATCCAGCAACTCTGTCTCTCAAATATGGTGGCAAAATCAGGACATTTCCAGATGAACAGAAACCAAGGGAATTTCCAGAAACCAAACCAAAACTACAAGAAACACTAAAAGGAGTCCTTTGGTTAGAAAAACAATAACCCCACATAACAACCCAAGACCAGAGCTCAGAACTGAGCAACTGAATATGAAACCAAATAGGCGAATCCTAAAAATAATACATAGTAAAAACACTGAAAATAGGGAAACAGAGATCTCATTACGTGAACATAGTAAAGACAAAAGACCCAAAACAAAATGTAGTCATAGACCTTTCATATGGAGAGGAAGTCAAGGTGACATGAAGAAATTAAAGACTGGTTTCAATTTAGAAAAATGAAGGTAAAAATTAAGGTAATCACAAAGAAAACTATCAATTATATGCATCAAAATGAAACAAAGGAAAACATGAAGTCTCAGCAAATAAAAAACCACCAGCATGGAAAAAGGTGAAAAGAAAATATATAAAGATAAAAGACACAGCAAAGAAAATCGAATGGAATGAAAGAATTGACCACAACACACAAAAAAGACATCAAAATGACAGCAATAAGCTCATGTCTAT
The DNA here is from genome assembly GCA_028571685.1 of Heterohyrax brucei. Taxonomy (NCBI): domain Eukaryota; kingdom Metazoa; phylum Chordata; class Mammalia; order Hyracoidea; family Procaviidae; genus Heterohyrax; species Heterohyrax brucei. Next base: position 199,487,261 of record CM053166.1, read on the forward strand.
CAATAATCATGCTGAATGTAAATGGACTAAATGCGCCAAATAAAGAGGATGGAAAGTGGCAGACTGGATATAAAAAAAATTAAAAAATTATCCATCTAGACACTGCCTACAGAAGACATACTTTAGACTCAAAGACATGAACCATCTACAACTCAAGGGATGAAACAAATATGTCAGGCTGTCAATATTCAAAAGAAGAAGGAATAGCAATATTAATACCTGATAAAACAGAATTTAAAGTAAAATTCTCCACATTGTATAAGGAAGAACATTATATAACGGTTAAAGGCTCAGTACTCCAGTAGGATGTAACCATATTAAATATCTATGTACCCAATGACAGGACTCCAAAATACATAACACAAACACTATCTGCATTGAAAACAGAAATAGACAACTCCACAGTATTAATGGGAGACCTGAATACACTACACTCAGTGAAGGACAGAACATCTAGAAAAAAGTTCAGTGAAGATACAGAAGACCTTAAAGCCACAATCAACATCTTGACCTCATAGACATATACACAACGCTCTGCCCAGCAGCAGCCAAGTATACTTTTTTTCCAATGCATATGGAACATTCTCCAGAATTGACCACATATAAGCCGACAAAGCAATCCTTAATACAATTCAAAGTACTAAAATATTACAAAGCATTTTTCAGACCATAAGCAATCAATAATAGAAAAAAGAAGGAAAAAAAATGAAACACACGGAAAGTGAACAATACTTTGCTCAAAAATGACAGAATTATAGAAGAAATCAAGGACACAATATAGAAATTGATAGAATCAAATGAAACTTTAAACACATACTACCAGAATCTAAGGCACATTTCAAAGAAGTGCTCAGAGGTCAATTTAACTCAATAAAAGCATAGATGCAAAAGCAGAAAGGTCCCAAATCAAACAATGAATTCCACAACTCATACAACTGGAAACAGAGCAGCAAAAGAACCACTCGGGCAACAGAAAAAAGCAAATAATGAAAATTACAGCAGAACTAAATGAATTAGAGAACATAAAAATGACTGAAAAAGTTAAAACAAAAAGAAAAGTTGCCTTTGTTTTCAAAAGGTGAAAAAAACTGATAAACCACTGACCAAACTTACAACAGAAAAACAAAAGAAGAAGCAATATAACTCAAATAAGAAATGAGACAGGCAATATCACAACTGAAAATAAAAGAATCATAACTAATAAGAGTATACCAGGGCACAGAAAAGGATAAAATATTCCCAAATTTATCCCATGAAGCCAGTACAACCCTGACACCCAAACCACATAAGGACAACACAAAAAGAAAATTACAGACCAATATCTATCATGAACTTAGATGCAAAAATCCTCAACAAAATTTTAGCCAATAGAATTCAACAATATACCAAATAAAATAAAATACAATAACAAATTACCATGACCAAATGAGATTCATACTAAAGATCCAAGGATAGTTCACCATTAGAAAAACAACACAATCAACCACATAAACAAAAGACAAGAATCTCCTCTTGATTCTATCAATTGATGCAGAAAAAGCATTTGACCAAGTCCAACAACAATTCATGTCAAAAACTCTCAGCAAAACAGAAACAGAAGGGAAATTCCTCAACACAAAAAGCGGCATCTAAAAGCCAACAACCAACATCATCCTAAATGGAGACTGAAAGCATTTCCCTTGAGAACAGGTACAAGACAAACATGTCCATTGTCACCACTCTTACTCAACATTGACCTCAAGGTTCTAGCCAGAACAATCAGGCAAGATAAAGAAATAAAGGGCAACTAAATTGGTAAGGAAGAAGTCAAAGTATCTCTATTTGCAGATGATATATTATACACAGAAAACCCTAGAGAATCCACTAAAAAGTATTGTAAATAACAGAAGAGATCAGCAAAGTATCAGGATATGAGATAAACATACATAAATTAGTTGAATTTCTTTACACCAAGAGACCATCCAAGAGGAAATCACCAACTTATTGCCATTTACTATAACCCCCAAGAAGATAAAATACACAGGAATAAATCTAACCAGAGACGTAAAAAACCTATACAAAGAAAGCTGCAAGATTCTACTGCAAGACACCAAAGGAGACCTACGTAATTAGAGAAACCTACCTTACCCTGGACAGGAAGACTTAACATTGTGAAAATATCTATTCTACCCAAGCCAAAAGCCAAGTGCTATAGAGTCGGATCTGACTCACGGCAACCCTAAGTGACAAATATAAATTCCAACAGCTTTTGTCAAGGACATTGAGAAACAGACCACTAACTTCCTATGGAAAAGGAAGAAGCCTTGGATAAATAAAGGATTTCTGAAGAAGAAAAAAATTTGGAAGGCCTAACTCTACCTGACTTTAGAATCTATTACACTGCCACAGTAGTCAAAACTGTCTGATACTGGTACAAAAACATCAGACACATAGATTAGATAGAACAGAACTGAGAACGCAGATATAACACCATCCACCTATGAACAGCTGATATTTGACAAGGGTCCAAAGTCCGTAAGCTTGGGAAAAGACAATCTCTTTAACAGATAGTGTTGTCATAACTGGATATCTACTTGCAAAAAAAAAAAAATGCAACAAGACCCGTATCTCACACCCTGCACAAAAACTCAGTGGATCAAAAACCTAAATATAAAATCTAAAATAATAAAGATCACAGAACAAAAATAGAGACAACATTAGGTGCTCTAACACATTGCATAAACAGACTACAAAATATTACTAACAATACACAAACACCAGAAAAGAAAATGGATAACTAGGAACTCCTAAAAAATCACACACTTAATGCTTTTCCAAAGACTTTTTTACCAAAACAGTACAAAAAAAACTACAGAATGTAGGATATCATCCTGCTGACCTCTGGCTGGAGGAAGGAGAGTAGGTAGAGAGGAGGGGAAAGGAGACTGTTGGGAGGATGAGACATGTATGGAGCAGAGAGGAATAGTGTGCTGTCACTGGACAGGGAGAGCAGTGGGAGCTGCATAGAGGTGGGCATGTAAATTTATACGGGAATGTACATTTTCATTCATATTAAATAAAAATAAAAAAAGAAAAACTACAGAGTGGTAAAGAACTTTTGACTACCACAAATCTGATTCATGCCTAATCTCCACAATCTACAAGGTACTGCAAAATTTCAACAAGGAAAAGACAAATACCCCAATTAAAAAATGGACAAAGGATACAAAGAGGCACTTACCCAAAGAAGATATCTAGGACACTAACAGATACGTAAGGAAATGCTCACAATCCTTAGCCATCAGAGAAATCCAAATGAAAACTACAATGAAATGCCATGACACCCTAAAAAGGCTGGCATTAATTCAAAAAACTCAAAACAATAAATAGTGGAGGGGCTGCAGAGAGACTGGAACTCTTCTGCACTGCTGGTAGGAATATAAAACGGTACAAACACTTTGGAAATAAATTTGACATTTTCTTAAAATGCTAGAAATTGAAACATCATATGATCTAGCAATCCCACTGCTTGGAATACATCCTAGAGAAATAAGAGCTCTCACACAAACAGCTACTTGTTGTTGTTGTTACGTGCCATTAAGTTGGATCTGACTTACAGTGACACTATGCACAACAGAATAAAACACTGTCCCATCTTGCACCATACCCATAACCGTTTTTATGCTTAAACCCATCGTTGCAGCCACTGTGTCAATCCATCTCATTGAGGGTCTTCCTGTTTTTCATTGACCTTCCACTCTACCAAGCATGATGTCCTTCTTCAGGGACTGATCCTTCCTGACAACATGTGAAAATTATGTAAGACAGTCTTGCCATCTTTGCTTCCAGGAAGCACTCTAGTTGTTCTTCTTCGAGAACAGATCTGTTCTTTTAGCGGTCCATGGTACATTCAACATTCTTCTACAACACCACAATTCAAAGGCACCACTTCTTCTGTTTTCTTTGTTCACTGTCCAGCTTTGCATGCAAATGATGCAATTGAAAATATCACGGCTTCAGTCAGATACATTTGAGGCTTCAAGGTGACATCTTTACTTGAATTTTTTAAAGAGATTCTTTGCAGCAGATCTTCCCAATGCAACGCATCTTTTGATTTCTTGACTGCTGCTTCCATGGGTGCTGATTGTGGAACAAAGTGAAATGAAATCCTTGACAACCTCAATCTTTTCTCCATTTATGACTATGTTGCTTACTGCTGGTAAAGTTCTGAGGATTTTTGTTTTAAGGTGCAATTTATACTGAAGGCTGTGGTCCTTGATCTTCGTCAGTAAGTATTTCAAATCTTCACTTCCAGGAAGTAAAGTGGTGTTGTCTGCATAACCAAGGTTGTTAACGAGTCATCCTTCAATCCTGATGCCTCGTTCTTCTTCATATAATCCAGCTTCTTGGATTATTTGCTTGGCATACAGATTGACAAGGTATGGTGAAAGAATACAACCCTGATGCACACCTTTCCCGACTGCAAACCATGCAGCGTCCCCTTGTTTTGATCACACAACTGCCTCTTGATCCATATACAGATTCCTTAAGAGCACAATTAAGTGTTTCGGAATTCCCATTCTCTGCAATGTCAGCCATAATTTCCTATGATCCACACAGTGGAATGCTTTTGCAAAGTCAATGAAACACAAGTAAACATCTTTCCAGTATTCTCTACTTTCAGTCAAGATCCATCTGACATCAGCAGTGATGTGCCTGGTTCCACATGTTCTTCTGAATCCAGCTTGAACTTCCAACAGTTCCTTGTCAATATATTGCTGCAGTCACTTTTGAATAATCTGGAACAAAATTTTACTTGCATGTGAAATTAATGATATTGTTCGGTAATTTCTGCATTCAGTTGGATCATCTTTCTTTGGAATAGGCATAAGTATGAATCTCTTCCAAGCAGCTGTCTCTAAATTCTTTGGCATAGGCGAGTGAGCACTTTCAGCACTGCATCTGTTTGTTGAAATATCTCAATTGATTTTCAGTCAATTCCTGGAGCCTTGTTTTCTGCCAGTGTCTTCAATGCAGCTTTGACTTCTTCCTTCCATACCATCAGTTCCAGATTATATGCTACCTCTGCAAATGTCTGAACATCAACCAGTTCTTTCTGGTATAATGACTCTGTGTATTCCTTCCATCTTGTTTTGATGCTCCCTGAGTTGTTTAATATTTTCCTTGTAGAATCCTTCACTCTTGCAACTCGAGGCTTGAATTTTTTCTTCAGTTCTTTCAATGTGAGAAATGTGGAACATGATCTTCCCTTCTAGTTTTCCATTTCCAGCTCTTTGCACATGTCATTAGAATACTTGATTGTGTCTTCTCAAGCTGCTCTCTGAAATCCTCTGTTTAGGTCTCTTACTACACCATTCGTTTCTTTGCCTTTAGCTACTCAGTGTTTGAGAGCAAGTTTCAGAGTCTCTTCTGACATCCAGTTTGGCCTTTTCTTTCCTTCCTGTCTTTTTAATGACCCCTTGCTCTCTTCATGGATGATGTCTTTGATGTCAATGCACAATTTGTCTGGTCTTCGGTCATTAGTAATCATTACATCAAATCTGCTCTTGAGATGGTCTTTAAATTCAGGAGGGATATACTCAAGGTCATACTTTGGCTCTCGTGGGCTTGTGCTAATTTTCTTCAGTTTCAATTTGAATTTCCCTATGAGCCATTGATGATCTGTGCCACAGTCAGCACCTGGTCTTGTTCTGACTGCTGATACAGAGCTCTTCCAGCATCCTTCCCCACAGATGTAGTCCATTTGGTTCCTGTGTATTCCATCTGGTGAGGTCCACGTGTGCAGTCACCATGTTGGTTATAAAAACGTATTTGCAATGAAGCTAGTAGTTTTAGAAAATTCTGTCATGCAGTCTCCGGCATTATTTCTATCACCAAGGCTGTATTTTGCAACTACCAATCCTTCGTCTTCACTTCCAACTTTTGTATTGCAGTCATCAATAATTACCAATGTGTCCTAACTACATGTTCAATGAATTTCAGACTGCAGAAGCTGGTTAAAAGATTCATCTTTGGCCCTAGTCGTTGGTATGTAAATTTGAATAAGAGTCATATTAACTGGCTTTTCTGGTAGGCATATGGATGTTATCCTATCACTGACAGCATTGTATTTCAGGACAGATCTTGAAATGTTCTTTTTGATGATGAAAGCAGCACCACCCCTCTTCAAGTTTTTGTTCCCGGCATAGTACACCATGTTATTGTCAGATTCAAAATGGCCCATCGATCTCAGTTCCTTAATGCCAAGGGTATCGATGTTTAAACATTCCATTTCATTTTTGATGATTTCCAATGTTTCTAGATTCATACTTCGTACATCCCATGCTCCCATTATTAATGGATGTTTGTAGCTGTTTCTTTTCAATTCATGCCATATCAGCACATGAAGATCCTGAACGTTTCCTTCTATGCACAACATTAAGGTCACACCTACTTTGAGGAGGCTGCTCTTCCCCAGTTGTCTTGTGAGTGCCTTTCAAACTGGGGGGCTCATTTTCCAGCACTATATCAGACAATGTTCTGCTGCCATTCTTAAGGTTTTCCTTCACTAGTTCTTTTCAAAAGTAGACTGCCAGGTCCTTCTTCCTAGTCTATCTTACTCTGAAGGTCAGCTGAAACCTGTCCACCCACTGGTGACCCTCCTGTTACCTAAATACCAGTGGCATAGCTTCTGGCATCACAGCAGAAAGCAAGCCCCCACAGTAAGACAAATTGACAAACATGTGGGCACAGCACTGGAGCCAGCAGGGTTTGGTTCTGTGGTACACAGGGTCACTATTAGTCGCGACCAACTCAACAGCATTTAACAACAAAAAGCATTTAAAGAAGATATAACACCAACCTTACACAGCCAATTCCAAAGAATGAAGTTGTTTTTTGAGGCCAACATAAGCTTCATACCAAAACTTGACTGGGACTTGTTAAGTGACATCAAGTTGGTTTTTTAACCATAGCAAACCTATCTACAAAAGAATAAAACACTATAAGGACATCAAAAATGTAGGCCATCATAAATAATAAGATATTAGAAGGAAAAAAGTATCACGGGCTAATCTCTCTTGTGAATGTAGATATAAAAAACCTAAACCAAACATCCACTAACCAAATCTAGCAGTGTATGAAAAGAATAATACCTAAATTGGCTTTATGACAGAAATGTACATTTAACACTTTAGGAATCAATGAATTCAAGTGGATAAAAACAGTCCCTCCCTCACAGAACACTGAACAAGTACCAGTTTCTATCTAGCCAGTTTCAACTCATGGTGACCCCAAGTATATCAGTGTAGAACTGTGTACCACTGGGTTTTCAACAGCTGGTTTTTTGAAGCAGATCACCAGGCCTTTCTTCCAAGAACTCTTCAAACTGCCTATTCAAAGGCATTTGACTGTGTGGATTGTCAGAACTTACGGACAACAGTACAAAGAATGAGAATTCCAGAGCATTTAATTGTCCTCATGAGGAACCTATACATAGACCAAGAGGTAGTCATTCAAAAAACGTGATACTGCATGGTTTAAAGTCAAGAAAAATGTGTGTCACTGTTGCATTTTTTCACCACACTTATTAAATCTATAGGGCGACCAAGTAATCCAAGTGGACTATTTGAAGAAGAAGGTGGCATCAGGATTGGAGGAAGACTGATTAACAACTTGTGATATGCAGATGACACAACCTTGCTTGTTGAAGTACAGATGACTCGAAGCACTTACTGATTAAGATTAAAGATGACAGCCTTCAGTATAGATTATAACTCGACACAAAGACGACAAAAATCCTCAAAATTGAACCCATGATATATGAAGAACATATAGGGCCACCATGAGTCGGATCCGACTCGACGGCACCTGGCCTTACTTGGCTCATATAACATCATAATATACACAGAAAACATTAAAGTAGTCAAGCATTTCATTTTATTTGGACCCACAATCAATGTCCATGGAGCATCAGTGAAGAAATAAAAAAATGCCTTGTATTGAGCAATTCTGCTGCAAAAGACCTCTTTAAAGTATTAAAAACCAAAGACGTCCCTTTGAGGGTAAAGGTGCCTGAAACAATCCATGATTTTTCAATTGCTTCATATGCATGCAAATGCTAGACAGTGAGTAAGCAAAGACAGAAAAAAAGATGGATGCCTTCGAATTATGGTGCTAGTGAAGAATACTGAATGTACCATGGACTGCCAAAAGAATGAACAAACCTGTCTTGGATGAAACACAGCTAGAAAGCTCCCTCGAAGCAAGGATGGTGAAACTTTGTCTCACATACTTTGGACATGTTATCAGGAGGGACAGTCCCTGGAGGAGGACAGCACACTTGGTAAAGCAGATACTCAACAAAAAAGAAGACAACTTTCAATGAGATGGATTGGCACTGTGCCTCCAACAATGGGCTCCAGCCTAGTAACGGGAAGGACAGCTCGGAACCCAGCAGTGTTCATGCTGCTGTTCACAGGGCCGCTGTGTGTTGGACCCAGCTGGACAGAACATAACAACCACCCTGCTTCTGCTTTGATTACCATTTGGAGAAGGTCTGCACCCATCTATTCCATTCCTACTCCATCCTTCTACCTTATTGTTCTTCTTGAACAAAACATACTTGTTCCTATCTCACAGCTCCATGCACAGGACCAGAAAACTCTTCCTCATGTCACCTTTAGTTTTCATGGCAGGTACCTTTCATCTTTTAGGTTCAGCTTAAATATTCTCTTCTTAGAAAGGCCTTCTTTGGCTATCCTATAAAAATCAGGTCTCCTCTGCTTTCCCCTACCACAAGAAAATCTTGTGCATTTCCTTCCTATTGCTTCTTATCATCTCCAAATTATTTATCAGTTATAATTTTTACTATCTATCATATCATCCCCTACTAGACCATAAGTTCCACAAACGTGAGGTCCTTTTTATGGTTTGTTTTCTTCGACGGCACTTGGCTTGGCTTTCTTCTGTGTCTCCTGTTCCTTGCAGAGTGTCTGGCACATAAGCACTAAATAAATACTTGTTGGATAAATGAGGGGATAGTATTATTTAAAGCCATTCAAGAACAGATTCTCTCCCATAACTCATAAACTGCCACTGTAAGAAACAACATGGTTTAAGGAGAGATTCTGGGATCATACTGATGCACATTCAAATCTAGATCAGAATAACTTATAGCACCTTGGACTCTCAAAGCATCAGCTTCTTCATGTACGAATTAGAGAATATCATCACTTTTCTTCACTGTGTTGTTGTTAGAATTAAATTCTTGTGAAACAAACTATAATCATATTTAGTACACAAAGGAAGCTGCATAAATGACAGAGAATATCAGTCTTCCTGGGTTAAGAGATAATTGATCTTTACAGGAAGCATGCTTACAAGTCATACTGCTTTGCTCATTTTGCAGTCACAAGTACAGGTGTACTCATTACTGTCAAGAAAACTCAAGTCCCTCGCAATCAACACTTCATAGTCAATTCTACTCTCAGCCCAGCTCTGTGTTGAAAAAAGGGAAATTCTGTCTGACTTCTAGTAAGACATCTTCTTAGATCTCTCCTAACGAAAATCAGTTTCTCCCAACACGTAGGTATGCCCTCATTGTACTTTCTCTGTCACTGTTACTTCTCTTATCACAGCTGGCTTTGCATTAGTTATTTCTATGTGCCTGAGTTTAGCTCTCACACGATTTTGATAGAAAAGTACTAACAATAGAATTAAAGTAATAGCCAACATCTATATAGCATCTACTATCATACTTCATCTAACCTAAGATGGCACTGATTTTATGACACACCTTTATTTAATGTACCACTAAGAAGGCAAAAGTCTGCTGAATAAACCATAGCATGCCATTGATAATAAAGACTAGCCTGATTTCAGAAATGTTAAAATATATAGAGAGGACATGTTTCTTAAAATTGATGACACATGGTCTGTGTCGGGCGCTGTTGTAAGCATTTGAATGTATTCACTTACTTAGCCCTCACAACACTCTTCAATCTGAACATCCTCTGTCTCACTCACTCTTCTCCATTCCTCATAACACTACCATAATCTGAGTCATCATCGCTATCTATTACCACCTGATTCTCTCTTCATATGTACTTTTGACTTCTTTAACAGCCAATCCATTATATGCTGCCAGAATTAGCTTTGAAAAATACAAATCTGATTATGTCATTCCCTGTTTAAAGTCCTTCAACAACTCCTCTGTGCCCTTGGAGTAAGGCTTTAACTCAGTGTGGCTCACAGGCCCCACATATTATCACCACATAATCCTGTGTCTCTACATTTGCACCCCTCACTCTCTACATTGCAGCAATACTGGCCTTCTTTTAGCTCCCATATAGACCCTACAGAGGAACACAACCAGTACCGTCTCCCTGTCTCCATCTCACACTTCCCATCCCCATCACTGATATGTGCCCCACTGAGCTAGATCTGCCTTTTAATTGTTTTACAACGTGCTTTACAACTTGTGAACAGCACTCAGCTCACCTGAAACTTGTCTGCTCAGTTTCTCTTCCTCTGGAGATTGCAAGCTCTGAGAGAGTAGGAACCAGGTCTACTTTATTTACCATTATTTTCTCAACACCAAGCACAGCTGAACTAATGTACTTCACATACCTAAGAAATATTAAAACGAGAATCTCTTTTGTCTCTCACCAAGAAAAGCCAGATGTTCAAGGCAGGGATTTACAAAGTTGAACTTGAAGATATCTGCTTGCCCCGAGAATCACTGCAGAGATCAACGAGATAGAGCACTGCAAAGCAATGGATCACTTTTTTTAAAGATATGTTCTTTCTAGCCATGGTCTTCTCTGATCAAATTATTGGGTGGCATTATGCAAATGAGGAGCTTATGACCCACACATAGGATTGGACAACTTACTAATAATGCAAGTAAGGTGCACAAAAACCTTGTGGAAGTTGGATGATGCAAATGAGTGATATGGGACTGTAAGGAGTAGATCAGTCAATTTTCCCATCCTGCCAGACTTAAAATTGGCCATCCCAGAGGTGGAAACAGGAGACATCACTACCACCAAGAAAGAAGAAATGGAAGCAGAGGATATCATTTAGACCTGTGGTCCCTGTGATGAGAACTTCCTATACCTAGGAGACAAAAAGAGAGTTGTAACAGCAGAGATGGCACAATGTGGTGAGAAGCAACTACAGAGAAATGGCAGCAGCAGAACCAGGAGATCAGCGTGAGACAGCACAGTGGGCTTCCGGGCACACTGAGCTGGGGGGCTGCAGTGGATGCACCCATCCACAGATGGAAAGAACTGAGTACCTTTGGACAGGCTTCCCACCAGAGCAGAAGAGCTTTATAATCGTTGCTCTAGGAGGCCAGAGACGCAAGGGCCACGGGGCTGAGGGCCAAAAGATCGAGGTCCAGGGAGAGGCCACACTGTGGGCATGGCACAGAGCTCTGCTGACCCAAGAACCGTACCTGTAGTTGTTCCTCATCGTGGATTATAACCTGATGCTTCCTTAATAAATCCCACAGTCATGAGTATTTTCTGAGTTTTGTGGAGACACTGCAATGAATTACCAAACTCAGCAGGGAAGCAGAGAGTGCTATGAGAGGGATGGCTAGTGTCAGAATTGGTGAAAAGTTTGGGGGCGGAAGTATGTCAAACCTCCACTCAGGGATGGATTACCCAACATGCAAGGTACACATGGAAATATTTGTGCTTACTTACTAACCTGTAGGTTACAATTTCACTGGTTTTCACCACCTCAAAAATTATGAAATCCATGTGAAATTGTACACTACCAATTAGTAAGTAAATACACTTAAACCCCTGCATACTAATATGAAAAAATAGATAACTAAAACACTGCTATCAGGTTGATTCCAATTCAGACAGACCCAGATAAGGAATCCGGACGGTGTAGAGGTTACGTGCTACAGATGCCAGCCAAAAGGTCAGCACCTCAAAGCTGCCAGGCTCTCCTTGGAAACTCTGGGGGACAGCTCTGCTTCATCCTGTGGGGTTGCTATGAGTCAGAATCTACTTGACAGGAATATGTTTGGTTTTGGGGGTTATTTCCTTTTTTGATTTCTACTGACATGGGATATAAAAGAAAAAGCCGTATCCAAACTAAAGTAAAACAGCTGAAATAATATTAAGGCTCAGTGTAATCTTTTACCCAGCTTTAAATCTTGTTGCTTGGGAAGCAACCCTATTAGCAAGGAGATTTGGCGGGGGCGGGGGGGGGGGGTCAGGCTAACAACATGGATACCTGGGGAATCTTTGATTTCTGGGCAAGGTAATCTGTTTCGGACAGCCTCCATCTAGCCATTATTTTGTGACTGGTTATGAGGCCCTCTCTGCAACTGCATCCTTTGTATGTATGCCTTTTAGCCATCAGTGTATTCTTCTAGCTGTATTAATACAACCAGCAATGATCAAGACCACATTTCACTTTGCATTGCCTTTGACTGACCTCAGGCACTAAAGCAATCAGAATATTCTGCTTTGTGGTTCCCCCTGCAGCATGATAGCTATGTGTGATTTGTACCCTCTCCCCTGGATTCATGAGCTTCAGACCCTGAGGTTTTCATAATTTCTCCATTCAAATTATATTTTGGCTTCAATAAATCTCCTTGACTGTAACAGAGGTTGAAACATCTTTTCTCTACAACATTCTGGCATAGTTAAGATTCAGAAAAACCAGTCAGGTGCCAAAAAGAGCCCCTTATGCTCTCTCACTTTGTCAGACCCCTCAGGACCTTCCCAGAGGTAAGTGCTCCCAAACTGAGCCCCAGACTTACCATAGGCATCTGCCACTTTTACTTTTTCATTCATGGCTAAACAAGTTTGTTGGAGGTTTGCGTTTTCAACTTTAGTCACCTAATGACTGTATCTTACTAAGAGTATTTACACTCATCTTCCTTTTGTTTTCTGTTTATTTATTTCTAATTTGTGTTTTAAACAGCCACCTACTAAGGTGCTTTTGAGTCTTTCAAGCCAGAAAAAAACAAAGGGGGGGTACAAAACATAGCCCAACTCGGCAGAAAATTTCAAATCCTAAAATGTTCAGAAGTTCTCAGTAAACTTGATCTTTTATTTCTGTTTGTGGTTTCAACATTTTGAGACATGTATGGAGCAGAGAGGAATAGTGTGCTGTCACCGGATAGGGAGAGCAGTGGAAGCTGCATATAGGTGGGCATGTAAATTTACACGGGAATGTACATTTTCACTCAGTCATATTAAATAAAAAAATTAAAAATTAAAAAAAAAACATTTTCTAAAAAATCAGAGCAACAAGTCTTCCATCTAACAGACTGAAAGTGTAACCCCCCCCCCCAAATCATCAGATTTAGTACACACTTTACAGACCAGCATATAAAGGTCTTTGATGAAACGGTGAATACCACCTCAAAAGATCATAGCAGATGGAACCAATGCCTGTTACGTAATTAAGAATTATGACTTCAGAACAGTTCAGTATCTTAAATGGTAGAATGCACTTACCAAATGCACCCTCAAGAACCAGTAACCTTGAGAATAAAGGGGCACATCAGCCCCGGGGCGGGGCAGGAACTGGAAGACAGAAGAGAGGAGGAAAGCTGGTAATAGGGAACCCTAGGTCAAGAAGGGAGAGAGTTGACACATCGTGGGACTGTTAAACAATGTCATAAAACAATATGGGTACTGTTTCATGAGAAGCTAGTTTGTTCCGTAAACCTTCATCGAAGTACAATTTTTTTAAAAATGAGTCCCTGCAATTGGGGGCAGGGATCTCTTCACTTCAGTCTCATTAGTTCCTAACTACACAGTCTCCCCTTAGCATAGAGACATTAATCATGTGACCATGTGCTGAAGTGAGGCTGGAGGCATCTGCCTTTGTTAAGGTGAGCAAGCTGTCATCTGGGCTTCCTGACCCTAGCCTGCTTCCTAGTTCCATTAAAATCAGGAACCAACTTGGGGGAGCTTTAAGTTCACTAACTTTTTGTACAGTAAACTAAAGGTTAAAGGCTCCTGAACTGATCAAAATCATTTATCCAACTTCTGGAAATTTTTAAATGTAGTTTAATACTCATGAATGCAGGGTTTCTTCCCTAAATATTTATAGTTTTAATCTTTCTGGTATTTGCATTCTACTATGAATTCCTACCACTGATTTAATTCCTTCACTGTTTTCTTTTTCTTTGCAAGAAAAAAATACTTTTATCAAATTAATTCAATCAGCAGCCAGCAATTTAACCAAATACTAAATATGTCAGTCTTCTCCTCAGCCTACACGAAATCATACTAATTGTCTCATTATACCAGTATCAAATTGTAAGTCCATACCTAATTTTACTATTATTTTTTTAAACCATTTAAAGAGGCTATTTGTGTCGAAATACAGCCGCCTCCAGAATTATCCACTTACCCATCAGCACCATTCCAGTTTTACCCAAGCATTAATAAAATGTCTCATTTTGTCCACACCATTCAATCTTTTAATTAAAAACACTCAGTATTATCCTTCAGTAGCAGAAAACTGTTTTAAAAATAATCAAAATGTTTCAGTTGGTGTCCAAATCCAAGATCCCCTAAAATTTTGAAAATTATCAATTTGCAATAATTCCTTGACTGCAAACTAGCTTAAAACGGCCAATCAATCCATTTCAGTTCCTAGCATTCAAACCAAGGCCGGTGCACTGTATGTTCCATCTAAATATAATGTTTTATATAAAAAAAAATCAGCTTATTTTTTAAAGTTCAATAACTCACACTACACTTAGGATTTACCATGTTTTAAATAGTTGAAATATACTAAGCCAATTTACCTTTAAAAACTAAACCAAACTCATGGCTATTGAGTTGATTTTGACTCACAGCAACCCTACAGAACAGAGTAGAACTGTCCCATAGAATTTCCAAGGAGCACCTGGCAGATCTGAACTGCTGACCTTCTGGAGAAAAGGTAGTCTCTTCAACAAATGGTGCTGACCTAACTGGATATCCATCTGCAAAAAAAATGAACCAAGACCCTTACCTCATACCATGCACAAAAACTCACTGAAAATGGATCCAAGACCTAAATATAAAAGCTAAAACAATAAAAATCTTGGAAGAGAAAATTGGAAAGACACTGGAAGCCCTAACCCATGGCATCAACAATCTATAAAAAACCACCAACAACCCTCAATCATCAGAAATGAAAACAGACAATTGCGAACTCTTAAAAATCAAATGCTTATGCTTATCCAAGCCTTCATCAAAACAGTAAAAATACTGCCTACAGAGTGGGAATGAATATTTGCCCACTATGTTTCCAACTGACACCTAATCTCTCTAATTTACAAGATACTACAAAGCCTCAACAAGAAAAAGACTAACGACCCAGCTAAAAAATGGGCAGTGAAGCGAGCGAAGGACATAAATAGACACTTCACCAAAGAAGACATACAGAATGCCAACAGAGGAAATGCTCATGATCAATAGCCATCAGAGAAATCCAAATGAAAACTTCAGTGAGATACCATCTCACCTGGCAATAATCCCCAAAACACAAATTAATAAATGCTGGAGAGGATATGGAGACACCGGAACTCTTCTACACTGTTGGTGGGAATGTAAAATGTTACAACCTCTATGGAAATTGATTAGATGTTTTCTTAGGTAACTAGATGTCTTAGGCTGGGTTTTCTAGGAAAGCAAAACCAGTAACACGTGTAGGTACAAGGAAAGATTTATAATATATATATATAGATAGATAGATACAAATATAGGAAACAGCTCACGTAATCACAGAAGCTGAATGTCCCAAGCTCTGGCACAAGCCTCACGTGTCCATGGAAGCTGAGGAACCCGAGGTCAGCAAGTCAGAGACCAGAGTTGCAGATCACCGGTTGTGTAGGTCAGTGGATCCCAAGCTGGTGGCAAGACGATGCGACAGAGGCTGGAGGTCGGTGGATCCCAAGCTGGTGGTGAGACGAAGTGACAGAGGCTGGAGAACCCAGGATCGGCAGGTCAGGGAGCAGGACTAGGCAGAGGCTGGCGAGCGCAGGATTGGCAGGTCAGGGAGCAGGACTCTCACGTGCCGACTGTAAGGACTGATGAGCCCAACAGCTGCTAGCTCAAGTCCCGGAACCAGACGCTGGAACAAGAGAGCAGGAGCTCCTGGCCACGTGAGTGATCAGCAGCCGTAGTCCAGGGTCACGAGATGAGAGCCGAGGGGCAGGGAGCCACCACAAACCCCGCCCTGCCACTTAATACAGCAGCCAAATAGGTAGTAGCCAAGTTGACATAATCCTGACCACCACACTAGAAATCCCACATGATCCAGCAATCTCACTCCTTGAAATATACCCCGGAGACGTAACACCCACCAATCAAACAGATACATATAAGCAATGTTTACTGCAGCTCTCTCCACAATAGCAAAAAGATGAAAGCAACCTAGATGCCCATCAACAGACAAATGGTTAAACAAACTATGGTATACTCATACAGTGGAATACTATGCAATGATAAGAAACAATGATGGCCTAGAGAAATATCTGTCAATGTGGGACCATCTGGAGGACATTATGCTGAGTGAAATTAGCCAGATGCAAAAGGACAATTCTTTTAAATTGTGATTAAGTGAAACTATACAATGAAAATCAATTTTGCATGCCCAGCTATCTACAGCTCCTTCTACTCTCCTTGCCCAGTGACAGCACACTCCTCCTTTTCATTCTATACTTGTGGTGTCCTCTTAACAAGCTCCTGTCCCCTCCTCCCCACCCTCTTCTCTCCCATCTAGAAAGAGGCCAGTAGGACAGCCTCCTGTAAATGCACAGAACCATAAAGTACACACACGATATGGTCACACTGTGTCCCCAGGTCCAGTCCATTTTTGTCCAAAGAGTTAACCTCAGTAGTGTTTTCTGGACAGGGGAAGCAGCAGGTCTAGGGACCATGCTGCCAGGGGTCCCCCAGGCTGTTAGATCATCAATTGTGATCTTATAGTAGAGTTCTTGAGCTGCACCCCTCTTTTGCTCATGTTGTCACAGGGACTCTATGTTGTGTGTCCCATCACAGCTGTCTTTGGTGGTGGCCAGGCAGCATCTGACTCTTCTGGTCACATGTTGATGGTTTCCCATTCACATGGGTCCTTCTGCCTCCTGGGCTCTTTTTTCCTCATGTCTTTGTTGTTCTCAGTGATCATCTGTTTCGGATGAGTTGGGACCATTTGGTGTACCTCAGATGGCAGCTTGCTTGTTTTTAAGACCCCAGACACCACTCGCCAATATAGATTGGCATAACTAGCAATAGGCCTTGATGTCCCCTGAAAGCATGGTCCCCAGACCCCCACCCTTGCTACTCTATCCTTGCAATACTGGGTTGAGATTAGAAGAGCTTTCAGTTTATGGTGAAGCCCAGAGACATTGATCTACTTTCTACTGTGTGCTGTCACTGCTTTCACCTAACCAAATTTATATCAACTATCTAATCTATAACCAACCCTCTCCCTCCCTCCACATCCCTGCAGCCCTCAAAGAGTCTTCTATACATGTATATTTTTAAGTCCTTATAGCAGGGGTCTCACAATATTTGGCAAAAGGCAAATTTTGTGTGAGACATTATAAGGATGCAACAATCATTTAAGCACAGAAGAAATCAATCTTTGATGGTTACAAGAGTGCAGAGGGAGGGAGAGGGATTTTTACCAATTGGATAGTGGTTAGGATTAGGGTTGGGTGTAGGATTTAACAGCATATACTAGAAGAAAGGTACCCACAACTACTCAATTTCAAAACAGAATTGTTCCCTAAATGCATTCCACTACTTTGAAAGGACAGAGAAACAGGGTCTGGGATCAGAGGATCATGTTCTCAGGGAATATCCAGACTAATTGGCATACCCAAGCTTGTTGTTTCTTTCTCGTAAGAAAACGCTCTGCACACCACTGGGATGAGTGGTGTGTTGGATCTCAAAAGCTAGCAAGCTGCTGTATGAATAGCATCAGTTGGTCCCAATCCACATGAAATAGTGGACATCGAGGACAGGAGGAAATATGAGCCTACCAGATGGAAGAGACCACATGAGCCAGAGTCAGATTCAGCATGTGGTCAGAAGAACTAACTAGATGGTGCCTGCCCATCACCAATGACCGCCTGGATGGAGTACATTGAACACAGCAGGAGAAGTAGGGGGCAGAGTTAGAACTCTACCAAAAGACCACACTCAATGGTCCTTCTGACGGGAGGGCCCCGTGGGAGCAAGGCCCCCAGACTCTCTAACCCCAAACCACATCCAGCACTGTTCTTAAAGCACATTAAAATGTATTTGGAAAAACAAATTAACAGCCATACAAAAAATAAATCAATTAAAAAAAAACTTGTCTTCTCAATCTTATAGCTAATTGCTCAGGATGGAGATAGTCCTTATGTGCTACAGTGCTGTGGTTTAAAATTATGCAGTTGAAGCATTCCATTCACAACCTACCTGCCACTACAGCTCAAATTCCTAATGTGACCAATGGAATGGCCACACAACAAAAATCTTTAAAATCCTTAGCAAAAAATAGTATTAAACAATAAAACAGCCCTAAATTTCCTCTTAGTCACCTTCTGTTCCTCTTAAATGAACACTACTAGAGAAGTTTAGGGAAACCCTGGCGGCAGTTAAGAGCTATGGCTGATAACCAAAAGCTCAGAAGTTTGAATCTGGCAGATGTTCCTTAGAAACTCAATGAGGCAATTCCACTCTGTCCTACAGGGACACTATGAGTCATAATCAATTTGATCACAGTGGGTTTGGGGTTTATTTTTTGGTTTAGAAACAGTTAAACAAAATACTTTTAAAATTCATCAAAAATCTATATAGTTACATTATATACCCCTCATAATATTACCACCATTTTTAATACCTTTAGTTGACTACCTAATAGTTCAGTTTCTTAGTTACAGTCTCTATTACCAATGTTAATCATATTAATAATCCTTCTTAAGTTTGTAAAATATAAAATGTGCATCCATGATAACTAAAAACCCACCTCCTCTCATGCTCAAAATTTATGTATAGTAATATTGCATTCAAAAACACAAAATTAGAAAGCCTCATAACTTAGTCTTAAAAATAGGTCAAGCTGTTCCTCCAATGTGATCATACCCTATATATTCCCCATGACAAAATCACTAAAGGCAGGTGCTCACCCATAACATAGGAAACTTATAGGAGCTACTTCGCTACTAAGGAACCAGTAGCTCCCAACTAAAAACAAAACACAGAGGCCTAAGGTTAAGTTGCCACCTAAAGGCACCATATTAATAAACCTTTGGGGGAAAAAAAGTATGCCCTTAAAAGTAATTTAAAAAAAAGAAAACACTTTTCAGAATTCTTAATCAAAAGGAGGAAATGATATAGGATATAAAATTACGAGAGGCAGGTGACCTAAAGTAAAATGGCTCACTGTAACTTTCACACACATTCTAACCCTGTTGCTCAGGAATCAACTCTATCATTAAGGAAATGATTTTCTTTGTGGTCAGGCTAAGAATATGGATACTGCATGTCCTGGGATCTGTAATTGAAACTAACAAAGTTCTTTGTTTCAGCTCTCCTCAGAAAATCTTTGACCTCTGGGTAACATGTTTAATCACCTGTTTTCAACAGTATCCATCATGCCATCATTTTGTGCAGTCATGAGAACCCCTCTGTGGCTCTATACTTTGCATTTTTCTTTTCGCCAGGGTATTCCAGCTATATTCATGTAACCAATAATATTAATGAGCATGCTTCACTTCGTCCCACTTTTCACTGACCTTAATCACTGTAAACCAATCAGAATATCATGTTTTGTAGTTCTTCCTACGGCACTATAACTATGTGTGATTTGCAGCCCCACCCCTTGGTGCACAAGTTTCAGATCCTAAGGTTTTCACAACTTACCCATTCAAATAACATTTTAGCTTCAATAAATCTCTTTAACAGAACTGGATACTCTCTAATCATGTTTATTGGTTAATTCACCCCTACCTCCACTTCATAGGGATCAGCTTGGGGCTAATATAGATGGTGTTTCTCTGTATCCTGAAGTTAAGAGGTCAGATGCCCCCATACTGTCATGCGCACAAGCACCAAGAAAAGAACATCAAATTTAGCAATTCTGGGCACAACATTCACAGCCAAATCTGGCTAAGTCTACAACACATCAAAGCATCTGGAAACCTGTCCCCCATTCCTATGTTTTGTTTCTATAACCCTAAACATCTTCATATGAGGACACAGGTAAAAGCTCAAATTCTTCTTTTACTTGCCCCCAGGAGATGCTTGGTAAAGCAATGAAAGCTTCTACAGAGAGATTCCCAGACTCACTGATTAGAGACAATTCAAGAACTAAATCACCAAGGAAGGAGAGACACAGGTCTCATTTGCACAACTGCCTCAGGCTGCTGGCCCAATTTACAACTGTCCCCATTCTAAGAGTGCAGTGACTCACAGTCCCTTCCAATTCAGCACCCAGATTCCAAAACATACATCCTGCAGATAGTGATTCAGAGACCCGGCTGCTATCCTGCAATGTCCTGCCCCTCACCCAAAGAGCTACTCTCAGTAGTAGTCCCTGGGGCTGCAGAGGAAGCTGTATACTAAAGAGTAGCTGCAGATTTGTAGTTTGTCCCCAGGGCACAGAAGCTATAAACAGGAATGTGCAATGTACATAGTTCAGCAACCTGCCTTTATCTAAAAATGGGGAATCTGCAGACCAGACATAAAAATACAGGAAGGTTACATTCATAAATACCAGTTTCAGCCTCCGATCCTCACTGTGCACATAACCATGAGCACTGTTGTAGCATGGATACTGGCCAGGATTCCCAAATGTTTCTGGAGACTGCATCACTTACAGATTTCTAAACAGGCACCCCCAGAAAGCAGGAAATCACTTCATGAGCAAAAATGAGCCTGAGTACCAAGAATAAAGCATTTACTTCTTTCCACTTGAGTGTTAATCTACTTAGAATGCCACTTGTACAATGAGATACTTTTCAGGCAACATTTTTTCAAGATACATCCACTCCCGAAAAGAAAGTTTCTTCTCAAGTTAGTCCCAGTTGAAAACTGAAGAAGGTTAGATTGAAAGCAAGCAAGGAACTGGGGCAAAATAATGCAGACCACTGAAAACGAAGAATGCTCTTAAAGGGTCACCAACATGGAAAACAAAGAAAAAGGAGATGCTGGCTAAGGGGGCTGGAACCAATATACAACCAAACCGTTGTGTCAGTGGGAGAAAGCAAAAGGTAGAGGACTGAAGGAGAAGAAAGAAATAAAAGAGAGGGAAGAACAAGTCAGTATCTGTGGGTGACTGGGACCCATCCGAAAAAATGGTAGGAAATAAATTTAGTAAAAGAAATACCAACAGAAGTACAACTTCAAGTACAATAGACTTCCTAGTGTTTGTGAAATATTCCTTTCACGATTCCTAGCAATGTACCTCCAAAGTAGCTCTCAAACCCATTTTCTCTATCTCCAAATACTACCCTAGTCCAAAGCTGTGTGACTGACCACCTCATCTGCATTCTTGCTACCATTCTTTATGTCAACCAGAAAAACAAAAAACACTGCCTTCCAGTCAATTTCCACTCATTACAACACAAAGCAGAGTGTTTTGCCCCCTTGCTTCAAACTATTCAAAGGCCCCCAACTGCTCTTGAGAAGAATAAACTCTTACATTTGGCCTACCAGGTCCTTTAAGAATTAGCAAAATTCTCTCTCTCTAGCCTCACTCAACTCCTACTCTTTTGCCCCTCCACTGTCAGTGCTCTTTTCACAACCAGGCCTTCCCACTTCAGAGGCGTCAAACCCTGGCAAAGCCTCCAATGACTCATGCAGCTACTCTGGAGGCAATCAAAAGTTTTGTCTTCAATCCAAAAGATTAGTTGCTTCCTCATCTATTTCCTCTATTTCTGTTTCAGGTTCCAACATCAATCTGGTGATTACCATGACTTTTTTTTTCCCCCTCCATATTCTTATTCTCACTTCTTATCTTTTTGCTTTCGTCTTTGGCAATTATAAATAACCCACCAATCACTGCTGTCGAGAAGATTCTGACTCCCAGCGACCCTATAGGACAGAGTAGAACTGCCCCATAGAGTTTCCAAGGAGCACCTGGTGGATTCAAACTGCGTACCTTTTGGTTAACAGATGATATAGCAATTACCCACTACGCCACCAGAGTTTCCATAAAGGCACTATAAACACTCAGGGCAGGGTTTTGTGGAGACGTATATTTTCAACTCATTTAGTAAAAACCTAGATGGCTGGATTGTATGGTAAGCCTATATATAGCTTTGTAAGAAACTGTCAGACTGTCATCCAAAGTGGCACTGCCATTTCCCTTCTCATCCATACTGAATATGAGTTTTCACTGCTCCACATCCTCACCAGCATTTGATATTGTCAATGTTTGGATTTTAGTCATTCTAATAGGCTACCTGATCTACTAAAATTTCTTTGATGTCAGCTTACAAGCCCAAGTTTTAGACAAGTCCAATGAGTTCCTGTCCACATAGTCAAAAAACAGTTGCCTTCCTGACCCAGCCTGAGTGGGTCTCAAGCCTCTATCGTTTCACAACCTAGAATGATAGTCAGATAGCCAGCCAAGTGCCCCAGTGGTGTAGTGGGTTACGTGCTACCACTGCTAACCACAAGGTCGGCAGTTCAAATCCACCAGGTGCTCCTTGAATACTCTGAGGGTCAGTTCTACCCTGGCCCCTAGGGTAGCCATGAGTGATATTCAGATATATGAATGTTAAAAAAAAAAAGTTGCTGTCGAGTTGACTCTGACTCATAGTGACCCCATGTGACGGAGAACTGCCCCATACAGGGTTTCCAATGAGTAGCTAGTGGATTCGATCTGCTGACCTCTGTGTTAACATGTGAGCTTTTGACCAATGTGCCATATGAAAATTAGCATCTATGAATACAGATTAAGCAAAGATAGGTAATCAAGGAGAACTCTTCATTACTAAAGCCCTAAATGATGAGTAGCCCTTATTAGAAGAAACTATTATCTGTCCTGAAATCCCAAGGGACAATCAGGTCAAGCTAGCACCATGAGTTCACAGGGGAAAAATCCCCTTGCACAGCTCTAAACACAGAATATAGTCATAACAACTCAAACATGAAATATATATTCTAAAACACACAATCACAGAAAAATAAACATTTCCATCAAGTTGAAACAGAAAAAATAAACATAGCAATGGGGGACCTGAAGCCACACATCTACTAGGAAACAGAGTTCAACATTAGCATCCAGTATGTGACAAGGCAGCAAAGCTAGATTACTGAAGCAATCTGAAATTTTATACTACTATAAACCATCATGTAATAGTGGTGCCAAAAGAAAGATGCTTGTATACATACTAAACTAAAAGAGTTTATCATACACAGCCTCTGAAAAGAGAAATAACTATAAGAAATTATTATAATGAAGCAACAAAAAGTTATAACTACAAGATAAGATCTTAAGAGTCTTTCCCAGTTAAAGACAGTGGATTAAACATAAATATTTGCTCCTGCTTCCTCCTAAAACCCTACTAACATGGCAATAAAAGACCTCTTAAATTCATAAACAAGGGCAAAGAGAAAGATGAGACAAAAGCAACAAAATTTTAGGAGATACCTGTTTGACTTTGAATTGTGTCCCCTCAAAAGATTTGATGAAGTCTTAACTCCCAGAAATTATGCATGTGACCTTGTTAGGAAACAGAGTATTTGAATGTTATCAGTTAAGACGAAATCATGTTAGAGTAGGGTGGATCTTAGTCCCACATGAGTGGTGTCCTCATAAAAGAGGAAAAAAAAAACGAGAGAGATACACAGACACAGCAGGAAGGTGGCCCTGAAAAGACAGAACCACAAGCTAAGGAATGCCAGAAACTAAGAGAGACAACACTCTGAATTAGGACTTCTCATCTATAGATTTCTATCTTTTTAAACTACCTAATTTGTGATATTTTGTTATTGCAGCCACAGGAAACCAACTCATCTTCCAACCCCATTTGTCAGCCAGAATGCAAAAAATTAAGTCTGAATCTTCCATATAAAAGAATAGAGAAGCATTCCTGTTGAGCCTTCTCAGTCAAGAGAAAAGAATTAAAGACACTAATACCACAGAGCTATCTAGGCAGATAAAACCCAAACCCAATGCCATCGATTCAGGACCAACTCACAGTGACCCTAAAGGTCAGAAGAGAACTGCCCCACAGAGTTTCCTAGGCGTGGCCAGGGGATTTGAACTGCTGACCTTTTGGTTAGTGGACATAGCACTTAACCTACTATGACACCAGGGTTTGTAAGCACTGCACTCTTAAAGAGCAGCAAACAACCACATAACGCAAAACCCATGTGAAAAACCTAAAAAAGGAACAAGACATTAAAAAAAAAAAAAAATGGAGAGAAAAGACTCCACAGGGAAGGGGGAAGAATAAAAAAGTTCTATCATTAATAACATCAGAGAGATCAGGTAAGATAGTGCATTCATTAAAAATGAACAAGCCAAAACCAAACCAAACCCATTGCCAACAAGTCGACTCTGACTCACAGAAACCCTATAGGACAGAGTAGAACTGCTCCATAAAACATACAAGGAGTGCCTGGTGGATCTGAACTGTGGATCTTTTGGTCAGCAGCCATAGCGCTTAGCCACTATGCCACCAGGATTTCCAAAACAGAACAAGTTTCTACAATAAACAATTCAGAGTATTTTTTTAAACCATTAGAAACTACAATTGTGATAAAGAGAATGAAAAACTCAACAGAAAAGACGGCTGTTTTAAGGCACTTGTTTGTCGTAATTTGTTACAGCAGCAGCAGAAAATTTATGTTATGTGACTTAGCTATGAATAGTATTAACACAACAAATCGAACAAAATTTTCATCAATTCATGCCGCAGTTAAACAAAGAAAACGGAGTAAGGGATATGTTGTACAAATAGGAGGTTTTAAAAGAACAAATTTTTATCTTACAGCATGTGAAATTAATAAATACTACCTAAACATTCAAAATTAAGGATTAATATAAGCATGTCATTTAGGGATAGGATGTAAATACCAAAAGAATAGTCTGAAAAGGTGATAACAGTTGCTTCTGAGAAGCCGGCTTTTCTTAACAAGTCTTGGAGAAATATTTTACTTTAAACTAAATGGCCACATAATTTTTTTTTTATTATGATTAAATGAAAATGTACATTCCCATATAAATTTGCATGCTGACCTACATGCAGCTTCCACTGCTCTCCCTGCACGGTGACAGCACACTCTTCCTCTCTCTCCATACATATCTTCCCAACAGTCTCCTATCTTCTCCTCTCCACCCAATTCCCTTCTTCCAGCGTGAGGTCAACAGAAAGACCTCCTATAGATGCCTAGAACCATAAAGTGCCGACACAATATGGTCACTCTGTGTCGCCAAGTCCAATCCATTGCTGTCTGAAAAGTTGACCTTCAATATGATTTATGGACAAGGGCAGCATCAGGGCCAAGGGCCTTGCTCCCAGGAGAACTTCAAGGCCTCTTGCTAAAATTTCAAAGAATATTTTTTAAAATCATAAGAGAATATTATGAACAACTTTAGGCTACTATATTCAAAAACAGAAGAACTGGATAGTTTCCAATAAAAACAACAGAACAAAAAGGCAACTAGTCAGAAGCTGAATCAAAAGATCAAACGTCAAATTCTCCTCACACCCAGCAATAAAAGGGACAGCTAGACCAAAAGTTAGTTTTATTAAATTACCAAGATATAATATACTCTTATCTTCTACAAACTGTCCCAAAAACCAGAAAAGGGAAGAAAAAAAGCTATGCAAACTATTTTTTTTTATAAATTTTTATTTTTACTTAACATAACTGAGTGAAAATGTACATTCACATATAAATTTACATGCCCACCTATATGCAGCTTCCACTGCTCTCCCTGTCCGGTGACTGCACACTATTCCTCTCTCTATGCAAACTATTTTGTGAGTTTAATGTAATGCTGATATCAAATTGAACTAAACCAATAAAATCTACTTAGGAACACAGATATTTTAAATGAAAAATACAAATAAACTTAGCCACATAAAATCCACAGTTCAGTAGATTTATCCTAGAAATGAAAGGATAGTTGAACATCAAATAATATATCCATGCAAATCACAATTCTGAAAACAAAGTAGGGGAAAAAAGGGAGTTTAATTGCCTACAGTAATTTAAAAATACACTAACAATATATTACTTCAAAAGAAGTATATGACAATTTAGAAGATAAAAAAATGCAGAATGAATCTCCCTCTCATAAATTATGAAAACCTTAGCAAATTAGAAACATGAGGCAGCTTCCTTCATTTGACGAAGAATATCTATTAAAAATGTTGTACTTAATGGGGACACTGTAGAAACAACCTCACTCAAGTCAGTAACAAGACAAGGGCTGTCCCATCCTTCAAACTGACCAGCATTGCTGTTTGGGTTAGGGTCAAAATAAGAGAAGAAGTAAGAGATCAATACAATAGCTTTAAAAGGAAGACAAAATTGTTATTTGCGGGAGCTATCAAACATAGAAAATTCAAAATAATCAGCAAACAATAACAGTGAAAAACAGACATCGATTAGAAAATGTAATAGAAAAGGATCTGAATTAAAATGGCCATAAAAATAGACTGTATTTATCAAGAGTTGAGGAAGAAATATAGAGAAGTGTATGTAGGGATATTTACAACATTAAACGATTATATCAAACAAAAAAAGGCTCAAAATCAATTATTAAAGTTTACACCTTAGACAGCATGAAAATGAAGTGCAAATAAATCCAAAGCACACAGAAGAAAAGACATAATAAAGCTAGAAGTAGTCAATGAAAAAGAAAACAGCAAAATAACAGGAAAAAAAATTTCTATGAAACCAAAAGTTAGTTCTCAGAAAAGATCAACAAAATTCATAAACTTGTACAGACTGATGCAGAGAAAAAGAAAAAAGACACAAATTACCATTACCAGGGATGAAGATGAGCGTATCACAGATCACACAAACACTAAAAGGACAATAAGAAACTGTTATGAACAATTGCCAGAAATAAATCTTATAATGCAAAAGAAATGGACAGATTCCATGAAAGACATAAATCACCAACTGTAACTCAAGAAAAACCTGTATAGCACTTTAAGTCTTAAAAAATACAAATTGTAGTTAAAAGTCATACCACAAAGGAAATTCCAGACCCAGACAGCTTCACGGGCAAGTTCCACTGAGCACTTAAAGAAGACCAACTCCACACAAACTGTTCCAGTAAATAGGAGAGATGACAATTCCCAATGCATTTTATGAGGCCAGAATGAGTTTTTACAAAAACCAAAGAAATTATAAGAAAATAAAATAAAAAGCAATATTTCTAACGAACATAGACATGCAAAGAAAAATAATGTATTAGCAAATTGAGTCCAGAAATATATAAAAAGGATAAAACATGATTTTATTCTGGTAATGTAAGGTAGGATCAACACTCAAAAATTAGTCACTTTAATTTCTTATATCAGCAGACTTAAGAAACCATAAAGCATCTCAATACATATAGAAAAAGCATTTGAAAAAATTCAGCATACAGTTATGGTTAAAAAAAGGAATCTAGCAAACTAGGAATAAAAGTCTCTCAAATTGTTAAGTAGGATGTACGAAAAATCTAAAACTGACATTATGTTTAACGGTGAAAGACTGAATATTTCCCCCCATAAGACTTTAACCACTTCTATTCAACAACTATTACAGGTCCTAGCCAATTCAGGACAAAGAAAAATAAAATTACACAGGTTGAAAAGACAACATTAATCCCAGATGGCATAATTAACTACATAGAAAACCCATTAATCTAAGAACCAGCCCCCCTCCAAAAACAACACTAGATATAATAAGATTAGCAAAGCCATAAGATACAAAGCCAACATATAAAAATTAGTTTTTCTATATATTAGCAATATATAGAAAACATTCAAAAGTTGAAAATGCTTAAGTACCATTTAGCAAAATATCATAGACCACATGTAATACTCAGGGCTGGCATCACTAAGTGGCACAAATGGAGCAGTGCTCAGCTGCTAACCGCAAGCTGGAGGTCCGAACCCACCAAAGACACCTGGGAAGAAAGGCCTGGCAACGTACTTCGGAAAAGTAACCGCCACTGAAAAGCCCATGGAGCAGAGCCCTACTCGAAAACACACGGGTTTGCCATGAGTCAGAAGTAACTCCATGGCAACTGGTTATATATATGCCTGCTACTTTACCTCATCCTAAACACACAAAAAAAATTATCGAGACATGCATGAAAGACACTAAGAACTGAAACTATAAAGTTCTAGATGAGAGGAAAGCAGCAGCAGATTTTGAACTTCGATTAGACAAAGACTTAGAATACAAAAGGCATATGTCATAAGAGAAAGCTCATGGAGAAAACGCAAAAGCAAGCCATATTAACAGGACAAAAAATTTTTAAAGTGTATCTTCTTAAGGATTTGTACACCCGTTGCCATCACATCAATGTCAACTGTTAGTGACCCTAAGGAGCTGAACAGAACTGCACCACAGAGCTTCCAAGGAGTGCTTGGTAGATTTGAACTGCTACACCAGCACAGTTTCCTATTTGTATGCAAAATATATAAATAGTTCTTACAACTCAGTAAGAACACAAATATTCCAATTTGAAAATTCACAGAAGACTTTTGAATGGACAGTTCTCCAAAAAGACATACAAATGGCCAATACCTGCATGAAAATATGCTCAATATTGTAAGTTCTTAAGAAAATGCAATTAAACCACAACTAGCTACTGCTACATACACACCAGAGTGGCTAAAGTTGAAAAGAATTCTTCTAACAAGTGCTGATGAGAATGTAGAGCAACTGGGACTCTTCAACACTGCTAAGGAGGAATGTGAAATGATACACACAATTTTGAAAACAGTTTAAAAGCGTCTTATGAAGTTAGGCATTTGATTACCATAAAACCCAGGAATTGCATTTGTAGGTATGTACCCAGTAGAAATGACAATATCTGTACAAACGAAAACCTGTAAAAAGAACACATAATACCCCAAAGTGGAAACAACCTAAACGTCTATTACTGGTAAGGTGAGAAACTGCTCAGATACATGCATGTATGAATCTTAAAAACCATTGTGCTAAATGAAAGAAAACATAAAAGACTACATTTTATATGATTCCATTTATATGATATTATAGAAGCAGCAAAACTGTAAGAACAGAAAACAGATCAATTGTCACCAGGGGCCATATGCTGGGACAGGGATCAACCGCGAACGGGCAAAAGGGAATCTTCTGAGGTGACAGAAATACACTGTATCTTGATTGTAAAGGTGGCAGCTATTGAAGGATGGTATAAGAAAAACCCCAAAATTGTCACCCAGTTGATTCCAACTGATAGTGACCCTACAGGACAGATGGATCCCCACTGCTGACTTCTTAATTAGCTGCCTTAGCACTTAACCACGTGCCACCAGGGCAAGTGCTCTGTCTGCTCACCAGAAGGTCAGCAGTTAAAATCTGCCACATGCTCCTTGGAAACTCTATGGGGGCAGTTTTACTATGACCTCTAGGGACTCTATGAGTTGGAATCAATTCAATGGAGCGGGTAGTGTTTTTTTAGGTTTAAAACCTGTAAAAGCAGACTTCAATACATGCCAAGATGGACCATATTCACAAATAGGCTTCCTCCAAAAAAAAAGTCAATTCTTCCCCCAGACCATCTATAAAGCAAATACAATTCTAAGAAAAACTAAAATAGTTTCTTTGGAATCTGATAACTTTATTTTAAAATTCAGATAAGAGAGCAAAGGGTCAAAAATAATCAAGACAATTCAGAAACAACAAGAAAAGTGGTGTGGGTGTGGGTGAAAGCAAAGTGACTAACCTGAACTGACAACTATTAAGGTTTGTTATAAAGAATTAATAATTAAGACAGCACAAGCATAGACAAGGAGATTAATAGAATCAAACAGAGAACCTAGAAACAGACTCGAGCATATACGGAAACTAGGCAATATGATGGAGTTGGCATTTGAAACCAGTTTGTGTAGAAACGGCACTGGCTTTTAACAAAGAAAACATCCCATTAACACTTCACGTTACCTATTAAATTAAAATCCAGATGAACTGTTGAACTAAATGTAAATCAAAACTTTAAAACTCCTCAAAGAAAATTTGGAAAACTTCTTTTAAGATCACGCAATAAGGAAACAGTCCTTAAATATGACACAAAGAGTATAATAAGTCATGACAGAAAAAAAGTTCAATCTGACTTCAAAATTTTAAATTTCTATATGATAAACTCATTACTGTCAAGTCAATTCTGACTTATAGTGACCGTATAGAACAGAGCAGAACTGAGCTACAGAGTCTCTGCAGTGGATTTGAACCACTTGGTTAGCAGCCGTAGCTCTTAACCGCTCTACCACCACGATAAGGGATGGCATAAAGAAAGTAGAAAGCCAAATGACCTACATACCATGTACAAACTGACAAAGAATTAAGAGAATGCAACATGATAGAAAAATAAGCAAAAAGGAGGTAGCTATTGCCAAGCTGCCATCCGAGGACACAGCAAATGGTCCCAACTCAGCAGGAACAGATGCTCACCGAGGACCAAAATGGCATGCGGTAAAGACAACCGAGAAGACAGAGAGACCCACAGAGTGGGTGCCTACATCGACCTGGGACCGGAAGAACCGGATGGTGCCCGGCCACCACCAGTGATAGCCATGACGGAGCTCACAGAGAGGAGCCTCACTGGCAACACAAGAATAAAAAGAGGTGCATCATGAGGTCTCCACTAAAAGACCTCAATTGATGGTCCAGCGGTTTTGGGGTTCCTCTGAGAGCATGGCCCCCGGCCCTGATGCTGCCCGTTCCCATAAATTATAACAGAGGTCCACTCTTTGGACAGGAATGGAATGGACTTGGCAATGCAGAGTGACCATATATTGGATGCACTTTATGGTTCTACACATCTATAGGATATCATCGTGCTGACTTCTGGCTAGAGGAAGGGGAGTGGATGGGGAGGAGAGGAAAGGAGGCTGCTGGGAGGATGAGACGTGTATGGAGCAGAGAGGAATAGTGTGCAGTCACCGGACAGGGAGAGCAGTGGAAGCTGCATATAGGGGGGCATGTAAATTTACATGTGAATGTACATTTTTACTCAGTTATGTTAAATAAAAATAAAAATAAAAAAAAAAGGAGGTAGCTATGGGTGTTTGGGGATGGATGGGCTTAGGGAGAAATGAAGCTGGGGCTAGAAAAAAGGTGATGTCTAAATTTATCTGCAATGTTTTGTTTCTTCCATTAAAGCACATCTGAAGCAAAAACAACAAAACGCTGATGCTTGTTCATTCTGAGTGCTGTATATGTACATATATACATATTCACTGTTCTGGTTTTTTTCAACATTTCTTTCCATGTACTTTAAATTCTTTAGAATCAAAAAGATAAGGAAAAACAAGAAAATAAACTCTAAAGATTTATAATTTATAGTAATAATTTTAATAATACATTTGAGCAAAGTGAAGAAATAGAAGTTAAAATCATAAATAGTAATTCCTCTGCATGCCAGCCATACCAGTTAGTAGAAGTAATGTTGAAAATTTGCCCTTCACAATTTTAGAAACACATAAATGTGTTACTGCTATTACACACTCTTTAATGCACATTAACAAACTGAGGTTTAGAGACCACACAGCCAGTAAGTAGCAGACTGGCTTTATAAAAATTATTTCAAAGCTATTTCAACTTTGAAACTAAGAAGAGAACAGACTAGATCAAATGGAAAATAGATAAATCCCAAAGACAACTTACTATATATAACAATTCAGCATATATTTAATGTGGGAACCCTGGTGGCATCATGGCTAAGTGCTAGGGCTGCTAACCAAACAGCTGGCAGTTCAAATCCACCAGGCATTCTTTGGAAATTCTATGAGGCAGTATTCTAATTGATCGTATAGGGTCGCTATGAGTCAGAGTCAACTTGAGGCACTGGGTTTGGTTTTATATATTAAATGTGGCACCATAAAACAGTGGTGACAGATGAACTGTTTAGTATTTACAGTACTGTGAAACAAGTGAAGGTGAGAACAATTTAGAAAACTGCCTCACACCACACACCAAAATAAATTTAAGAGAGATTGAACACACAATGAAAGTGAAAACAAAATCCATTAAAGCATATCCCACTTTGGATGGAGAAGAATTCTTAAGCATTGAAAAAATATTTACAACAGAAAACCATGTTTTCTGTCAACGAAATGTATATATTGTTCACACACATGCATAAAAAAACATAAGATCTCAATTATAAAAATGGACATAGATCATGAAACTATGATCGGAAAACAGAAAGAAAAATGACCAAAGAACATTGGGCATTTAATAAAAGGAGTATCTGTTAAAACATTACCATACCATTTTGCTCTGATCAGACTGGCAAACGTTTCAGAAGAATGCCGATATGCAACACTGACATGGTGCATGTGCAGAAACTGATAGTCTTATACACCAAAAACCTTTTAAAAAATGCATAGCTTTAGGCTATTAAGACTATCATTCATTGATTAGCTCATTTTCCTAACAAATATTTAGTAAGGGTCTGTAGCATGTGAGGCATTATTCTAGGCACTGGGGCTACAACAGTGAACAATATAGAGAAAAATTCCTGTCATTGTGGGGCTTACAACCTGATACAAGGAGCCAGACACTAAATAAATAAAATGGCTCATCTGTTAGGAGATGATACAAGTCACAGAGAAAAAATAAAGCAAGAAAGAGGAAGAGTAATACTGAACACCGAGGTGTCTCCTTGGAAACTACTTGAAATATATCTCATGGAACTATAGAGAAAAAGATGAAAGGAAGAATGGGCTACATTTAAACATCTAAATGGTTATTGCAGGGAAGAGAAGGAACATTAACACTGGTGTCGTACAAAGGAGCCATCGTAGTGTAGTGGTTAGGGCTTGACTGCTCACCAAAAGGTTGGAGCTGTGCCCCCACTACCAGGTCTATGGGAGAAAGAGGTTACCCTTGGAAATGCTGCAGGACAGTTCTACTCTATCTTCAACAGCAGTGGGTTGGTTTGGGTGATGTCATGGTTTGAACTGTGTTCCCCCCAAATCGTGTGTAGCAAAGTGCATAGCAGTTTGGCTACACCATGATTTCTGATACTATATGAAGCTCCTCCATGTTGTAAATCATGCTTCTATGATGTTAATGAGGGAGGATGGGTGGCAGTTATGTTGGTGGTGAAGGACTCTATGTGTAGGATTGTGTTGTGCCTTGGTACAGCCTCTTGGGATATATGGAATGGGAAGGCAGGCAGAGACTTAGGGACCTCATACCACCAAGAAGCAGTGCCAGGAGATGAGCGTGTCCTTTGGAAAGGACCAGGGTTCCTGCACCTCAGAGGCTCCTAGTCCAGGGGAGGACTGATGACAAGGACTTTCCTCCAGAGCCAACTGAGAAAGCCTTCCACTGGATCTGACACCCTGAATTTGGACTTTCAGCCTACTAGACTGTGACAAAATAAAATTTCTCTTTTGAAAGCCATCCACTTCTGGTGTTTCTGTTAGAGCACTGCTAGATTCTCTAAGGAGCAAGACCAGTGGGTTGGATTCAGAAGACAGATCTCAGTTCAGTGTGAATAACTTACTAACAATTACAACTGCCTATCATCATTTGGTCGACGGCACTTGGCTTGGCATCATCATTTGGTGTTAAGCAACCTTTCCCGGAACCATTCGCAGTGAAAATGGATTGCCATATCTGGGTGATGAGACTACCATCATACGATTGCTAAGGACCCTGCCATTTCTGAGCACCTCCTACACCACTGGAAATGTTATTTCATGGTAAGATTATTGACATCATTCCACCCCATCCACCTTCCCTTCCCTCCAAAAGAACTATGTAACACTTGATTTATTTTAAGAAGCCATATTTTAAAGCAAAAAACACCCTCCAAAACATACACCCTGGAAATTTTTACTCTTCCTCTTCTGTATAATGAGACACTCTATACAGACATCAAACTGAAATACCCAATGTCGTTGAGTCAATTATGACTCATAGCAACCATATTGGACAGAGTTTCCAAGGAGCAGCTGGTAGAGTTGAACTGTCAACCTTTAGGTTAGTTTGCCAGAGTTCTTAACCAGCGAGCCACCAGTGTTTCCATACAGACAACAGCATTTTTAAAATCACATTTTTAAGTATAAAAAACAGTTTTCTATTACCAACCAGTATTTCCCGGTAGTATGTGTCTTCCCCCTATGAAGATAATTTGTGGATCATTGCATTTCAGAATCTGAGATCATCACCTCGCCTCTACTTCACAGTACCATTTTCTCTTCAGTGTCCTTAGTTTATTTCAAATCAACAGCAGTGAAATATTACCCATTACAAAGATTTACTACAGATTTTAGAATATAGTCTGGTTTTATAGCTCTCAAACAGTCAGGCTTTCAGCCATCTCAGGAACAAAGGAGCCTTCCTGTGACCTCTTGCAAACTTCTGCCAAAAGGAGCAACCTTCAGATTTCTGTATAAAACTCTCATGCGGTTTAAGCGACTGCACTCAAACTACCTGCACGGAACCACCAGAATGTACTACAGAGAGGAAAAGCAACAACAGAACTTTACAGCTGGGATGGTCTTCTATCAAACAGCCAGGTCTAGCCCTGGTGTTGAAGTGGTTAAGTACTATGTCTGCTCACCAAAATGTTAGCAGTTCGAATCCACCAGGCACAACTTGAAAACTCCTATGGGGCAGTTCTACTCTGTCCTATAGGGTCACTATGAGTCAGAATCAACTCGATGGCACTGGGTTTGCTTTCTGCTTCAAAGTCTAGCCCCAAATCCTCCCTTTACAATTAAGAAAACTAAGGCCCAAAGAAGTCAGCATCTAGTCCAGGGCTAGATCTAAACTAGGCTATCAGAATTTCTCATTTCTACAGGGAATTTTAATATCCAGCTCTTCAGAAGATTTTTTTTTTTCTTTCTTGCAAGATGCCTCTTTCTCTAAAGTGTTGAGTGGGAAAAGTCAGGGAATCTGGAAAGGGAACTTGCTCAAAGAGAGGCTCAACTAAGCCACATGACACACGTGCTGGTTTTCATATGAACTGTGCTCCTATGGCCTTGAGGCTGGCAGGACCCCTCCCTTTCCTTACTATCTCAGTATTCTCATGTGCCAAATATTTGCAAAACAAATATGCATCATCCTATCTGAACTCTTAGTTAGCAATGTGACCATCAGAGACTGAGGGCCATTAGAAATGGTGTCTTTCATCAATACACAACTCAGTGGCAAAATTCAACAATTTTAATCACACCTTCTGACTCAACGGCACTTGGCTTGGCTTTCCCTCTTAAAGCAATCCAGCTTCCTCCATGCACTAATCACAAGTATACATACTTCAATGGTTTTTCAGAAGAATGCCACTTCGCCTAACTAAAGCAGAAACCTCAAAGCGGCAGGAACCTTGTTTATTTCACTCACCACTAGATCCTCCATGCCTCGTAAATGGTATGTATTCACCAAATATTTGTCCCACAAATGGATTTAGTTTCTCTTCCTTTGCCCTTCCACAGCACTGTACTTTCCAAATTTGTCCTCCACCTCTCTGACCTTTCCTCCTCTGTAGACAGTGCAGGCTTCTCTTTCATTTGCCCATATCCTACATCTCAGTCTTCTCCAAAGTCTCATTCTTGGGTTTTCTTCCCTACCTCAGATATTGCATCTGTATTGCTGACTCTCAAATTTCTCTCTCCAGCTGATGTCTTTCCAGAGCTCCAGTCCTGCATCTTCAACTGTGCTCAGTACCTCTGACTGGGTTATACAAGTGCCACCTTAGGCACATCAAGTTAATACCCCTCTCAGGGGTTTGCTCATCCATAAAATCAGGAAGCTGCCTCTGCAGTGCCTATAAAGTCTTAATTTCCCAGGTTAAAAAATAAGGGGGGAGCCATCAAGTAGATTCTGACTCACAGCAACCCAACAGGACAGAGTAGGACTGCTCCCATTGGGTTTTCAAGATGTAGATAGTGAATTCAAACTGCCAACCTTTTGGTTAGCAGGTGAGCTCCTCACCACTGCACCACTAGGGCTCCAATTGCCCAGAATAGTGCTCAATACTTACACTCAAGTCCTCTACCTATCTTTCCAAACATTCCTCATACACTGTCTTTGACCAGGCACTTAACTCTAACAAAACTGAGCTCCTACCTATTCCCAATACACAGCCTCTGCTTTTCTGGCCTCTACCTGGAACACCTATCCCACTCCTCAAACTTGGCATGTCCAAAGTCTGTCTGACCTTCAAGTCAAGTCCAAAGGCCCCTTCCAGGATGCTGTCTTTGATATCCTCAGCTGAATGTTCTTGTCTCTCTTTTATAGGTATGTATTTCATTGCCTGTATAATTCTCTTCTCCCTTACTTGACTGTGTCATCCTAAAGAGCAGAGACTCTTCCTAAGTTGTCCTGTATCTCCCACACTGTCTTTGGTTTAGAGTAGGCAATTCCAAACTAAACCCAAACCATTTGCCATGCAGTTTATTCTGACTCACAGCAACCCTACAGAACAGTGTAGAACTGCCCCATAGTGTTTCCAAGAAGCACATGGTGGATTCAAACTCTTGACCTTTATGGCTAACCACTATGCCACCAGGGTTTCTGAGTGGGTGATTAGTAACCTTACACTGAACACATTCAGTTTAGGCCAAGTCAGTCAGCTTGCTTAAGACTCTTTAATCATTTTCTCTTGATCCTGAGATAAAGACGAAAATCTTTCCATTGGCCCATTCCAGCCACACCAGCCTTTGTTCAGTTTCTCAAATTCGCTATGCTACACTCCTCTCAATTCCTCTAACACTCTTCTGTGTAGAAAACGGCTTGACTACCTCCATCATCTCTACCCACCCTCTGACACATCTCTGTTCTCAGAGGAGCTTTCCTCAAACCCCAAGCTAGGTCCCTTTCCTCTGATATATACCTTAATAGCCTCAAACTGCAACCCCCTATACTTTTCCTTTATAGAATTTATCACTTGACTGAGATGACATAGTTGTGGGCCTATCTGACTAATGGCCTCTTCCCCGCTAAACTATAAGCTCCAAGCAAGCAGGGGCCATGGCTGTCTCACTCATGTTTGTAGTCTCTGCACAGTGCCTAACCCACAGCACTGAATAAAAGCTGTTGAATGACTGAATCTAGGAAGTCATTGAGTTAAAAGGTAAAGAATAAGGACTTCTAGTAAACAAAATCTTTGCCTGGCTTCCTATAATTCCCTCAAAGCAACTGTGAAATGCCAGACAACCAGGCCTTCTACTCGCCATACAAAATTTACAAAATAAGATGAATACTGTCTCCTAAATGCTGGATAGGAGCCACGATTTACATTTGTTTAATGAACAATGGCCCCCAAAGGCATAACTAGCAACAAGTGGTTCATTCATTCATTCAACATTTATTAAGCTCCTACGCTATGCCATACAGAGATGCCGTACAGAGGTGGCACAATAAACTGGACTGATAAGAGCCCCTACCCACTTGGAACATATAATCTAGAAGTGGAACACACAGAAGCTATAGCAAAGCTAGGAATTTCACAAAAAAATCTTTTTTGGCAGTCACAGCACCCAAACAGTGCTATTTTCTATGGATATAAGTTCTCTGCTGAATGAGATACTCAACCTGAGGGTAAAATATCATCTGACAGAGATGTTTCAGAAATTAGAACTCACCCCAGTGTGGGCCTTGAAAAGTACACAGGCAGGCACCCTAGACCAGGGCTCTTCAAACAGTGGCACACACAGCAGCAGTTAGCAGCGACACAAGTACAAAAACCGAGAGTAAAGCACTTAAAACATTGAATAGTAACTTGACGGAAAATTTTTTCATCTATTGAATCTAATGATAAAAACGTGGGCTTACATTTTGCAAGTCTTTTTTATTTTATTTTTTCCAGTAATTGGTAGTTGCTGTATTTTACTCAGGAAACCCTGGTGTTGTAGTAGTTAAGAGCTATGGCTGCTAACAAGAAAGGTTGGCAGCTGGAATTCACCAGGAGTTCCTCGGAAACCACATAGGACAGTTCTATTCTATCCTGTAGAGTCTCTATGAGTCCAAACTGACTTGATGGCAGTGGGTTTAGTTTCTGGTATTTTACTGAAGTATCAAGCGGGGGACGGGGCAGGAAACTGGTCCTTCACCACAAATAATCTGACCAGCATTACACTAGTCTTAATACTCAAAATGCGGTCAGTGGAACGGCATTTCAGAATCACTGGGAAGCTTGTCCCAGAACCTTGAGGGGCCCTTGTGGCACAGCCTTTAAGCATTTGGCCGCTAACCAAAAGGTCGGCAGTTCAAATCCACCAAGTACTCCGTGGAAAGCATGCAGGGCAGTTCTACTCTGTCTATGAGCCAAAATTCACTCAAATGGCAACGGGCTTGGAAACTGTCTTGGTGTAGTGGTCAAGTGCAACATCTGCTCACCAAAAGGCAGGCAGTTCAAATCCCAGGTGCTCCTTGGAAACTCTACAGAGCAGTTCTACCTTGTATACAAGATCCCTATGAGTGGGAATCTGAATCCATTAGATGGCAATGCCCCCTCCCACAAGGAAGCTTGCTTGAAAGGTAAACCTCAGGCACCACCCTAGACATCCTGACTCACAATTAGCATTTTAACAAGACCCCCAGTGGACTCCTTTACACTTTCACAATTGAGAAGCACTTACCTGAATGCTTTGTAAAGCCCCTGAGATTTTACAATTTATATCACAAGCAGAATTTAGGTGCTGGAGTTACAGTCCAGCTCTTCATTTTATTGATGGAAGAACTTAAAGCCATGAAAGGGAAATCATTTCACTGAGGTAGCTGGCAAGACCAATCTAGTCAATTAGCAGAGCAGGGGACAGAAGTCAAGTTTCCCAACATCCAGCCCAATGTTCCACCCTAGCATACCACATGCTCAGTCCCTGCTAGTGGAGTCATTGTTTCTCACATACTTTCAGAGAGAATCCTTTGTTCTTTACCTTTCATATATCATATGAACCTTGAGTCACCACTTTTTCAAATGGCTGCTTTATGGTAATTGCCCTTAACCTCTGCCTCTCAGATTCTCCCACCAGGCCCCTTACCTGGCTGTTATATGGACATTCTGGAGCGCAACAAGACTAGCACAAGCCAGTCGCCCAGCCCCTGGTCTTTATAAATGTCTTAAGTAGCCTTCTTCCTTCCAATCAGTCCAGTTGACATCAGAGAGCAAACTGTTCCAAGGCAAACAACATACACTATCAGTGCTGGTTTAGGAAGCAAGGTTTGCTCAGTTTGGGAATGAAAAGCAAGAGAACGGACTAGTAAACAATATAATAATTCATTAAAACCTTTGAGATGCAGATGACATAAACTTGTGAAAAGCAAAGGGGGCTTGAAGTACTTGCTGATAAAGATGAAAGTCTTCAGTAAGGATTGCACCTCAACATCAAGAAACCAAAATCTAATGTGCAACAGCACGATAAACAGGGAAAAGATTGAAGCTGTCAAGGATTTCATTTCACGTGGATCCACAATCAATGCCCATGGAAGCAGGAGTCAAGAAATCAAAAGTCGCACTGCATTAGGAAAATCTGCTGCGAGGGACCGCTGTAAAGGATTGAAGACTAAGGTGCGCCCAACCCAAGCCATGGTATTTTCAATCATATCATATGCATGTGAAAGCTGGACAATGAATAAGGAAGACAGAACAAGAACTGACGCCTTTGAGTTGTGCTGTTGGAGAAGAATGCTGAATGACTCACAGACTGCCAAAAGAGCCAACGGATCCGTTCTGGAAGAAGTCCAACCAGAGTGCTCCTGGGAAGCAAAGATGATGGCGAAACTGTGCCTTATATTCTCTGGACTTGTTGTCAGAAGGCATCAGTCCCTGAAGAAGGACATCATGCTTGGTAAAAGTAGAGGGTCAGCAACAAAGAGAAAGACCCCCAACAAGATGGATTGACAGAGTGACTGCAACAATTGGGTCAGGCACAACAACAACTGCGGGCACAGTACAAGACCAGGCAGGGTTTTGTTTGTTGTACACAGGGCTCCTGTGAATTGAAACCGAATCAATGGAACCTAAGAACAACAAGCTTCACTCCACAATGACCAGCCACCCTTCCCCACTGGAAGTTCCTGTCACTGTACATAAAGGCTGGGCCACTACTTTCCCCAAATCATGCCAAGCAGCACCTTTGCCACTGTACCTACACTTGCCCAACAGACGAAAGTGCAGAACTCTCCCCAAAGAGGCAATAGTGCTTAGTGATTAAGAACACAGACTCTGGAACCAAGTTGCCCGTGTTGTATTTCCCAGCCTGGACACTTAATTACACTTCAACCTTGGACAAGTTACTTAACCTTTCTGTGTACTCAGTTTCCTCATCTGTAAACCAAGGCTAATAAGAGTGTCTGCCTCACGGGCTTAATGTAAAGATTCAATATGAAATTCACTGCCATCAAGTCGGTTCTGGCTCATAGCGACCCTACAGGTCAGGGTAGAACTGCCCCATAGTTTCCAAGGAGTGTCTGGTGCATCTGAACTACCAAGCTTTTGGTTAGCAGATATAGCATTTGACCCACTATGCCACCAAGGTTTCCAGAATTCTATGCAGTATCACATATTAAAAAGGATCCCTGGTGGCACAGTCGACTAAAGTGCTCGGTGGTTAATTGGAAGGTTGGGGCTTGTACCCTCCAGGCAGTCCCCAAGAGAAAGATGTGGCAGTCTGTTCCTATAAAGATCACAGCCTTGAAAAGACTATGGGGGCAATTCTATTCTGTCCTACAGGGTCGGTATGAGTGGGAGTTGACTTGACAAAAATATTTTGTCATTGTTGTTTTCGCTTTTTTGGTTAATACCTATTAACCCCAGCACAGAATCTAAAACAGACTCATCAGTCAAAACTGTTAGTGATAGGCACTGCTGCTAGAATTACT
The DNA here is from genome assembly GCA_028571685.1 of Heterohyrax brucei. Classification (NCBI taxonomy): domain Eukaryota; kingdom Metazoa; phylum Chordata; class Mammalia; order Hyracoidea; family Procaviidae; genus Heterohyrax; species Heterohyrax brucei. Next base: position 199,528,258 of record CM053166.1, read on the forward strand.
ACTGTGGGCATGGCAGTGTCTCTTCCATACGAAGTCCATCATCAAGCAGCCAGTCTTTGCATTGCTTCGGCTCTCCAGGGCTTGCAGACCCTCGGTGGGCCACACCGTGCACACTGGAATCCTGCCTCCTCACCCTGCCTTCCCCAGATGCAATAGCTACCCCTCCCCCAGGCCACAGCCTCAACCAGAAGATCAGCAAACTGGGAGGCCAGTTCCAGACAACCCATCAGGTGTCTTCTCCCACGAAGGACACCCTGGGTCAAGCACCATGTCAGCCAGTGGGATCGGCGAGGGTACCTGAATCCCTGGTCCAGGCTCAACTACCTAAGATGAGGGGGCGGGGCGCCCAGTGGGGCTGGGTTTCTCACACGGAAGCAAGAGAAGCCTCCAAGTTTGTGGAGGAACTCAGGCCTGAGCCCACAAAGAGCCTCTGAGAGGAAGCAGTTATTTACAACTTTCTACTGACTCGCATCTGGGGGAGGTAACGGGGAGACACAGAAAGGGGCTGCATGATAGCCTCCTCCTGCCTCCTTTCCAGCGGCGAGCAGCAGCTGCGGAGAAAGAGTTAAAGGAGGGAAGGCAGCCCCAGCCATCACCCCACACCCGCTGCCTGGGGCTGCCTGGGGGGGTCACGGCAGCGCTGTCTCTCTGGGCAGGGGCCACTCCGTGGCTTTCTGCAGCAGCTGCCGGGCCCCCCAAGCAATTTGCAAGGTCAATGCTGACCTGCTTCTAAAGAACAAAACAATTCCCTGACAATGAGGCAAACCGCGCAGACACCACACTGCAGCCGCCCTTCCCCAAAGCAGGCTTCATCCCAGTGCCTCCCTGCCCAGATGCCACCGCCGGGCTTCCAGCAGCCCCGCCGGAGACCCCGGCGGGCATCCCAGCTGCAGAGCAGGTCTGCCTCCCCGCCAACCCGAGGGATGCTGGGCACAGGCGAGACGCTAGCGCTAAAGGAGACAGGCTGGGGGAGGGGGCCATCTCTGTGTTCTTACCCAGAGCCGAGAGCAGAGAGGATGAATGAACTGAGACAAGTTGCAGGCTGAGCCCTGCCTGAGCCCCGGTTCCTCTTCTCTCCCCTGTATCTCTTTCCAGGCTCCTCTTGGTCTGTCTCTGCTGGCTGGTTAGCTTGCGCGCGCTCGCTCTCTCCCTCACTGTCAGTCTCTCCCTCCCCACCACCCCTCCCCCTTGCTGGCTTTGGGTTCAACGCTGAGCACGCGGCCAGGCTGGGGATCAGGGCTGGTTTCAGCAAAGACTCAAGTAGTATTTTCTTCTTTAAGGTACCCAGTAGAGAAATTGCGGGAAGCACAGAGGGAAGGGGACAGGGAGAGAAAGCAAAGGGAAGAGAAAGATAGCAAAAGGGGACGAGCTTGTAGGAAGAGAAAGGAAGTATGGATTAACACAGCTGATGTGTGATGCTTGCTTGCTCTGTGAGACCCCAGTGAATGAGCTTTCTCCCTTACCGCCCTACTGGTATGCCTTCTTAGCCTAGGTTCCAAATAAAGGTTTGACAGTCGTGTCTGTTCAGATTCCATCTCTGAGGACAACGATGAGCTTTAAAAAAAAAAAAATTCAAAGGGGTTGTTATTCTCACTCTGCTAAGAAGAAAGAGTTTAGTCACAATTGATTTCCCAATAACCTAACTTCCACAAGACCCCAGCAGATATTCTCTCTAGACAAGGTGAACAGTGGAACCACAAGGCTTTCCTTTCAAAAGCCTCTGAAGAGAATACAGACATATGTAAGCATGAGCACCTACACGTTAGTATGAGAATGGGGAAGCAGAGAAAGTGGGTAGAAGGAAATTAATGAACTCAAAGTAGAAAGGAATTTATATTCCCGCTGGAGCAAAAGAAAGAAAAAAAACTGAACAAAGTACAATAACAATATAACATAGAGTGAAAAAGAGTCCTGGATGAAGAATAAACTACACAGGTTTGAGTTCTGCCTCTGAAAATTCCAACAGTTAGAAGTCAGATGAACAGGAGGCATCTGCAGGATCCAGAGTGAGCACAAAAGCCAAAATGTCTGCTTATATTTGGATGCAGGCCACACCCCCAACTGTCACAACTCAGTGAAAGGTATGCTTCAGAGTTGTAGATTTCAGTGGAAGAAAATTTTACCTTAATAAATATTAAACTGTAGCTAGAGATATGCATGCTGAAGCATTCGGAGGTGAGGTATATTAATATCTGCAACATTTTTGGAAATGCATTAGCAAAATAAGATGATTTGATGGTTGAACAGAAGGAAGGATAGAATGATGGATGACTGTATGAAAAGCAAATGTAGCAGCGTGTTCACTGTAAAATCTAGATAGTGGGTACAGTGGTGTTGTAAAAATTTTTCAATTTTACTAATGCTTGAAAATGTAACACAAATTGATCAATTAAGGATGCATACTATAAACTCTACAACAACTACTTTAGAAAACAAAGGGGAGTTACAACAAACAGTTATAGCAGAAAAAAATTAACATGAGAAATAGGAAGTTTAATACAAAAGAAGTCAGAGAGGGGAAAATAATAAATACTAGATTGAACAAATAGAAACAAATGTTGTAGGGTACCTAAATACTGAAATCTAATTATATTAGGAATTACACAACATATAAGTGAACTTAAAACTTCAATTAAAAGACAAAGAATGGCTTAAGAAGCAAGAACTACATGCTATTCACAAGAGACAAATAGTAAGTATAAGGATACAGACTGAAAGTAAAAGAGTAGAAAAAGATACATCATGCAAATGACAAGCATAACAAAATAAATGTGGTTATATTAATATCACACAAAATAAACTTCAAAACAAGGAATATTACTATAGGCAACAATACAAAATATGTATTGTCTTCAAATGCATGAGGGGAAAAATGGACAGAAATGAGGGAAAGGATAGAAAAGTACACAATTCTAGTTAAAGATTTGGTACTTCTATTTCAATAAATGATAGAATAAGCACACAAAATCATCAGTAAAAAAGATATGAATAAAAAAGTCATAAAATTCACTTTACTGATATTTATAAAATATTACATCTAGTGGTTAAGTGCTTTGTCTGCCAACCAAAATATCCGCACTTGAAATCCACCAGGCACTCCTTGAAAACTCTATGGGGCAGATCTACTCCGTCCTGTAGGGTCACTGTGAGTCAGCACTGACTAGATGGCAGTGGGTCTGGTGGCTTTTGACATCCAATAACTGCAGAAAATACATTCAGCTATACATTAAACAATCATCAAAACATACCAAAGGCAATGAAATAAGACACAATAAATTTCTAAAGATTGAAAAATATGTTCTTTAACCACAATGAAATTAGATTCACTGGCAGCATGACAGGAAACCCTGGTGGCATAGTGGTTAAGTGCTACAGCTGCTAACCAAAACTTCAAATCAGCCAGGTGCTCCTTGGAAACTCTATGAGGCAGTTCTACTCTGTCCTATATGGTCACTAAGAGTTGCAACTGACTCAATAGCAGCAGGTTTGGTTTGGGGGGTTCAGTAGCATGACATGGTAAATGTAATAATGTTACTAATATTTCCAAATTGTACACGTAAAAACTGTCAAATGGCAAAGACACACACACACACATATCATTATAAAATAGCCAGTAGCAAAACGATAACCAGAAAATCATGAAATATTTGGAAATCAAACAATGCACTCTAAACAACCCACAGATTAAACAAAGGATCACACTAAATTAGTAAACAAAAGGAAAAATATATCAGTATTTGTGAGAATGAGCTAAAACAGTGCTTAAATAGAAATAAATAGCATTGGATATAAGTATTAAGACAGAAGAAAAGCTTAAAATAAATTATCTAATCTGCCACCTAATAATTACAGTAAAAAAAACAAAGAGCAAGAGCACATAAAAGAATGACATCATCACTACAAATCAAAAAAAAAAAAACCTACTGCCGTCGAGTCAATTACAACTCATAGCCACGCTGTAGGACAGAGCAGAACTGCTCCACAGAGTTTCCAAGGAGCATCTGGCAGATCTGAACTGCCAACTTCTTTTGGTTAGCAGACATAGCACTTAACCACTACATCACCAGGGTTTCTATCATCAGTAACTATGAGGGCAGAAAATAATAAAATGGAAAACAAATAGCACAGACAATCAACAACGCCGAAAGTTGATTCTTCAAAAGTTAATAAAACTGATGACCCCCTATCCAGACTGTTTAAGAAAAAATAAAAAAGAAAACACAATACAAAATGCCAGTAATAAAAGAGGAAACAGTGCTAAAGTTTCTAAAGAAATGGAAAAGATAATAAGGGAACATTATCAACAATTTTATTGCAATAAATTTTCCAACTTAGAAGAAATGGGAAAAATTCTTTAAAGCCTAAACTCTCCTACACTAAAACAAAAAGAAATGTGAAATATAAGTAATCATGTATCTATTAAATCCAGAAACCCAGTGCTGTAGATTCTATTCTGACTCATAGCAACCCTACAGGGCAGAGTGGAACTGCTCTATGGAGTTTCCAAGGAGCACCTGGTGGATTTAAACTGCTGACCTTTTGTCTAGCAGATGTAGCACTTGACCACTACGCCACCAGGGTTTTCAATATATCTATTAAGAAACTGAATCAATAACTATAAACATTAAAAAATAAAAAATAAAAGCCTCCATGGAACCAGATGGCTTTATTGGTGAATTCAAACACTTAAGAAATAAATAATATGAATATTACTCAAAATCATTTAGAAAACAGAGGAAAAAGAACTATTTCTTACTTCACATATCTCTACTGCTAAAACTTAACGAGGAAATTACAAAAAAGTAAAACACAATATATTTGAGACCAAGATACCTTATAACCATAGATACTAAAATCCTAAACAAATCACAGTAAAGCCAGTGAAAGCCAAAACTTAGGTAAGGAGGAAACTTGTCACAGAAGGAAAACTAAAATATGCTCCATTAATACAAAGGACACCCGTGCATCTGTCAAGTTTGTCATCAAAATGGGGGTTTGCATGCTTCTGTGATGGTGGAAACTACAGCACCAGTATTCACATTATCACCAGGGTCACTCATGATGGACAGGTTTCAACTGAGCTCCCAGATTAAGTCAGACTAGAAAGAGGGGCTTAGTGGCATACTTCTGAAAAAAATACTGGCCAGTCAAAGCCTTGTGAATGACAGTGGAACTCTGTCTGATATAGTTCCGGAAGATGAGCCCCTCAAGTTGGAAGAGACTCAAAACAGGACTGGGGAAAAGCTGCCTCCTAAGATTAGTGTTGACCTTAATGATATACAGAAACTCAAGCTTTTGGAATCTTCACTTACTGACATGGCATGACTCAAAATGAAAAGAAAGAACTATAAACATCCGTTAAAAAAAAAATCAAAGGGTCAAACACATAAAGTACAAACCTAGGAAAACTGGAAACTGACAAAAATGAAATGGAATGAATAAACATTGCTCTCTTACACAATAAAAAACAAACAAACCAAAAAACCCATTGCCATAGAGTCACTTCTTACACTTAGCGAACCTATAAGACAGAATAAAACTGCCCACATAGTTTCCAAGGAGCACCTGGTAGATTAGAACTGCCAATCTTTTGGTTAACAACTGTAGAACTTAACCACTACACAACCAAAGTTTCCATCCTAGATGTTAGTGAATCAGACAATCATGTGGTCTGCTGTGTCAGGAATGACAAATTGAAAAGGCATGGCCCTACATTCATTATCAAAAAGAACCATACTGAAGTACAATGTTGTCAATGATAGGACAATAGCCATACACCTACATGGAAGATCACTTAATATGGCTATGATTCAAATTTACCTACCAATTCCTAAGGTGGAAGATGAAGATACTGAAGATTTCTATCAGCTTCTGCAGTCAATGATCAAACATGCATTCAGGATGGATAGATAATTACTGGTAATTGGAATGAGGAAGTTGGAAAAGAAGCATTGGTAGCTGGAAACTACACCCTTCGTGACAGAAATGATGCCTGAGATTGCATGACAGAATTTTTCAAGAGTGACAGCTTTTTCATCACAAATACCACTTTTCAAAAACATAAATGGTGACTTATACATGTGGGCCTTACCACATGGATTACAAAGGAGGATCAAGTCAACTAAATCTGTGTAAAATGATGACACAAAAGCTCTCTATCATATGTCAGAATGAGGCGAGGGGCCCACTGCAGAACACAATCAATTACTCAAATGTAAGTTCAAGATGAAGCTGAATACAATTAGGACAAGTCCAGAAGAGTCAAAGTACAACTGTGAGCATATCACATCTGAATTTAGAGACCACCTCAAGAACAGATTTGACACAATGAATATTAATGACCGGACAAGTTGCAGAATGACATCAAGGATATCTTACATAAAGAAGGCAAGTGGTCATTAAAAAGACAGAAAAGGAAAGATCAAAATGGATGTCAGAAGAGACTTTGAAATTTGCTACTTAATGAGAGTAGCTAAAGAGAATGAAATCAATGCTGAAGTAAAAGAACAGAATAGAAGTTTCCAAAAGGTAGCTAGAGAAAACAAAATAAAGTACTATAATGACATATGCAAGTACCAGCAGTTACAAAACCAAAAGGGAAGAACATGCTTAGCATTTCTCAAGCTGAAGGAACTGAAGACAAAATACAATCCTTCGATTAAAATACTGAAGAATTCTATGGGCAAAGTCTAAACGATGCATGAAGCGTCAAAAGGAGACAGAAGGAATGCACAGAGTCCCTGTACCAAAAATAATTGGTGGCTGTTCATCCATTTCAAGAGGTAGCATGTGATCAAGAACTGACGGAGCAGAGAGGAATAGTGTGCTGGCACAAGACAGGGAGAGCAGTGGAAGCTGCACAGAGGTCGGCATGTAAATTTATACGGGAATGTACATTTTCACTCAGTCATATTAAATTAATTAATTAATTAAAAAAAAAAAAAAAGAACTGATGGTCCTGAAGGAAGAAGTCCAAGCTGCACCGAAGACATTGGTGAAAAACAAGGCTCCAGGAACTGATGGAATACAAACTGAAATGTTTCAACAAAGGAATGCAAAGCTGGAAGTGCTCACCATCTATGCCAAATAATTTGGAAGACAGCTACCTAGAAAACCCACTGCAATAAATCCATATATGTGCCCATTCCAAAGACAGGAGATTCAGTCAAGTGGGTAGACTATACAACAATACCATTAATATCACACACAAGTAAAATTTAGCTGGTCATTCAAAGCAGTTGCAGCAGTACATAGACAGTGAACAGCCAGAAATACAAACTGAATTCAGAAAAGAAACTAGAATGAGGACTATCCATGCTGATTTCAGAAGTATCCTGGCTAAAATCAGAGAACACTATAGAGATGTTTATCTGTATTTTATTGACTATGGAAAGTCATTTGATGTGTGGATTATAACATATTATGGATAACATTGTAAAGAATGGGAATCCTAGAACACTTAATTGTGCTCTTGAGGAACCTGTACATAGACTAAGAAATAGTTGTTCAAAGAGAACAAGGGCATACTTCATGATTTAAAGTCAGGAAAGTTGTACATTAGAGTAGCATCCTTTCACCATACTTATTTAATCTGTATGCTCAGCAAACGGCCTGCAAACCTGGACTATACAAAGAACACAGCATTAGGATTGAAGGAAGAATCCTTGACATCCTGCCTTATTCTTATGACACAACCTTGATTGCTGAAAGTGAAGAGGGCTTGAAGGACTTAGAGATTAAGATTAGAGACCACAGCCTTCAGTATGGATGCAACTCAACATAAAGAAAACAAAAATCTGGAGGTGGGGCTAAGATGGTGGAGTAGCCAGAACCCTCCTGTGATTCCTCTTACAAATCTGAAACATACACAAAAAATAAATCAAGTATATATCACATTCTAGGAGTCCTGAATATCAAAGGCAAAGTTGAGAAATCACACTGAATGACACAGAAGGAAGAGAATGTCTAGGAGCAACTAGGAGTGGCAGACCTGACATGGCAGGCATCAGCAACCTGCAGGTAGATCATCTGGGGTAAGCTTGGTGAGAGGAGCAGTAGTGTTCAAAATGTGTTTTCCAAATTGGAAGAGACAGAGCAGTGGAGAGGCTACTCACACCTCCAGAGGCAGTGAAAAACAGCACTCTATCATCAAAAGTTAAGTAGTCTGTGTCTAACCTACCATGCACAGATCTAAAACTTTGCTTTTAGATAAAACTCTATCCCTCTTACCTGCCCTGCCCTCCCCTACCCTACCAGTGCACTGACCCAGAGCTGGCTCCAGAGACCAACCATCCCTTGGGCTGGAAGTAGGACCATTATACACCCTAAGCTGTTATCCAAGCCTCTGAGAGGAATCAGATCAACAAATAGGTGAAAAATAATCTGTTGGCTTCCCTAAGCTGAGAACTAAGGTCAGAAACAATTCCTTTGCTTAGGTATAGGAATAAAAGGTCCATGGACCTTGAATGCCTTTCACCATTCTATAGACCTGGGTGGGCCCGCTGCAATAGTGTGACCTTCATTAGCACAGTACAACAGAGTATATAACTGCATACTAATTCCCCTGTACCGGTTATATGGTGGAAAGGCATGCTCCTTACAATTGACATCAAGCTACCTATGAAGCAGGGTCCTCACCTACCCACAGCAGGGGCCTGAGGACTGGTGGCTCCATTCATGCCACCTGGCCACCCATGACAGGGGTCCAAGAATAAGTGGTGCCTCCCAGCCCTTACAGTCAATAGCATTTGGCACCCATACTCTGGCTGTAAAACCTACCACCTATGTGCTATAAGAAAGAGGGACACTCTTTACCTACAGACACTCAAGGACAGCTGTCAGCCTCCTGCTTTGCTCAGCATGTGTAGCCAGATACCTGTGCCTATACCAATTACCCTGCCCATCTAGGACTGAGGGGAGAGTCTGCACCACACCCTTGGTAACTGACTACCTAGATACCTGAGCTGAATTCATACAAGAAAATAAACATACTCCAGGGCTCACATGCCTCATAGCAGCTCTAACTACCTACCGACAGGACATTAGAGCTTCAAATGCACCAGTAATCAAACTAGCTCACACAACCAGCCTATCTGGGCATTTCAAAACAAAATAGAAAGCTAGAACACAGTAAGCAAACATAAAATGAGTAGATACAACAACTTACTATTGGCTCAGAGACAACAGTCAATGTCAAATCACATAAAGAAGCAGAAACCACACTTGTGCAGAAACCTCCCAAAACAAAAAAATCAAGAAATTTTCCAAGGACAAATACTGTATAAGACTACTATTATAAGAACTTAAGAAAAGGCTTATGCACACAAGGAAATACTTTTTAGGAGCTATGGAGCGGGGGAGGGAGGGATAGGGTTATTCATAGATTAGATAGTCGATAAGAATTCAGTTAGGTGAAAAGAGTAACAGCATACAGTAGAAAGCAGGTCAGCACAACTAGACTACACCATAAGCTAAAAGATTTCCTAAATACAATCCAAAATTTTAAAGAACAGAGTAACAGGGACAATGGCCTGGTGACCATGGATTCCGGGGACACTGAGGTCAACTGGCATATCCAGTTTTTTTTTCTAAGAAGTTGTTCTGCATCCCAATATTTCTGAGTGGTGTCTGGGGTCTTAAAAACTAGCAAGCTGCCATCTAAAGAATATCAGTTGGTTCCAACCCACCTGGAGCAGATGAAAACCAAGAACATCAAAGACATGAGGAAAATATGTGTCCAGGAGACACAAGGGCCCATGTGACTGGGAGACTATATCAGCATGAGAACTAGATAGTGCTTGGCCACCACCAAAGAGCCCTGTCAGGAAACACAATGTGTAGTTCCTCATGTGGCATAAGAAAAAGGGGTGTGAAGATCAAGAACTCTATTAAACAACCAGAATTGATGGTCTCACAGCCTGGACGGTCCCCTGAGAACACGGCCCCTGGGTTTGTTGCTAAACCAGAGCTGAGACCAGTACTGAAGCCAACACTTCAGACAAAGATTAGACTCTATTAAGGGACACAGTCATGCATGTGGTATGTGTACTTTATGGTTTAATGTATTTATGAGGCTGTCTTACTGGTCTCTTTTTAGAAGGGAGAAGAGAGGTTGGAGAGGAAGGGACAGGTGTCTGTTGAGTGGATACTGTAAGTAAAGAGGAGGAGACGAGTGTGCTGTCACAGAGTAAAGAGAGCAGATAGAGTTGCACAGAGATGGGTGTCTAGGTTTTTATATGACAAATTGACTTGGATTGTAAACTTTCACTTAATCACAATAAAAAAATTAAAAAAGAAAAATTTTCCAGATGAAGAGCACTTCCTGGAATTATCAGATGTAAAATACAAAAAATTAATATACAGAACTCTCAATATCTGGCAGTAACAAATAATGACAAAATGAACAGGCTGCAAGAAACCATAGAGTGACAGCAATAAAAAATTCAGAGGTGCTCGCTTCAGCAGCACATACGCTAAAATTGGAATGATACAGATAAGATTAGCATGGCCCCTGCACAAGGATGACCCGCAAATTCATGAAGCGTTCCCTTTTTTTCATGTGCAGCTCAAGAACTCTACTAAAAGACCAGAATTGATGATCTGACAGCCTGGAGGGTCCCCTGGGAACATGGACCCTAAACTTGCTGCTGGCCCAGACCTGAAACCAGTACTGAGGTCAACTCTTAAAACAAGAATGCATTGGACTCAGGGACACAGTATAAGCATGTGATATGTGTACTTTACAGTTTTAAACATTTATAGGAGGCTGTCCTAGTGGTTTCTTTCTAGATGGGAGAGGAGAGAGTGGAGAGGAGGGGATAAATGTTTGTTAAGAGGATACTGGAAGAAAAGAGTGAAAAGAAGTGTGCTGTCACAGAGTAAGGAGAGCAGATGAAGCTGCAGCTAAGCAGGCATGCAAAATTGACTTGGATTCTATACTTTCACTTAATCACAATACAAAAAGAAGGAAAAAAAAGAAATCCAGAAGATTAACAAGACATTTCAGAATTAGACATCTCAATAGAAAGTCAAAACACCAGAATTCAGGCAACAGAAGTCAGAATTAGTGATATTGAAAATAAAGCCCCTGATACCAACATTTGAGGGGGGAAAAAAAACAGAGAAAAATAATTTAAAAAGTGAAAAAAACACTAAGAGTTATGTGGAATACTATCAAGAGGAATAATTATGAGTGATTGCAGTACCAGGATGGAAGGGATAACACAAAAGACAGAGAAAATTGTTGAAGAATAGTTGACAGAAATCTTCCCTGATATCATGAAAAATGAGAAGCTATCAAAGATGCACATCAAACTTCACACAAAATAGATCCCAAAAGAAAGACACAAAGACATATTATAATGAAACTTGCCAAAAACAAAGATAAAGAGAAAATTTTAGGAGCAGCCAGGGATACATGAAAAATAATTTACAAAGCCAAGTCAATAAGACTAATCTCTGACTACTCAACAGAAATCATGCAGGCAAGGCGGCAATGGGATGACATATGAAAAGCCTTGAAGGAAAAAAAATTGCCAGCCAAGAATTATATATCCAGCAAAACTGTCTATAAAATATGGTGGTGAAATTGGGACATTTCCAGATAAACAGAAGTTTAGAGAATTTGCAAAAACCAAACCAAAATTACAGGAAGTACTAAATGAAGTCTTTCAATTAGAAAATCAATAATATCAGGTGACAGCACAAGACTAGAACACAAGACAGAGCAACAAGATAGCAATCCAGATGACAAAGTCACAGAAATAAATCTAAACTAAAAGACTGAAAATAGGGAAACACAGATGTCATTATGTAAAAGATGACAACATTATAACAACAAAGAGGGACTAAAAAGGTAGTCATATATCTTTCACACAGAGAGGAAGTCAAGGCACTAAAAAGAAATAAAAGATTGCTTTAACTTCAGAAAAATAGGAGTAAATACTAAGATAACCACAAAAGAAATAATCTTACGCATCAAATAAAAAAAAAGAAAAACTTACAGTATCAGCAAATATAAAACCAGCAACAATGAAAACACGTTTAAAAAACAGTTCAGCACAAAAAAATAAGTGGAACAAAGAAACTGTCAACAACATACACAAAAAGGATTAAAATGACAGCACTAAACACATACTTATTAATAATTACACTGAATGTAAATAGGTTAAATGCACCAATAAAGAAACTACGTGGCAGAATGTATTAAAATACATGATCTCTGTATATGCTGCCTACAAGTGACACACCTCAGATTCAAAGACACAAACTAAACTCAAACCATGGGAAAAATATACAAGCAAACAGCATTCAGAGTAGAAGTGACAAAATTGGTCTCTGACAAAATAGACTTTAAAGTAAAATTTACCACAACAAATAAGGAAGAACACTGTATAGTAATCAAAAGGTCAATACACCAGGAGGACATAACCAAAATAAATATTTACACACCCAATGACAGGGCTCCAAAATGCATAAAATAAACTCTAACAGCACTGAAAAGAGAAACAGACCCTCCACAATAATAGCAGGAAACTTGAGCAACATCCAGAAAGAAGCTCAACAAAGACCTGGAAGATCCAGATGCCACAAGCAACCAACTTGACTTCACAGACATATACAGAACACTCCACTCAACAGTAGCCAAGTATACGAGTTTTGACAATTAAGTTGGCAAACATACCACTGAGCGTTTACATTGGCAGCACTGTACAAACAACTCAGTAAGGTTTCATAACTTTCATGTATCAATGTGTTACAGCTGTGTTCACGTCGACATGTGGCTGTGTCTTGCTGAGTGGCATTCTTTATTGTTGTTGCGTGTTTATGTGTGCCATTACAAGAATGTCAGAACTTGAATAAGAGCAATAAACAAATATTAAATTTCTTGTTAAACTTGGCAAGAGTGGAAGTGAAATCAAGGACATGTTAGTCCAAGTTTATGGGGATAATGCCATGAGGAAAATGGCAGTGTACAAACGGATTAAATGTTTTTCTGAAGCGAGAGAATGTGTCACTGGTGAAGAGAGGTCAGGGTGGCCAGTAACCAGCAGAACTGATGAAAATATTGCAAAAATTCATCAATTTCTGTGTCAAAATTGTCAGCTGACTGTTAGAAGCATAGCAGACCAAGTAAATATTAACAGAGAAACAGGAAAATCTTAACTCAAAATCTTGGTACGAGAAAGGTGTGTGCAAAAATGGCTCCAAAGTTGCTCACTGATGAACAGAAGTCAAAGTTTGCCAAGACCTTTTGGAGAGGGAAGACAATGCTTGGGACCATGCTATCACTGGTGATGAAACATGTGTGTACCAATACAACCCTGAAACAAAGTGTCAAAGTGCACAGTGGAAGTCAGCCAATTCTCTGCAACCAAAAAACTTCCGTCAGTCCAAATTAATAGTCAAAACAATGTTGCTAATCTTTTTTTGATATCACGGTGATCATTCCTTATGAATTTGTACCACTGGACAAACAGTTAGCCAAGCTTACTATCTGGAAGTGTGGAAAAGGCTACATGAAAAAGTTAGGCGGAAACGACCTAAAGTTTTCGCCAACAAGTCACGGCTCTTGCATCACGACAATACACCAGCTCACACAGCCCTGCCTGTGAAGGAGTTTTTAAGCCAGTAAACTAATAATTGCATTGGAACACCCAACCTACTCAACCTGATCTGTCCTGATCTGGCCCCCAATGACTTTTCTTTACCCAAAGATAAAGGAAATATTGAAAGGGAGACATTTTGATGACATTCAGGACATCAAGGGTAATATGACAACAGCTCTGCTGGCCATTCCATAAAGAGAGTTCCAAAATTGCTTTGAAGGGTAGACTAGGCACTGGTGTCAGTGCACAGCTTCACAAAGGGATTACTTTGAAGGTGACTGTAATGATATTTAGCAACGAGGTACGTAGCACTTTTTCTAGAATGAGTCCACGAATTTAATTGCCAGAACTTGTACTTTCTTTGCCAATGTATGTGATTCTCCAGCATCATTTCTGACTACAAAGCCATAAAAGTAGAAATTAATAACAGAAAAATCAAGGGAAACAATCAAACACATGTGAACTGAACAACACCTTGCTCAAAAACAATAAATGCACACATCCAAGAGGAAGAAAGAACACAAATCAAAGCATTAATCCAACAATTTGTACAGAAGGAGAGGATTAAAAGAAGCCCTGGAGGGCCAGAAGAAAGCAAGTAATAAAAATTGGGGCAGAACTAAAGTATTAGAGAATATAAAAATAATTGAAAGAGTTAACAAGACCAAAAGCTGGTTCTTTGAAAAGAACAACAAAATTGATGAAGCATTGGCTAAATTGAGAGGAAAAACAAGAGGAAACAAATAACCTGAGTAAGAAATGAGATGAGCAATATCACAACAGATCCAACTGAAGAAAAAAAAATCATAACAGAATACTATGAAAAAATGGTGTTCTAATTAATTTGAAAACCTAGAGGAAATGGACAAATTGCTAGAAACACACCACCTACCTAAACTAAAAACCCTACTGCCGCTGAGTAAGTTCCGAGTCACAACAACCTTAGAGGTCAGAGTATAATTGCCCCATAGAGTTTCCAAGGAGAGCCTGGCAGATTTGAACTGCCAACCTTTTGGTTTGCAGGCACAGCACTTAACCTACTACGCCACCAGGGTTTCCTAAACTAACAGAGATAAAGTAACTCCACAGCACTTGGCTTGGCAAACCTGTAACTGAAAAAGAGACAGATAATTTTAAAACTCCCAAAGAAAAAAATCCCCTGACCCTGAGGGCTACACTGGAGAATTCAACTAAACTTTCAGAGAAGAGTTAACCCCATGACTAAAGGTATTCCAGAGCATAGAAAATGATGGAATACTCCAAAATTCATTCTATGAATCTAGTATAACCCTGCTATAAAAACCAGGACAGCTCAAATAAAGGAAAATTACAGACCAATGTCTCTCATGAACTTAGATGCAAAAACCTCAATAAAACTTGGGCCAATAGAATTCAACAAAATATCAAAGAAATAATTCACCATGATCAAGTGGGATTCGTACCAGGTACATACAGATGGTTCAACACTACAAAAACAATCAATGTAATCACCTACATATATAAAACAAAAAAACAAGAACCACATGATTTTATCACTGATGCAAAAAAAGACATCTGACAAAGTCCAAAGCCCATTCATGTCAAAAACTCTTAGCAAAATAAAACTAGAAGGAAAATTCTTCAACGTAATGAAGGGCATTTACAGAAAGTCAACAGCCAACATCACCCTAAATAGACAGGGTCTGAAAGCACTCCCCTTGGGAATGTAAACCAGACAAGGATACCCTGTGTGACCCCTTTTATTCAACATTGTGCTGGAGGTTCTAGCCAGAGCAATTAAGCTAGAAAAAGAAATAAAAGGAATCTAAATTGATAAGCCAAGCCAAGTGCCATCGAGTCGGATTTGTATTTGCAGATGATATGATCTTACACACAGAAAACCACACAACATCCACAAAAAGCTACTGGAGCTATTAGAAGAATTCAACAAAGCATCAGGATACAAGATAAACATAACAAAAAAGCACTTGGATTCCTTTACATCAACAAAGAGAATGTTAGAGGGAAATCATCAAATCACTATCATATACAATAGTTCCCCAGATGATAAAATACTAAGGAATAAATCTAACTAGAGACATAGAAGACCTACAGAAACAAAACTACATGATAGTACTACAAGAAACCAAAAGAGAATTACATTAAGAGGAGAAACAAACACACCTTGCTTGTGGATAGGAAGACACAACATTATGAAAATGTCTATTCTACCCAAAGCACTCTATAAATATAATGCAATTCCAATACAAATTCCAATGACATTGTTTAACAAAGTGGAGGAACAAATCAACAAATTCATATGGAAAGGGAAAAGGCCTCGGATAAGTAAAGCATTAATGTAAAAGAAGCAACTGGGAGAACTCATACTACTTGACTTCAGAACCTGTTATGCCGTCACGGTAGTCAAAACAGCCTGGGACTGGCACAACAGCAGATGCCTAGATCAACGGAGCAGAATTGAGAATACAGACAGAAAATCATCCAGTTACGAGCAGCTGTTAGCTAACAAAGGCCCAAAGTTTGTTAATTAGAGAAGAAACAGTCCCTTTAACAAATGGTGTTGGCATAACTGGGTATCCATCTGCATAAAAAAGAAACAAGACCTGTATCTCGAACCATGCAAACAAACAACAACAACAAAAAATTAGCTCAAACTGGATAAAAGACCTAAATATAAAATCTCAAGTGATAAAGATCATGAATAAGAAATTAGGGACAACAAAGAGAGCCCTAACTGATGGCACAAACAGAACACAAAACATTACTAACAATATACAAACACCAGAAGAGAAACTACATAACCGGGAGCTCCTAAAAATCAAACACTCAGGATCATCTGAAGACTTCACAAAAAGAGTAAAAAGACAATCTAGAGACTGTGGAAAAAAAAATTGCTTATGACAGTTCAATCACTGTCTAATCTCTAACATCTACAAAATACTGCGAAACCTCAACAACAAAAAGACAAACAACCCAATTAAAAATTTAACAAAGGATATGAACAGACACTTCACCAAAGAAAACACTCAAGCCACCAACAGACACATGAAGAAATGCTCATGATCATCAGCAATTAAACCCATTTCCATCGAGTAGATTCTGAAGCATGGCGACCCTATGACAGAGTAGAACTGCTCCCATGGAGTTTCAAAGGAGCACCTGGTAGATTTGAGTAGCCACAGCACTTAACCACCATGCCACCAGTGTTTCCCATTAGCCATTAGAGAAATGTAAATCAAAACCACCATGGTATACCACCTCTTCCCAACAAAGAAACAAAACCAAACCCAGTGCTGTCAAGTCAATTCCAACTGGCATTAACACACACAAAAAAAAAAAAACACAAAATAACAAATGCTGGAGAGGCCATGGAGAGGCTGGAAGACTTGTAGAATGCTGGTGGGAATGTAAAATTGTACAACCACTCTGTAAATCAATTTGGTGCTTCTTTAAAAAGATAGAAGTATCGTAAACTGAAACCCAAAACCAAACCAACTGCCATCAAGTCTATTCTGACTCACAGCAACCCTATAGAATAGAGTAGAATTGCCCCATAGAGTTTGTGTCATGGATTGAATTCTGTCCCCCCAAAAATATGCGTAGCCATGTGGCTGGGCCGTGATTCCCAGTATCTTGTGACTGTCCTTCATTTTCCTATGCTGTATGTTAAAGGATTAGGGTGGAGCTGTAAATCCCTTCCTAGGATCACCTCCCTGCTCCACTGTAAAGGGAGTTTCCCTGGAGTGTGGTTTGCCCCACCCTTAATCCTTTCATCCTATGAGAGATAAAAGGAAGGAGAAACAGGCTGAGAATTGTGATCCTCACACCATGAAGCAAGCAGCACCAGAAGAAGAGCACATCCTTCAGACCTGAGGTTCCTGAGCCAAGATGCTCCTTGGACAAAGACTGATGCAATACTGGACTTTCTTCCAGAGCTGACAAGGGGAAAGCCTTTCCCTGGAGCGGACACCCTGAATATGGACTCGCAGCCTACCGGACTGTGTAAGAATAAACCTTCCTTTGTTAAAGCCATCCACTCTGTGGTATTTCTGTTAGAGCAGCCCTAGCTGACTACAACAGTTTGCAGGGAGTGCCTGGTAGATTCAAACTACCAACTTTTTGGTTAGCAGTCATAGCACTTAACCACTACGCCACCAGGGTTTCCAATAATATCATAGATCAAGAAATCACATTCCTTGGACTATATCCTAGGGAAGTAAGAGCTGTCACATGAACATGTATCTGCACACCAAGGTTCACTACAACACTGTTCACAATAGCAAAAAGATGGCATAAACCTAGGTGCCCATCAGTAGATGAATGGATAAACACACTATGGTATGTTCACACAAGAGATTATTACACAATGATAAAGATCAATAATGAATTTGTGAAACATCTTGTAACATGGAGGAATCTGGAAGGCAGTATGCTGAGTAAAATTAGTCAGGTGCAAAAGGACCAATGCGAGACCACTATTATAAGGTCTCAAGACAAGTTTTTATTATTATTATTATTATTATTGAATGAAAATGTCCATTCCCATATAAATTTGCATGCTCACCTACACGTGGCTCCCACTGCTCTCCCCGCCTGGTGACAGCACACTCTTCCTCTCTACTCCATACATGTCTTATCCTCCCAACACTCTCCTACCCCCTCCTCTCCACCCTCTCCCCTTCCTCCAGTAAGAGGTCAGCAGGACGACATCCTATAGATGCACAGAACCATAAAATGCACTCACGATATGGTCACTCTGTGTCACCAAGTCCAATCCATTCCTGTCCGAGAGCCAACCTCCATTATGATCTATGGACAGGAGCAGCATCAGGGCCAGGAGCCATGCTCCCAGGGGAACCTCGAGGCCCGTGGAACATCAACTGCTGTCTTTTAATGGAGCTCTCAGGGTGCACCCCTTTTTATTCTTGTGTTGCCAGTGAGACTTAACTTTGTGATCTCCATCACAGCTATTGCTTGTGGTGGCTGGGCACCATCTGGTTCTTCCAGTCACAAGTCAATGTAGTCACCCACTCACGTGGGTCTCTCTGTCTTCTGGGTTCTCTTTCCCCCATGTCGTTTTGGTCCTTTGTGATCATCCATTCCTGCTGAGTTGGGACCATTTGGTGTACCTCAGATGGCAGCTTTTAAGACCTCAGATGCCACTCACCAATGTAGGGTGCAGAAGGCTCTCTTAGCAAAACTCTAGTTGTGCCATTGGCCTCGATTTACCCTGAGAGCATGGTCCCCAGCCCCACTCCCCAGCTACTACGTCCTTGCAATACTGGGTGAAGATGGGAGGAGTAATCATGTTATGTTGAAGTCCAGTTAATATTGATCTTCTTTCTAATGTGTGCTGTCCCATATTTCACTCAACCAAGTTTCTACCAACTATCTAATCTAAACCCTTCCTCCTAAAGGCAAGTTTTAAACACAGAAGAAAACAGTCTTTGATGGTTACGAGAGTGGCAAAAGAGGGACAGGGGTACTCACCAATTAGATAGAAAATAAGAGTTTTCATGTGAAAGAAGGGACAATACACAGTAGAGAAGAAATCGGCACAACTGGACTAAATCAAAAGCTAAGAAGTTTCCCAAATACAACTAAACACTTTGAGAGGCAGAGGAGCAAGAGCGGTGGTCTGGGGACCGTGGTTTCCAGGGACATCTAGGTTAACTGGCATAACAACGTTTGTTAAGAAAAATGTTCTGCACCCCATTTTGGTCAATTGCATCTGGGGTCTTACAAGCCAGCAAGCGGTCATCTAAGAAGCATCAGTTGGCCTCAGCTCACCTGGAGCAAAGCAGAATGAAGAAAATCAAAGACATGAGGAACATGTGAGTCCAAGGGACAGAAAGTGCCACATAAAACAGAGACTGCATCAGTGTGAGATGGGAAGAACTAGACTGTGCCCAGCCACCACCAATGACTATACTTACAGGGAACTCAACGAGAAGTCCCTGGTGGAGCAGGAGAAATGGGGGTGCAGAATTTGCACCCTATTAAAAAGAACAGACTTGATAGTCTGACAGACTTGAGGGTCCCTGGAAGACACAGTCCCTGGAGTCTCAGTCCAGAACTGAATCTCAAAGTCAACTCTTCAGACAAAGATTGAACCTGTCTACAAGACATAAAACAATGCTGATGAAGAGTGTGCTTCTTGGCTTAAGAAGATGCAGGAGACTGACTGGGAAGCTCCTGTACAGAGACCAGATGAGAAAGCTTAGCGGGATATGAGCTGGTTGGATGGACATGAGAAATAAAGGGTGAAAGGAGGAACGTGCTGCCACAGTGTGGGGAAAGGAGCCAGGGTCACATAACAATGTCTGTGTTTATGGTTTTGTATGAGAAACTGACTTAAGTTGTGCATTTTCACTTAAAACACATTTTTTTAAAAAAGAAAACAAAAAATCCTCACAACTGGTCCAATAAGTAGCATCATCATAAACAGAGAAAAGATTGCAATTGTCAAGGATTTCATTTTACTTGATTCACAGTCAATGCTCATAGAAGCAACAATCAAAAAATCAAAGGACTTATTGCATTGGGCAAGTCTGCTGCAAAAAGCTTCTTTAAAGTGCTAAAAAGCAAAGACGTCACTTTGAGGAGTAAGTGTGCCTCATCCAAGCCATGGTGTTTTCAATTGCCTCATTTATACTCATGCAAAAGACGGGCAATGAATGAGGAAGACAGAAGAATTGATGCCTTTAAATTATGGTGTTGAATATGAACTGCCAAAAGAATGAACAAATGTGTCTTGGAAGAAATACGGCCAATATGGTCTTTAGAAGCAACGATAGGAAGACTTCATCTCACATACTTTGTACATGTTATCAGGAGGGATAAGTCCCTGGAGAAAGACATGATGATTGGTAAAGTACAGGATCAGCAAAAAAGAGGAAGACCCTTAACAACACAGACTGACACTGTGGCTGTAACAGGAGGCTCAAGTATAACAAAGGCTGTGAGGATGGTGAGGGACCAGTGTTTCCTTCTCTTGTGTTTAGTGTATCTGGCCACCTGAATGGAAGAGATTCATACTTTTGCTTAATTGTGGTTTAAGTGAAAGGATACAATGAGGTAAGGAAGGATAACAGCATCGGGTATAGAGGCTAACAGCATCAGGTAAGGAAGGTATCAGCACCAGGTAAACAGGGTATCAGCATCAGGCAAGGAGGGTAACAGCATCAGGCAAGGAGGGTAACAGCATCAGGCAAGGAGGGTAACAGCATCAGGCAAGGAGGGTAACAGCATCAGGCAAGGAGGGTAACAGCATCAGGCAAGGAGGGTAACAGCATCAGGCAAGGAGGGTAACAGCATCAGGCAAGGAGGGTAACAGCATCAGGTAAGGAGGGAGTGAGCAGCCCCCACTTGTCTGTCAGTGGAGGCTTGCTTGTTGCTATGATGCAGAAGCTATGCCACTGGTATTTAGGTACCAGCAGGGTCACCCATGGTAGACAAGTTTCAGCTGAGCTTCCAGACTAAGACAAGGAAGAAGGACCAGGGAGTCTACTTCTGAAAGGAATTAGCCAGGGAAAACCTTATGAATAGCAACCGAACATTGTCAGATATGGTGCTGGAAAGTGAGCCCCCCAGGTTGGAAGGCACAGGGAAGACGACTGGGGAGGAGTTGCCTCCTCAAAGTAGTCAATCTTCAACGACGTGGATGGCATAAGGCCTCCAGGATCTTCATTCGCTGATGTGGCACGACTCAAAATGAGAATAAAAAGCTGCAAACACCCACTAATAATCGGAACATGGACTGTACTAAGTATGAATCTAGGAAAACTGGAATTTGTCAAAAATGAAATGGAACGTATAAACACTGACGTCCTAGACATTAAGCCAGCCAAGTGCCGTCGAGTAGGATCCGACTCATGGCGACATTAGTGAGCTCAAATGGACCAGTTTTGGCCATTTTGAATCCAACAATCATGTGGTCTACTATGCTGGGAACAAAAACTTGAAGAGGAATGCTGGTGTTTTCATCATCAAAAAGAACATTTCAAGATCTGTCCTGAAGTACAATGCTGTCGGTGACAGGATAATATCCATACACCTACAAGGACAGTCAGTTAATACAACTATTATTCAAATTTACGTACCTACCACTAAGGCCAAAGATGAAGAGACTGAAGATTTTTGCCAGCTTCTGTAGTCTGAACTGGATCGAACATGCAATCAGGATGCACTAATAATTACTAGTGACTGGAATACAAAAGTTGGAAACAAAGAAGAAGGATTGGTAGTTGGAAAATACGGCCTTGGTGACAGAAATAATGCCGGAGATGGCATGACAGAATTTTGCAAGACTAAAAACTTTTTCATTGCAAATACCTTTGCTAACCAACACAAACAGCGACTGTACACATGGACCTCAACAGATGAAATACACAGGAACCAAATGGACTACATCTGTGGAAAAAGATGATAGAAACACTCCTTAACAGCAGTCCAAGCAAGACCAGGTGCTGACTGTGGCACAAATCACCAGATGCTCACATGCACATTCAAACTGAAACTGAAGAAAATTAGAACAAGTTCACGAGAGCCCAAGCAGGACCCTGCGTATATCCCTCCTGAGTTTAAAGACCATCTCAAGAACAGATTTGATGTATTGATCACTAAAGACGGAACAACAGATGAATTGTGGAATGGCATCAAAGACATCATCTATGAAGAGAGCACAAGGTCATTAAAAAGAAAGAAAAGACCAAATTGGACATCAGAAGAGACCCTAAAACTTGCTTTTGAATGTTAAGCCGCTAAAGCAAAAGGAAGGAATGGTGAAGTAAAAGACCTAAATAGAAGATTTCAGAGAGCAGCTCAAGAAGACAAAAAGCCAGCCAAGTGCCTTTGAAGAAGACAAAAGAAAATATTATAATAACATATGCCAAGAGCTGGAAATGGAAAACCAGAAGGGAAGAACACGTTCCACATTTCTCACACTGAAAGAACTGAAGAAAAAATTCAAGCCTCGAGTTGCAGTAGTGAAGGATTCTACAAGGAAACTATTAAACAATTCAGAGAGCATCAGAGAAAGGTGGAAGGAATACGCAGTCATTATACCAGAAAGAACTGGTCAATGTTCAGCCATTTGAAGAGGTTGCATATCATCAGGAACCAATGGTACTGACAGAAAAAGTCGAAGATGCTTTGAAAGCACTGGTGAAAAACAAGGCTCCAGGAATTGATGGAATAGCAATTGAGATATTTCAACAAACAGATGCAGCACTAAAAGTACTCAGTCATCTATGCCAAAAAATTTCAAGGACAGCTACTTGGCCAACTGACTGGAAGAGATCCATATTCATGCCCATTCCAAAGAAGGGTGATGCAGCTGAATGTGGACATTACTGAACAATACCATTGACATCACACACAAGTAAAATTCTGTTCAAGATCATTCAAAAGCGACTACAACAATATATTGACAAAGAACTGCCAGAAATTCAAGCTGGGTTCATAAGAGGACGTGGAACCAGGAATATCATCACTGATGTCAGATGGATCTTGGCTGAAAGCAAAGAATACCAGCAAGATGTTTACTTCTGTTTCATCGACTATGTAAAAGCATTCCACTATGTGGATCACACTAAATTATGGCTAACATTGCAGAGAATGGGAATTCCAGAACACCTAATTGTGCTCTTAAGGAATTTGTATATGGATCAAGAGGCAGTCATGTCAACCGAACAAGGGGACACTGCATGGTTTAAAGCAAGGAAAGGCATGTGTCAGGGCTGTGTCCTTTCACCATACCTTCTTAATCTGTATGCTGAACAAATAATCCCACAAACTGGATTATATGAAGAACGAGGCATCAGGATTGGAGGATGACTCATTAACAACCTGTGTTATGCAGACGACATCACCTTACTTGCTGGAAATGAAGAAGATTCGAGACATTTTACTGATGAAGAACACGGACCACAGTCTTCAGTATGGATTGCATCTCAACATCAGGAAAACCAAAATCCTCGCAACTGGACCAGTAAGCAACACTGTCATAAACGGAGAAAGGGTTGAGGTTGGCAAAGATTTCATTTTACTTGGGTCCACAATGTACGCCAAGGGAAGCAGCAGTCAAGAAATCAAGAGACACTGCATTGGAAAGATTTCCTGCAAAGGACCTCTTCAAAGTATTCAAAAGTAAGGATGTCACCTTGAAGACTAAAATGTGCCTGACCCTTTCAGTCACATCATTCGCATGCAAAAGCTGGACTATAAGCAAAGAAGACAGAAGAAGAATTGATGCCTCTGAATTGTGGTGTTGGAGACGAATGTTAAATGTATGATGAACCGCCAAAAGAACAAACGGATCTGTTCTGGAAGAAGCACAATCAGAGTGCAAGGTGGCAAGCACAGGTGGCAAGACTGTGTCTTACATGCTTTGGACATGTTGTCAGGAAAGATCAGTCCCTGGAGAAGGACATCATGCTTGGTAGAGTGGAGGGTCAGCATAAAAGAGGAAGACCCTCGACAAGATGGACTGACAAAGTGGCCGCAACAATGGGCTTACGCATCAAAATGATTGTGGACATGGTGCAAGACTGGGCAGTGTTTCATTCTGTTTTTCACAGAGTCACTATGAGTTGGAACCAACCCAACAGCACCTAACAACAACAACATACAATCCAAATTAAATTTACATGCCTGTCTATCTGCAGCTCCTTTTGCTCTCCTTGCCCAGTGACAGCACACACCTCCTTTTCATTCTATATATGTCATATCTTCTTAAAAATCTCGTGTCCTCTCCTCTCCACCCTCTCATCTCCCTTCTGGTAAAAGGCCAGTAGCACAGCATCCTACAGATGCATACAACCATAAAGTACACACACTATATGGTCACATTGTGTCCCTGACTCCAATCCATTCCTGTCCAAAGAACTGGCTTCAGCAATGTTTTCTGGTCAAGGACAGTAGCAGGTCTAGGGGCCATGCTCCCAGGAGAACCCCCAGGCCACCAGACCATTAATTGTTGTTTGTTAGTGGAGTTCTTGGGATGCACCCCTCTTTTTCTTGTGTTGCCACTGGTACTCAACATTGTGTGCCCCATCGTGGCTGTCTTTGGTGGTGGTCGGGCACCATCTGGTTCTTCTGGTCACATGTTGATATAGTCACCCATTCACACGGGTCCTTCTGTCTCCTTGGCACTCTCTTCCTTGTGTCTTTGTTTTTCTTGGCAATCATCTGTTCCAGATGAGTTTGGACCATCTGGGGTACCTTACATGGCAGCTTGGTAGCTGTTAAGACCCCAGAAGCCACTCACCAATATGGGGTACAGAATACTCTCTTAGCAATAGGCTACTTATGCCAATTGGCCTTGATGTCCCCTGAGAGCATGGTCCCCAGACCTTTACCCCTGCTACTCTATCCTTGCAATATTAGGTTAAGATTAGAAGAGTTTTCAGTTTGTGGTGAAGTCCAGTTAAACTGATTTACTTTCTACTGTGTGCTGTCATTGCTTTCACCCAAACAAATTTCGATCAACTTTGTAACCTATGACCAGCGCTCTCACTCCTTCCCTATCCTTGCAGCCATCAGAGTATTTTCTTCTATACATAAGTCGATTTTTAAATCCTTATGGTAGGAGTCTCATACAACATTTGGTCTTTTGCCACTAACTGAGTTCACTCAGCATAATTTCTTCCAGTTGAAGCCAGGTTATGAGATGCTTCATCATTGTTCTTTATCATTGCATAAATGTTCCACTGAGTATATGTAACATAGTTTATCCATTGATCTGTTGATGGGCATCTGTGTTAATTTCCTCTTTTTACTATTGTGGACTGTGCTGCAATCAACATTCGTGTATAATCTGTTTGTGTGATTGCCTTTGATTCTGTAGGATATAGTCTGAGCACTGGGATCACTGGATCTAATGGTATAACTATTTCCAGCTTTTTAAGGAAGCACCAAATTGCTTTATAAACAGGTTCTACCATTTTGCAATCACACCAGCAGTGTAGGAGAGTTCCAATCACAAGGCAACCTCTCCAGCATTTGTTGTTTTGTGTCTGTTGGATCATGGCCAACCTTGTTGGGGTGGAATGGTATCTCATTATGGTTTTGATTTGGATTTCTCTAATACCTAATGATCATGAGCATTTCCTCATGTGTGTTTTGGCTGCCTAGATGTCCTCTTTGGTGAAGTGTCTGTCCTCTCCTTTGCCCATCACTTATTTGGGTTATTTACCTTTTTCCTGCTGCTAGTTTGCAGTACCATGTAGATTATGGAGAATAGATGACAGTCCGACATGTAGTTGCTAAATATTTTTACCCATTCTGTAGGTGGTCTTTTAATTCTTTTGATAAAGTCTTTGGATGAGCAGAAATGTTTGATTCTAAGTAGTTTATTCTCTCTTCTGTTGATCGTGCTTTGTTTCTCAGATTTTGAAGTCTAAGCTGTGTATTAAAACTTCCATTGTTGACCCTATTTTTTCTTGCATGATCTTTATTGTTTTAGATTTGATATTTAGTTCTTTGATCCAATTCAAGGTAGTTTGTTGTGTAAGGTGTGAGATATGGGTCTTCATTCAATTTTTTGTAGATAGATATCCAATTTTGGCACCACCATTTGTTAAAGAGATTGTTTTTACCCCAGGTTACAGTCTTAGGGCCTTTGTAGAATATCGACTGTTCATAAGAGGGTGGTGGCATCTCTGAGGTCTCAACTCTATTCCATTGGTCCATATGTCTGTTTCTGTACCAGTGCCAGGCTGTTTTGATTACTGTGGCAGTGTAACAGGTTCTTAGGTCAAGTAGTATGAGGCCACCCACTGTGATCCTTTTCTTCACTACTGCTTTACTTATCCGGAGTTTCTTCCCTTTCCAAACACAATTGGTGACTTGTTCCCAATCTCATTAAAAAATGTCACTGGAATTTCTATTGGGATTGCACTGTATACATAGACGGCCTTGGATAAAACAGATATTTTCACAATGTTAAGTCTTCTTATCCATGAGCAGGGTAGGTTTCTCCATCTATGTAAGTCTCTTGGGTTCCTGCCGTACAGTCTTGTAGTTCTCTTTGTATAGGTCTCTGATTTCTCTAGTTAGATTTATTCCTAGGTAATTCATCTTCTCGGGGTCTATAGTAAATGGTATTGATTTAGTGATTTCTTCTTTGATGATCTCTTTGTTGGTATAAAGGAATCCTACTAATTTACTTATGTTTCTCTTACATCATGATACTTTGCTGAACTCTGCTATTAGTTCAAGTAGTTTACTAATGGATTCTTTAGGATTCTCTGCATATATAATCACATCATCTGCAAAGAGGGAGATTTTTACTTCTTCTTTCCCAATGTGGATGCCCTTTGTTTCTTTGTCTTGCCTAATTTCTCTGGCTAGAACCTCTAGTACAATGTTGAATACAAGTGGTGAGATTGGGCATCCTTGTCTGCTTCCCATTCTCTAGGGTAATTCTTTCCGTCTTTCTCCCTTCAGGATGATGTAGGAGGTTGGCTTTGCACAGATGTCCCTCATTGTGTTGAGGAATTTCCCCTCTTCTTATTTTGCTGAGTTTTTAGCATGAATGGGTGTTAGAATTTGTCAAATGCCTTTTCTCTATCAGTTGACAAAATCAGGTGATTCTTATTTTTTGCTGCTTACGTGGTTGATCCCATTAAATGTTTTCCTAATTCTGAACTAGCCTTGCATCCCTGGGATCAACCCAACTTAGACATGACAAATTATTTTTTTGATATGTTGTTGAATTCTGTTGGCAAGGATTTTGTTGAAGATTTTTTGCATCTAGGTTGATGAGTGATATTGGTTTGTAATTTTCTTTTTTTTTGTGGGATATTTCCCTGGCTTTGGTATCAAGGTTATGAAGGCTTCACAGAATGAACTGGGGAGTTTTCCATCTCTTTCTATGCTGTGAAGTAAACTCAGTAGTATCGGAGTTAACACTTCTCTAAAAATTTTGCAGAATTCAGTAGTGAAGCCACTTGGACCAGTACTTTTTTTGGCTGGTAGTTTTTTGATGACTTTTTCAACCCCTTCCTCTGTGAAAGGTTTATTAAATTGTTCTACTTCTCCTTGTGATAATTTTGGTAGGTGATGAGAATCTAGGAATTTGTCCATTTCCTCTACGTTTCCAAACCTGTTGGAGTACAGTCTTTTGTAGTATTGTGTTATGATACTTTTGATTTCAGTTGGGTCTGCTGTGACATCTCCCATGTTATTTCTTATCTGGATTATTTGTTTCCTCTCCTGTTTTTCTTCTGTAAGTTTAGCCAATGATTTATCAAGTTTGTTGATCTTTTCAAAAAATATAGCTTTTGGGTTTGTTAATTTTTTCAGTTTTTCATCAGTTCTCTACTTCATTTAGTTCTGCTCTAATCTTTATGATCTGTTTTCTTCTGGTGCCTGAGGGGTTCCTCTGTTGCTCTCTTTCTACTTGTTCAAGCTGTAGGGTTAATTCTTTGGTTTGGGTCCTTTCTTCCTTCCAGATGTGTGCATTTATAGAGATACACTGACCTATAAACATTGCTTTTGCTGTATCATGTACATAAGTTCTGGTGGGATGTGTTTTCATTCTCATTTGATTCCACAAGTGTCTTTATTTCGTCCTTGATTTCTTCTGTAACCCATGGATTTTTGAGGAAGAAGTTGCTGAGTTTCTGTGGGTTCAAATTTCTACCTATGTTTTTTTTCTGCTATTGATTTCAACTCTTATGACTTTATGGTCCAAAAAGGTGCTTTGTAATAATTTAATGGTTTTGATTTTGTTGAGATTTGCTTTATGTCCTAACATGTGGTCTATTCTGGAAAATGTTCCACATGCACTGGAAAAGATGTACTTATCTGTTGATGGGTAAAATGTTCTATATATGTCCACGAGGTCTAGTTGGTTAACTGTCTCAGTAAGATCTTCTGTATCTTTGCTTAGCTTTTTTTTTTTTTTTTTGGATGATTGGTCCATTACTGAAAGCAGAGTGTCGAAGTCTCCAACTATTATTGTAGAGTGATCTATCTCATTTTTCAAGGTTGTTA
Organism: Heterohyrax brucei; assembly: GCA_028571685.1. Taxonomy (NCBI): domain Eukaryota; kingdom Metazoa; phylum Chordata; class Mammalia; order Hyracoidea; family Procaviidae; genus Heterohyrax; species Heterohyrax brucei. Next base: position 199,556,865 of record CM053166.1, read on the forward strand.
GTGTTCGTTCGATGTATTTAGATGCTCTGGTATTGGGTACACAAATATTTAATATTGCTATTTCCTGCTTATGTATTGGACCTTTCAGCAATAAACAGTGACCATCATTATCCACGATGGTGGATTTTACACTGAAGGCTAATTTATCTGAGATTAGTTTTGCCATTCCTGCCCTTCTTTGTGTGTTGTCAGCTTGATATATATTTTTTAATCCTTTAATATTCCATTTGTTCATATCTTTGAGTCTAAGGTTTCTTGTAAGCAACATATTGTGTCTTTTGATCCAGGATGTCACTCACTGTCTCTTTATTAGAATGTTCAGTCTGTTTACATTCAGTGTAATTACTGATAGGTATGTGTTTAGTGCCATCATTTTGATGCCTTTATTTTTGTGTTGGTGTTTTCTGTTGTTCTTAATATTCTATTCTGGGTCATTCTTCTTTATGGGTTGACTGTTCATCTTTTTCAGTGTTGGTTTTGTGTTTGTTGAGACTCCTGTATTATGCTTCTTGTTCTGACATGTCACAGTTATTTTGCTTTGCGGCTACTCCTATTATTCCCTTTTACTATTCTAAGTTTAAACCAAACTTTAACTTCTACGTATCTTTTTAATTTTCTCTCCATCTCAGAGGGTTATAACTACTGTAATACATCCCTCTTTTTAGTTTGATGATGTGATAGTTTTTGTGATATGATCACTGGTTCCCTTCTTTTAATACTGTAGTTTTGATTGAGCTTTGAGTCTTCCCTAACGGAGTAGCATTATGGATGTTGTGTCTTGCATTGCCTCCTTAAATTTGCACTTAATGGTTTTGTTTTTCTAAGCAAGGAGTTTCTTTCAGTATTTTTTGTAGTTTTAGTTTGGTTTTTACAAAGTCTCTAAGCTTCTGTTCATCTGTGAATGTCTTAAATTCATCTTCATATTTGAGAGACACTTTTGCAGGATATATAATTCTTGTTTGGAAGTTTTTCTCCTTCAAGGCTTTGAATGTGTCATCCCACTGCCTCCTTGCCAACACAGTTTCTGCCAAGAAGTCACACAAAAGCCTATAGGGCTTCCCTCTGAATGTCAGCTTTGCTTTGAGCCTCACTGCCTTTAAAAGCATCTGTTTATGTTTCATTTTATTAAGCCTGAATATAACACACCTTGGTGTCTGTCTTTGGGCATCTACGTTTTGTGGTGTTCGATACACATCTTGGAACTCTATGTTCTCTGCTTTCATAATTTCAGGGAAGTTTTCTGTCAGCAACTTAACAATATTCCCTGTGTTTTCAGCTATTCCTCCCTGTTCAGGAACTCCAGTTATTCACAGATTATTCCTCTTAATAGAGTCCCACATGTTTCTTAATGCTTCTTCATTTTTTTAAATTTCTTCTCTGATTTTTCTTCATAAATGCTGGTGTCAGTTGCTCTACCCTCCAAGGTCACTAAGTCAGACTTCCATCTCCTCAGATTTGCACTTTGGCTTTGGACTGGATTGTCTAATTCTGTATTTTTGTTATTGATCTGCTGGATTTCAGTTCACTGATGTTCTATCTGTTCAAATATTTAACTTAGTTTTTCATTTTGCTCTGATTGCATTTTGTTTAATCTCTAGGAGGACCCTCTATATAATTATTTTGTACTCAGCCTCTAATAGTTTCACAAAAGCTTCTTCATCTGGGAAGTCTTTTTTCCTGGAACTATGGTGAACTGTTTCTTTAAATGGTCGTCAGTCATTTGTTGCCTTCACACCATCTAGAGGCCATTCAGTTTCTCTAGTTTTATCTCAACAGGAGATGATGTGTAGTTCTGAGAGGGGAGTTGGTCACCAGCTACCTCTGTGTATGCTAGTGACTGATCTCAGTGGATTCTCTTGGGCGGCAGGCTCTGCCTCCTGGCTGGCAAAGATAGTGCTCTACTTACGGAGTCACTGGGGGGGGGCATCAGCTGACCCTATGGTGTGGATCAGTGAAGGGTGGATTAGATGCTGCTGGGCTGCTCAGCAGTATTACTCCAGGAAGCCTTATTCTATAAAGGTAGTTTACTTTTAAACTGGGAGCTGTCCAACAGCTGTCAGAATCAGTCAAGCCCTCAAGTGTAGCAGGCCCCACCATCCAGCTGATCATGGAAGCACCTCTTCAGTTGTCCCCAGATGCTAAGACATAGTTCACAGCAGGGAGGGGTTATAGCCTTGCTGCCATTCTCAGCCAGGCCCCACCCATAAGGTATCACTGTCCTAAATACAGCTTTTCTGTTAGAGAAGCACTTTCTGGACTGGCACTGCTTCTCAACTTGGGAGTTAGCCCCTGCTGAGACCTCCAGTTGTATAACTCCACCTCCAAGCTGATCAAGATGATGGCTTGCCCAAGCTGAACTTCCTGCTGCAAAACAGCTGAATCTGTGATACAGCTCAGAAAAGAGAGGATGGAAGTGCAGTAATGCCCTAAGTCAGCAGGTGGGCTCTCAAAATGTGGCTATCCCATGCACAGTCTCTCTGCTGTGCCATACACTGTTCTTTAGCACTGCAATTCAGTGTATTTGCTGACTCATGCCCAGCCTCCGCCTCCTAGATAACAAAGAAGGTATCATTATCTGCAGTCCTTCCAAAAGGCAAATCAACTGAAGCAGGATTCAGCATGTGCTGCCTCGTATTAGCGAGAGGTAGTTTTCTATTTGGTGGTGGGTGGTTCAATCTGACAACCACATGCCATATCTTAGTGATTCCTGGATGCCAGAGTGCTCTGTTCAGTTATCATTCCAGGCCTTAGTTCTCAGAGGGAATTGAGGAGACATATGTCTAGTCCACCATCTTAGCCCTACCTCCAAGAGATTCATATTTATGCTTACTCCAAAGAAAGGTGATTCAACTAAATGTGGAAATTACAGAACAATATCATTAATACCACACACAAGTAAAATTTTGCTGACCATCATTCAAAAGTGTTTGCATGCATTAATCCCTGTGTATTCCATCTGGTGAAGTTCACATATATGCCAAGCCAGGTGCCGTCGAGTCGGCTCCGACTCATGGCGACCCTAGGGGCCAGGGTAAAACTGACCCCCAGAGTATTCAAGGAGCACCTGGTGGATTTGAACTGCCGACCTTGTGGTTAGCAGTGGTAGCACATTTGTGGTTTTGAAAAAAATGGTATTCGCAAGGAAGAAGTCATTGGTTTTGCAAAATTCTACCATATGGTATCCAACATCATTTCTATAACCAAGGTCAATTTTTCAACCACCAATCCTAGTTTCGAGCTTTTGCATTCCAATCACATGAAGTGTATGAACAAAACAAAAAAAGGCAAAATACTTTAACACACTGCAGAGTAAGATATACAATATATACAAGTGGTCAATGAGTACCGAAAAAGGTGCATCACTGGCCGTCACATAAATACAAACTAAAGTCACAGTCAAATGCCACCTCCCACCCACTAGAATGAATAAAATTTAAAAGACTGACTACCACTATAAACAAATCACCTTCAAGTATGTGGGGAAACTGACATTCTTGTACATGTAAAATAGAAGTTTAAAATAGTGCAATTACTTAAAAAACTTTGGCAGTTTCTCATACACCTATACCTGCAATCCATCAATATATTCACAAAAAGTGTTGTACAATAACATTAATTGCAGCTTTATTCATATTAGCCCAATAACTAGAGGAGAGACAAAATCTATAAACAAAACAATGAATAAATGAATCCAGGTAGAGCCAAACAATGGTATTCTATTGAATATTTTTTAAAAAGAATTGCGGCAAGGAGCCCTGGCAGCACAGTGGTTAAATGCTTAATTGCTAACCCAACAGCAGCATCTCAGTAGAAAAATGCAGCAGTCTGCTTTTGTAAAGATTATAGCATTGAAAAACCTATGGGGCAGTTCTACTCTGTCCTATAGGGTTGCCATGAGTTGGAATTTACTTGACAACAGTGAGTATTTTACTGATAAATGCAACAATATAGATCTAAAAATGTTGTTGTTACATATTGTATGATCCAACTTCTAGCAACTGTATGTACAGCAGACTGAAAGACTGACCAGTCCTATACTATCCTCACAATCATTGCTATGTTTGAGCCCACTGCTGAACTATCTTCATCCAAGTTTTGCTTTCATGTATATTAACAGTTTTTTTTTTAAAAGTTCACATTCTGTTAGATCACCTTTCTTTGTGCAGAAGAACTGATGCCTTTGAATTCTTGCATTGAGGAAGAATGTGTCAGGAAGAATGTCTCACTGGGGATCTTCCTCTTTTTTGCTAACCCTCTACTTTACTAGGCATGATGTCCTTCTCCAAGGACTAGTCTTTCTTGATAACGTGTCCAAAGTTCTTAAGATGAAGTCCCACAATTCTCCCTTCAAGGGAGCGTTTCTGGCTGTACCTCTTCCCAAACAAATGTATTTATTTCTTTGGCAGCCCCTAGTATATTCGATACTTTTCACCAATGCCGTAATTCAAATGCATCAATTCTTCTTTGGACTTTCATATTCATTTTCCAGGTTTCATACGCATATGAGACAGTTGAAAACACCATGGCTTGGGTCAGGTGCACTTTAGTCCTCAAAGTGACATCTTTACTTTTTAATACCATAAAGAGGTCTTTAGCAGCAGATTAGCCCAATGCAATACATTGTTTGACTGCTTGATTGCTTTTTTTGTTGAGCTTTGATCGTGGATCAAGTAAAATGGTATCCTTCAGAACTTCAATCTTTTCTCCATTTATCATGATATTGCATACTGGACCAGTTGTAAGGACTTTTGCTTTCTTTATTTCGAAACGTAATCCATACTGAAGGTTACAGTCTTTGATCGTTATCACTAAGTACTTAAAATTCTCTTCACTTTCAGCAAGCAATATTATATCATACGCATAATACAGGTTGTTAATGATCCTTCCTCCAGTCCTGGATGTTATGTTCTTTCTCATATAGTCCAGCTTCTCAGATTATTTGCTCAGCATACAGATGGAGTAAGTATGGTGAATGGATACAAACCTGTCACACACCTTTCTTGATTTTAAACCACACAAGATACCCTTTTACTATTTGAATGACCATCTCTTGGTCTACGTACAGGCTCCTGATGAGCACAGTTAACTGTTCTGGCATTCCCATTCTTTGCAAATATTACCTATAATTTGTTATGATCCACACAGTCTAATGCCTTTGCATAGTCAATAAAAGGTAAACATCTTTCTGATATTCTCTGCTTTCAGCCAAGATCCATCCAACATCAGCCATGACATCCCAGGTTCCACATCCTCTTCTGAATCCAGCTTGAATTGCTCCAGTTCCTTGTTAATGTACTGCTGCAGCTGTTTCTGAATTATCTTCAGCCAAGTTACTTGTGTGTATACTAATATTTTTTTGGAAAAATTCACATTCTGTTGGATCACGTTTTCTTTGGAAGAAATGTGATGCTAAGCAAAAGACAGAAGAATTGATGCCTTTGAATTGTGGCATGGAGAAGAATGTTGAATGTCCCATGGGCTGCCAAAAGAACAAACACATCTGTGTTTGTACAATGAGAGTGCTCCTTGGAAGCAAAGACAGGGAGACTGCATCCTACATACTTTGGACATGTTGTCAAGAGGGACCAGTCCCTGGAGAAGGACATTACACTTGGTAGAATGGAGGGTTAGCAAAAAAGAGGGAGACCCTGGACGAGATGGATTGACACAGTGGCCACAACAATGGGCTTAAGCACAAAGAACGATTATGGACACGGCACAAGACCAGGCAGTGTTTTGTTCTGTTGTTCACAGGGTCGCCACTACGAGTTACAACCAATTTAACAGCACCTAACAACAATGACAAAAGCAAAAGAAGTAAGACAAAAAAGGACTAGACACTCTGATCCCAATCATGTAAAGTGTGAAAACAGGAAAATTAATCTATTAATGAGAGATGTCAGAATAATGGTCATTTAGGCAGGATGGAGAGTGACTAGAAGGGGCACAAAGAAATTTTCTGAGGTCATTAAAATGTCTTTCATTGCAATCTAAGTTATCATTACATGAGTGAGTCCATTTGCCAAAATCCACCTTTTGCTTTAAGATTTGTGGCTTTCACTATATGCCTCTTATATCAAAATAAAATTTGGTTAGATAACAAAAAGTATTTCTTTAATATTTTTATAAATATTGAAGAAATGAAAGACAACTCTCCACAGAGAAAATCTAGTGCAAAAATTCTTTATGGCAATTTCTACCAATCATTTAAAGAAGCAGTAATTACAATCTAATAAAAACTGTTCCATAGAGTAGGAAAAGATTCAACATTACCAAAATCATTTTATGAAGCTAGAATAACCTTGAGACCAAAGTCTGACAAGGACTACATGAGCAAATAAAATTACAGGTCAATCTAACTCTACAGTCATGAATGCCCAAATCCTTAATAATGTTCCTAAATTATATCTGACAATATATAAACACCCTAATACATCATGACCTAGTTGGGCTTGTCCCAGGAATGCAATTCTGGATAAAAGCTTTAGTAATTCAACACATCAACATTTCAGAGGAAACTATATTTTGATGGAATGTAGGAAAAAAAATTGATAGTATTTAATATCCATTATCTCTCGCTTTCCAAAAAAAAAGTGAACAAGGGATTCAATGTACACACAAAAACATTTACTGAAAACATCACATTTATTGGTAATACATTAAAATATTTCTCTTTGAGATTGGGAATATGACTAGGTGCTTGCTATCATTTGCTATTCAGTATCATGGCAGGGGTCCTAGCCAGTTCAGTACATTGATTAGAAAAATAAAGAAAAAGAATAAGTACTGGAAAGAAGTATAAAACTTTCATTACTCACATGTTTTATCATTCAAAAATAATAGAAAGTCTTTTAAAAATATATGGATAAACCATTACAATCATAAGAGTCATCAGCAAAATTTCTGGATACAAAACAACATACAATAACCAGTTTTAATCTTATAAACGAGTAAGAAACATTAAAGTCATTCAAAGGTACTAGTTATAGTAGCATCAAAAATATTTAGATCTACTTCTGAACAGAAGGTAGTAAGGCATGATAGGGAACAATCCTTTTCAACTGGAGGAAACTAGATCATTTACAAAAGTCATGATGTTAAAAGCATCAGATAGTGGCAAAAACAATAATTAGTTAAATTACGTTTTCAAAGGCAGGAAAAATTTATCAAGGTGAATTGGCAATATTCAACTGCTTTTTGCTTCCTGGAAAAGTTGCTAATTCTGAAAATAGGTTGAGGGTCAGGCTTGCCCAGGCAAGGAGAAACCAGGACACTTTTAGCAGTTTGACAGAGTTGGTATGACAAATTGAAAAGCTGATGACACTCCACCCTTTCCAGAGCAAGGGAGAATGAAGAAAACTGAAGACCCAAGAGAAAAATTAGCCCAAAGGACTAACGGACCATATCTATAATGGCCTTCATCATACTGAGTCCAGTACAACTAGACGGTGCCTGTTTACCATCACTGACTGATTTTGCAAGGATCACAACAGAAGGTCCCAGAAAGAGGTGGAAAAAAATGTATAATAAAATTCTAACTCACAAAAGAAGGAGATCAAACTTACTAGCCTGGTGGAGACTACAGAAACCCTGAGAATATGGCCCTCCAAATACACTTTAACTCAGAAATGAAGTCACGCCTGAGGTTCACCCTGCAGCCAAAATTTAGACGGACCCATAAAACAAGACTAAAGGGGCATACCAGTGCACAGCAAGGACTAAAAGGCGGGGAGGACAAGAAAGCTGGTAATGGGGAACCCAAGACCTAGAAATGAGGGTGTTAACATGTTATGAAGTTAGTAACCAAAGTGATGAAACAATGTATGTACTGTTTAATGAGAAGTTAGTTTGTTCCGTAAACCTTCATCTACAGTATAATAAAAAAGAAAGAAAATGTGATGAGAGTCAAGTGATCACCTTATTTCCCCCTCTGGATACTTGCTGACTTCTGGAGTTGCACAAGGATACAGGGCACTTCATCCAATACTGGTAAAAGGTAAAGTGAAATTTCTAGCAATCATCCAGTGCTTACGAAACAAACATGTGCTAGAACTTGAAGCTACAGGAGGCTGCAAACTGAGTAATAGATCAGACTCTTCCACAGTCTTTGAGGGATTAGAAGACAGAAACCCAAAGTGAGAGTTAACTGTATGTGTCAGATTGGCTGGGATACGGTGCCCAGATATCAAGCAAAAAAATTCTACACTTTGCTATGAAAGCATTTACATGTGACTAACACAATCAGGTGACATTAAGTTAAATTACCCTTGATAATGTGGGTGAGCATCATCCAATCGGTTGAAGGCCTTAAGAGCAAAATTCACAGGTTCTTGAAATATTTTTTTAAAAATAAAGAATTCTATCTCAAGACTATAGCACAGAAATTCTACCAAGGTTCTAACCTGCTGGCCTGCCGTATAGATGTTGGACTCAAGACTATAATATCAGTCTGCCTCTATTTCCAGTGTGCCATCTTGCCCTACAGATTCCAGACTATATATGATCTTATTCTGGTTTTCTGGAGATCCCTGATGAGTACATTCATCAAATTCTTCCATCTCAGAGAACATAAGCAAACCAGAAAAGACAAGTTTTAACTAAAATTGCAAGCTCAATTTCTCATTGAATGGGGGTAATCATTCCCTTACCTTATCTACCTATCACGGAAAAGGTGGAGCTCTCTCTATTTTCCTTAGAGCATCTATAGTTCCTTCACACATGGTACATGCTATGAAAAAGAAATTCCTACGTATACAAAAGGTATAAGAATTTCTGACAGGGAAAACACAGACAAGAGATGCAGAATCACAGGTGAAATAAATATTAAAACAATCAAAAAATTAGAATTATTACTCAAAAAGAAAATAAAGAGATAAACAAAAGAAATTACAGTATCAAGAACTCAATAGAGAACAGGATTTAACTGACCAAAAATTAATTAGCTATTCTACCATTAAAAGCAACTAAGAATTTAATGGATGGATCTAACAGGATACTGGCCACTGTCATGGATTGCATTGTGTACCCCCAAAAATGTATGTAACTGATTTGACTTGGCTATGAGTCTCCATTTGGTTCCATTTCTTCCATGTGTTGTGAATCCTGTCTCTGTAACGTTGAAGAGGGAAAATGGACAGTAGTTGTGTTAGTGAGGCAGGACTCAAGTTACCAGCTGTGGGATACAAGGAAAAGAAGCGAGCAGGGTAAGTTGGGAACTTCATACCACCAGGAAGGCAGCACTGAAAGCAAAGCACATCCTTTGCACCTGAGGTTCCTATCCCAAGATGCTGTCTTTGAATTTGGACTCAGCCTACCGGACAGTGATAATTTCTCTACATCTGGGCTAGGTCAATGCAGAAAGCTGTTGCTGACAAACAGGTAACCCAGAGAGACTTCTGACAATTGTGCAAGGCTGGAGCAATAAAATTTAGACTTGATTGATCTCAGGTTGACAACTGGCTTCTCCCTTAAGACTTCTGCTAAATCCCAAAGCTACACTGACAAAAATAGCTTTAACTAAAACTTGAGAAAAGCAGAATAAAATCATGTCTCACAGTTCCCGGGCAATTCTGGGGTAAAGATTAGGAGACATCAAGGGAGGGCAAAGAACAAGTGACAAATAAAAGCTTCAGGAGTCGTGAGTGACTCCTGATATCTTTCAGCCACTTTTTGCCTATGTGGAGTCTACTAGAGGATAAGAATCTATGCTGGGCCCCTGGCAGAGCTTTTGGAAGATGCACAGAGCTGAAATGACAGTATTGGAGTCTTGAGAGATATTAAACGAACAGCTGGTCTCTCCCTCAAAAATTTGCCAAATCCTGAATACTCAAGGGGCAGGAGGCTAAACAGACAAGGTGAAACCCCTGAGTCACATGGAAGAAATGCCCATGGTCTCCCAGTGCTGCAAAAACAAAGACCTGGTATGCTGTCAAATCAAAGTCTGAAAGGCCAAGCCCTAGAAATGGTCAACTGGGATTCCCCTAAGACTAAGAACCAGCTTCTACCAGTTTATCCATGATGAGAATTTCTGCACAGCAAAGGAAAAAGGGAGCCCTCTTTGGTGCAGGCTTACATCATTTGGAGTTTGAGTTTTTTTGTTGTTGCTTGAAATAACTTCTAGCAAATTCCATGCAAATTTTTAATTTAATTTGCACCAAGTAAAAATTAAAACCACAATAATATGTCATTATATAGCCACGTTTTTCCCAGTAATTTCTACATGTATAATTCAGTGGTATTGATTACTTCCTTCAAGTTATGTAGCTATTTGATGAGACAACATAAAAGACTCTGACATACAAACTTCTGGGGGGATGATCATATGAGAGTCTAAATGTAAAAATACAATCAACCTAGCGCGGCTACCTGCAGCTATCTGAATCCCACAGACAAAATGTTAAGCAAAAGGAAAGCAACTTTGAGGACAGGTAGGCCTGGTTATGAACTATACTCCCAGAAACAGCTTTTGGACCTTGTGCAAAATATTTTTTTATGTATCACGCTTAAGTGAAGTTTACAGTTCAAGTCTATTTCTCATATAAAAACTTACACACCCATTGTTATGTGTCTCTACTTACTCTCCTTACAATGTGACAGTACAATCCCTCTCTTCACCTTGTACTTCCAGTGTCCACTCAACCAGTTCCTGGCCCTTTCCACTCTCTCATCTCACCTGTGGACAGCAGTTGCCCATTTAGTCTATGTATCTACTTGGGCCAAGAAGTACACACTTCACCAGTGTCATTTTATAAGAGTTAGCTTCAGGAATGCCTTTAGTTCTGGGCTAACAAAGAGTCTCAGGGTCATATCTTCTGAGGTTCTCCAGCCTCAATGAGACCAGGAAGGCTTTTTACATGAATTTGAGTTCTAAACCTCACTTTTCTTCCACTCCATCAGGGACTCTTCATTGTGTTCCACTGTCAGGGCTAGCGGCTGACTTATCCAACTTGTGATTCATGGACCTTCACAGCCTGTGAGCGGGAGCCCTGCTCTCCAACCTGCTGACCTTGAGTTTGCCAGCCTCCGGAACTATGTGAATCAGGAGAAACTTTGCATTCTTGCCTGCCATCTTGGGATCTGTGGACTTTCATAGCCTGTGCGTGGAAGTCCTCCTGCTCTCCGACCTGTCAATCTTGGGTTCATCAGCCTTGGCTGCTGTGTGAATTGAGAGACGCTCTAACCTGATCCAGGACTTCAGATGTTCTGGCTTCTACAGTTATATAAGCTGTTTCATTGATATAAATATCTGTGTATATATGCTTTACTGGTTTTGCTTCTCTAGAGAACTTAGCCTAAGACACTCAATATTATTATATATTTTCCAAGAAGTTTAATGATGATCTGGCCTTAGAGCTAAAATGTAAAACCTTTACACAAGACTACTGGAGGGATTTGGTATGCCCTAACCACAACCCCAGTCTGACACGGCGCTCTCTATGTCTGTTCTAGCCCTGGGTGGAGCTTCATCCATCTCTGCAGTAGGATGAAGCTGGCTGATACACCTTCTCTAGTAAAATCAAACACAGACGAATGGTTAGTACTAAAATGTCAGTCCCTAGTCGAGGAGGGAGACAGCTCACCATAAATCACCTGTTCCATGTCTTCCGCTTCCCCCCTGCCCCTCAGAGGTTCTGTTGAGGTAAAAGGGTCTAGCACAGCAATGGCTCCCCGTCAAGGACTTACTTTAACACTCTGGCCCAACAAACCCTTTCACTTGATTTCCCTTCAGCAGCATAACTGAGAGGAACTGTATATATTTTTAAAAAGGGGTGGCACACATTTTTTTCCAAACACTAAGGGCTTAAAAAAGAAGTAAACACAGAAAGTACAACACACAAAAAAGAAACACAGTTCAGTTTGTACAGGCCCCACCTACTCCATATGCTGTCTGCCTCCAAAGAGCTGGCACAATCTTGCAGCACCTTGCCTTAATTCCTTCTTTACCTTCTGTCTACTGTGTAATTTTATTTCTACCAGGAAGATGCCAAATTTCAACCTACTACCAAAAGTTTCCCTTTAGACAAGCTAATACCCTCAATGGTATAAAAATGAGAGAGAAAGAATACAAGAGACTGAACTTCTCTATGCTGACTACATGTTATGATCCCCCCACTCAACTCTGACATTCTGGTTTCTAGACTGCAGCATCCACCTCTTCCCTCAGTGAATGGCCTCACAGACGATACTCTTCCCCTACACAGAGGCATGACTATGCCAAAGATAGGTATAACATTTAGATAGAACGACAGGGGAGCTGTGGAGGGAAGGAGCATTTCATCATACACAGTGATTCTCGAAGTGTCACTCCAGAATTATCTATAGCAAAATCTCTTGTAAAATCGAATCTGTGTGAGAGCAGAGCACACAAATCTACCTGAGCCTTTGTTCCAGATGATTCTTCTGGACCTGAAAGTTTGAGAGCCCCTGGAACAAAGGCTCAGGCATCCTCAAGAGTAGGGCTGCTAAATATACTTCTAACTCACAATTGAAAGCACTCCCAAAGTTTACTTTTCAGCCAAACATGAGACAGGTCTATAACACAAACAGTTAATACCTGTGAGGAACATGCTCCTTACAACAGTCAAGTCTATCAGACCAAACTGGGAACTCCTGCCCCAAAGCAAAAAACAAAAGGCAGGAGAGGGCAAGAAAGGTGCAGGAATAAAAATGGGGAATCAGGAGAGGAACGGGGGAGAGTACTGACACAATGTGAGGATTGCAAGCAACGTCATGAAACAATTTTTGTATCGATTATTGAATGGGGAACTGATTTATTCTGTAAACTTCAACCTAAAGGATGAGAAAATGTTTAAAATAAATAAATACAGGCCCAGGCAAAGTGACAATATAAAATACAGATCCAGTTAACAATGTGACCTGAACTGTGTCCTGAACTATGTTACATGCTTTTATGTATGAACTTTTGTTGTCCCCACCGAACCTGTCAAAAGGTCCTATTTGGCATTCATGAAAATGGAGGCCTATAGAAGTTACTTGACTCCCCAAGGCCATGGGAGCAGGAGGGAAGAAGCGAAGAGTCGATATCATCCCATCCCTGAGAGTGTTGTACTTTAGAATCCATCTGGAAATGTTCTTTTTGATGACGAATGGCGATGCTATTCCTCTTCAGTTTGTCATTTCCCCTGTAATAGGGCACCATGTGATTGTCCAATTTGTAACGGCCAATGCCAGTCCATTTCAACTCACGGAAGCCTGGGCTATCAACGTTTATGTTTTCCATTTCATTTTTGATGACTTCCAATTTTCCTCGCTTCATACTTTGTACATTCCACCTTCCAGTTGTTAACAGATATTTGTAGTTACTTCTCATTTTGAATTGTGCCATTCCCATATTTTAAACTTTTAACCATGCTCATAAATCTGTTGCTGCCAAGTCAATCCAATTCATAACGACCCCAAGAGGGAGCAGCTCTTCTTGGAGGAATCTCTAATTGAGACCCATTTGCTGCTTTTTATCATTTAAACTCTAAATTTCAGAATCATCACATTTAAGGGCTAGAAGGAATGTCAAAGACTATGCTGTTTAAAGGAGAGAAAATGAACCTTTGGATATCAATCAATAAATGTTTATAGATTTGACCTAAACTGAATTCTGATGTGTTAAAAAGTTTAGGAACACTACTTTTGATAAAGAATGAGATAATACTCTTACATGTTAAGACTCAATTTTCTTGTTTTCTCCTACACTGGTTCCACTCCCACCTGCTATCAAAGAAGACTGGCGGGTTCAAACGTAACATCATCAAAGTCTTCCAGTGTTCTTGGATGAAATTCATGTGGGCCACAACGTGAATTCATTGACTTGTTTGTTGTCCATCCTCTCTTGGAATAGAAACAAAAATAATTCCTTCTCAACAAAGCTTATCTTAGTACTCTGCAAGGCGGAAACTACTGGCATTTGGAGTAGGAAAGTTCTCTATTACAAGACACTGTCCTGCAGTTTGAAGGACTTTTAACACATCTGGCTCATATCCACTAAATGTCAGCAACATGTTTAATGTCCCCCAACAGTTGTGTGACCACAGAACCCATACACACAATACCAAACTCTCCCTGACAGGACAGTAGCTCTCCTGATTGGGAACCAATCTATTCTTTTTACTTCGAAGACCCTTCTCCTTGTTGCAAAACCTGGATACCGAATGAGAGCTAAGTAGCTCTGTGTTCTGTCTGCAGTTAACTTTACACCATCTGTTCAAAACTGGGTGTTAGCTAAGCTCAGGAATATTCAGTTATGAGGAATGGATTGTGTGTAGGGTGATGGATACATATAAAAAGATATTCTTAGATATTTAGATACGGAAAATAATGAGAAAACAGGAAGGGTGCAGGTGACAGTCATTAAACAAATCTTTTATTGTGTGCCTAATAGAAACCTTGGTGGTGTACTGCTTAAGTGCTACATCTGTGAACCAAAAGGTCAGCAGTTCACATGTACCAGGCACCTCTTGGAAACTGTATTGGACAGTTCTACTCTGACCCATAGGGTCATCAACAGTCGCAATCCACTCTATAGTGGTGGGTTTGACTTTCCGCTTTGACTGTGTGCCAGGCATTTCTGTGACAAACAGCAGTGAACAAAACAAAGTCTTTCATCCTCAAGGACCTTACATTATTACGGGGCAAAGATTAACAACAAACAGCATAAACTGGTGCTGTGAAATGCTGTACAGAATGGTCAGAGATGGTCTCTCTGACAAGATGACATTAGAGCACGTTTACGTAAGTCAGGAGGAGACTGCAACGTTCCATGTGACAGATGATGGTGGCCTGGTCTCGGGGGGACATGGAGAAGGCGGTACGATCTCAAAGGAAAATGGCAAGATTTGCTGATAGATTAAACCTGAGGTGTGTGAGACAGAAGTAAAAAAAAAGTCATTAAGGTTCTAGGAAAATGTGTAGAAAGCAACCTTTCCCCCAGCATGGCTATGTCTCCAGCATCACAGCTCACAAAATAAAATTTCCAATATTACTTAAAAATGTCTCTTTGAGCCAAGGCCTGTGCCAAGGCAGGAGCCTGAAAATAGAAAAGAGAGGCCAAGGAAGGGAACGTTAAGACAAATGCAACCTGCTTGCAGGTGGGTCAGCTCCATCTGTGCATATATGCCAGCAGGCAAAATAACACAAGAGCCAAGTATTTAGGATGAAAGGCAGGACTTACATACCAGGGGATTTATCACCCATTGTTCATTACAACCCCTGTCCAGAATACTAAAAGTTCACCACTGGACAGTCAGGCATAACAGAACGAACTCTGATTTAAAATAACACCAACAAATAAAGACCAAATTTCTCCCAGCCTCTTAAAGTCCCTCCAATGCTCTCTGGTCTTTCAAAATTGCCTGACTACACCCAAGTCTCTCCTAGTTCCCAGTGAGTGGTAAACCAAAACAAAATATACCAAACCTATTGCTGTCGAGTCAATTCTAACTCATAGCGACCCTACAGGACAGAGTAGAACTGCCACATAGAGTTTCCAAGGATTAGATGGCAGATGTGAACTGATGACCTTTTCATTAGCAGTTGTAGCACTTAACCACTATGCTACCAGGGTTTCCAGTGAGTGGTACCTAAGGTAACATATAGTCTCTACAAGTTAGATCTCCCCATAGTATTTCTTTCCCTGTTGGCACATTCAACTTCTATGTCTTCACAGGCATAGTCACATTACTGGACAGATTACCACTCAGATTACCCTTCAGGAACAAATTGGTTACCGCTATCAGGCTCAAACAACTTCCTACGCTCCCTTCAATGGTCAAACTCAGGTATACTCTAATGTCTTCTCACAGTAAGACATGGCTTCAAAGTTTCACCTGGGGATTTTTCATATTCGCAAAGGCAGCCTTCCTTTCTGTTACTCCCAACAGATAGCCTGTTCTAGCAAATTCTTTCTCCCAGCTTCCTGTCTTTTATGATAAGCATATTGACTCCAGTTTGAAAAATGACATTGTATTCTTCCTTCCATCACTTTATGAAGAGGTAATGTTATTCTTTCACACGTCTTGGCACAAGATTCCTGGTAAAAGAGGCCTATTGTCACTCTAAAAGGACTATCATAGAACAATCCTTTCTAGTGGATGTCACACCTCACAGATTCTGACAAGCACCATGAAACATGAATGAAAAAGTACACAGGAACACAAATGAGGAAACCACTGCTGCTGACTAGTAAAGGGTTGGAAAGTTTCATAGTAAAGATATCCCTGAATAATGGATATGGGTTAAACAATTGATGAAATTGGAAAAGACATTCATAAGAGAAGAGAAAGCATGCATAAAGACACATCTGCAAGTCATAGAAAGAGCAGTTTTCTAGGTAAATTAATAAATTAGATAAGACGTTTTAGGGACTGAATGGTGTCTCTGCCCCACCTACCCACCCACACAAAAGTATATCAAAGTCCCAACCCCAGTACCTGTTTGGAAAATATGGGTTTTCTTTTCTTATGTTGATGAAGTCATACTAGAGTAGGATGCATCCTAAATCCAATCCCTTCTAAGTGGTATCTTATTAAAATAGCAGAACAGAGACAGTGACATACGGGGGAAGATGCTTCAGATGCATCTGTAAGCAGCAAAGGAACACCAAGGATGCTGGCAGTCATCAGAACCTAGAAGAGAGCCAGCTACAGAAGGAATCAACATAGCCAAGACCCCAGTTTGAACTTTTAACCTCCAGAACTGTGAGAAAATAAATGTCTATTCTTTAAAGCCACACGCTTGTGATATTTTTTTTGTTACAGCAGCACTAGGTAGCAAACACAAGGTGGTAAAAGGTATATGACGAGTACATGATTAGAAGACTTGAATCCCATGGAATTGAGTTTAGACTTTAAAACACTTTGGTGATCATCATCATTTTGTGATAAGAGTCATCACATTACAGTGTAAGGCACAAATTGTCTATATTCCTGATTCTGTCCCTAACCAGCTATATGAACTAAAGAAATCTGTTTAACTTAATTCAACTCAGATATGTATAATGAGGGAGTTAGACTGGTTTTTGAAAGCCCTTCTTGCTACGACACAATGTGACTGGAAGAATATGACATGTTCCCCTTGGTCAAGCTCATGTGTAACATCTAGTTATCCATAGTCCATATTAAATAGCTGTGTGAAAAGTATGCATGAAATTTTTTTTTAATTTTTATTTTTATTTAACATAACTGAGTGAAAATGTACATTCACATATAAATTTACATGCCCCCCTATATGCAGCTTCCACTGCTCTCCCTGTCCGGTGACTGCACACTATTCCTCTCTGCTCCATACATGTCTCATCCTCCCAACAGTCTCCTTTCCGCTCCTCTCCATCCACTCCCCTTCCTCCAGCCAGAGGTCAGCAAGATGATATCCTATAGATGTATAGAACCATAAAGTGCTTCCAATACATGGTCACTCTGCATTGCCAAGTCCAATCCATTCCTGTCCAAAGAGTGGACCTTTGTTACAATTTATGGGAAAGGGCAGCATCAGGGCAGGGGGCCATGCTCTCAGAGGAACCCCAAACCCGCTGGACCATCAACTGAGGTCTTTTAGTGGAGATCTCATGATGCACCTCTTTTTATTCTTGTGTTGCCAGTGAGGCTCCTCTCTGTGAGCTCCGTGGTGGCTATCACTGGTGGTGGCCGGGCACCATCCAGTTCTTCCGGTCCCAAGTCGATGTAGGCACCCACTCTTGTGGGTCTCTCTGTCTTCTCGGTTGTCTTTACCGCATGCCATTTTGGCCCTCGGTGAGCATCCGTTCCTGCTGAGTTGGGACCATTTGCTGTGTCCTCGGATGGCAGCTTGGCAGCTTTTAAGAACCCAGACGCCACTCACCAATGTGGGGTGCAGAGAGCTCTCTTAGCAAAACGCTAGTTGTGCCAATTGGCCTGGAATTCGCCTAAGAGCATGGTCCCCCGCCCCCCACCCCAGCTACTATATCCTTGCAGTATTAAGATGGAAGGAGTACTCAAGTTATGCTGAAGTCCACTTAATGTTGTTCTTGTTCCTAATGTGTGCTGTCACCGCTTTCTCCCAACTAGACTTCTAGTAACTATCTAAACTAAACCCTCCCCCCCTCGCCCTCCCTCCCTCCCTCCCCTCCCTTGCAGCTGTCAAAGAGTCTTTTCTTCCATACACAAGTCTGCTTTTGAGATCTTATCGTAGAGGTCTCATACAGTATTTGTCCTTTTGTCGCTGACTACTTTCACTCAACATGTCTTCCAGTTGAAACCAGGTTAGGAGATGTTTCCTGGAATCATTGTTATTCTTTATCATTGCATAGTGCTCCATTGAGTATATGTACCACAGTTTACCTATCCGTTCTTCTATTGTTGGGCATCTGGATTGATTCCATCCTTTTGCTATTGTGGACTGTGCTGCAATAAACATTCTGGTGCATGTGTCCGTTAGTGTGAAAGGCCTTGATTCTGTAGGATATATTCCAAGTAGTGGAATTACTGGGTCAAATGGTATATCGATGTCCATTTTTTTAAGGAAGCGCCAGATTGCCTTCCAAAGAGGCCGGACCATTTTGCAACCCCACCAACAGTGTAGGAGGGTTCCACTTTCTCCACAGCCTCTCCAGCATTTGTTGTTTTGTGTTTTCTGGATCATGGCCAATCTTGTTGGGGTGAGATGGTATCTCATTGTTGTCTTGATTTGAATTTCTTTAATAACTAAAGATTGTGAACATGTCCACATGTGTTTTTTGGCTGCCTGGATCTCCTCTTTAGTGAAGTGTCTGTCCATCTCCTTTGCCCATCACTTAATTGGATGGTTTATCTTCTTCTTCTTGATATTTTGTAGTATCTTATAGATTATGGAGATCAGGCGTCGGTCTGACATAGAGTTGCCAAATATTTTTTCCCATTCTGTGGGTATTCTTTTAATTCTATTAATAAAGTCTTTGGATGAGCAAAAGTGTTTGATTCTTAATAGTTCCCATTTATCTATTTTCTCTTCTGTTGATTGAGGTTTCTTTGACAGATTTTGGAGTCTGTCCTCATTGTGTATTAAAATTTCCATTGTTGTTCCTACCTTTTCTTGGATGAGCTTTATCGTTTAAGGTGCATGAAATATTTTAGGCTAATAACTCTGATTTATTAAGAAAAGTTATTTGACAGTGAAGTAAATCTTACAAGTTCTCCCAATACAGCACAGGCTGTGGAGGCTTACTTATGAAAAGAGAAGTGAATTAAATATTTTGGAACCATGAGAATTATTTCATGGAGGAAAAGAAACACAAAAGCCCATGAATATATACCACCTACTTGGAGGTTATGACAAGCAAGTGGAAAAGTCCAGTGGAGAAGGTAGGCAAAGTAAGCCAATATTAGAAAGACAATGTGGATTTTATTTTGAGACAGTGAAATAAGCTCATTTACATTCCTGAATATCCAAATTTCCATTGATACAATAAAACCCAAACCAAACCCATTGCCACCGAGTTGATTCCAACTCACACTGACCCTACAGGATGGAGGAGAACTGCCCCACAGAATTTCCAAGAAGCGCCTGGCAGATGTCAACTGCTAACCTTCTGATTAGCAGACACAGCACTTAACCACTGTACCACCAGGGTTTCCACTGACATAATAAAAATTATATCAAGAATGTATTACAAAGTTAAAATAGAAAGAGGGGGAACCACCAATAGACCAAGAACACTGATGAATTTCTGTAAGCTAGAAAAAAGTTATTAATATTAGTGGTGAAACTAGAGCACGTAAAACAGACAAAGGAGAGAGAACACCATTACAGAGGTAAGAGATGTGCTTTACACTAGCAGTACAAAGAAGTTCAAAGATTTGGGTAAATAAAGGCAGGAAACATCAGCAGATCATGGAACAATCATCTATACCTCCCAACCCTAATCACGATCTCACCAAAACACTGCACATAAAGAGACCTGACTACAGCACTTTGGTCCCAACATCAGTTCTCTAAAAATCATTAAGTTACAGTCCATGATGAGATTCAGTTACGTGTGCTGAAACTGGAGTGAGTGACATCTTGAAAATAAGGGAAAACAGAGAAGACACAGTTCTGCTTAAACACTCAAGTGTTGTGCTCTAGGACGAAGACATCCTTCCTTTAGCCATCATAACAATCCCTGGCTTGCCTGGTAGTTTCATGCGAAAGCACATCCACCCAATCACGCAGAAGTTATTTGATTTGTAAAGGTTTGTATCAATATTGGTTCAGCAGTCTTAACAAACACAAGATGTTAATACTAGGAGAAGCAGTGCAGGGGAGAGGGAGAATACAGAAACTCCACACTTTCTGTACAATCTTTCTGTAAACCTAAAACTGCTCTCAGAAATAAGGTGTATTTTTTAAAATGAAAACAGCCTAATTATTTTAAATGAGCAAACTGATCAGTCACTTTACCAAACATCTTACAAATATGATACTGAGTGAAAGAGGCAAGACCCGATAAAACAAAACACGTACACTGTAACTGTGTTTACATGTTCAAAAACAGGAAAAAATGACACAAAATATTGTGTAGGAATATACATACAGGTGGTAAAGCTATAATGAAAATCAAGGGCATTCTAATCACAGAATTCAGGATATCCATTCCTCCTGCAAGGGAATTAGAGAGCAATGATTTTCAAGGGACAAACAGAGAACCTTTAGGGTGCTGGTGATGTTCTATTTCTTGAGCTGAATCACAGTTACACAGGTGTCTGCTTTATACAGACAGGTGTTTGCTTTTTACAAAATTCATGAAAAGAAACTTTTAAAGTAACCACAAGGGGACTAAAAATAGAAAGTAAAAATTACTAATCATTAGAAAATAAAAAACGAATGAAAAAAACCAACTACATGATGTCATACAAAATGGGCAAGTAGGGAACTCCAGGGCTCCCTCTCTTCAAAAAAGCAACAAATAAACTGGCAGATATTGGCAGAAACAACTTCTCAGAACTTGAGAAACCAGGGAAACACAGCAACCAGGGAAAAAGCTGAAAGGAAGAAAGAAGCTGCTCCACTGCAGCAGAAGAGTGCTGTGGCATTTGAAATGGCCTGTCTACCAGCCCGGACTCCCCAGATCAGCGGTGAGCTGCATTCCCTGTACAGGGTGCTAGTGGCAGATGGAGCAACATGGATTTTGTTCTCGAAGCAGCATGGCTGTGAGCTTCAGCCTCTCTGGCAGCACCCGACTGGTAGCATTCTCAAGGCTGGGGCAGCTTCCTGGTAGTGTTTGCTGAAAGTTCTAAAAGGCATGATCTGAATGATCTTCAGCAAAACTTCACTGGTACGTGATAGTAATCTTGGCCTTTCTGAACTCTCATGTCTGTGCTCTTGCTGACGGTCTCGACACACCTCTAGGATTGCTATACGGCTCACCTCCTTTATTCCTCTAATTTCAGGGATACAGTCAGGTACTGCCTACTGCCCAGTGTCTGCAACACAGCTGCTGCCTTTATCTTGTCCAGGGTCCTAGTTGTTCATGGTAGAAGAGCTAGTAAAGTTTTTTAGAAAGGCCCATAAAACAAAACGAGGCTAAAGGGCCATGTCAGCCCAGGAGCAGGAAGGGAGAGTGCTGACATGCTGTGGGTTTTTTAACCAATGTCATAAAATAATACACACACTAACTATTTAACGAGAAGCTAGTTTGTTCGGTAAACCTTCATCTAAAATAATTTACAATAAAATAAATAAATAAAGGGATAGCCATGATTCAGCTCCATCAGACTGTGGCTATGTTTGAATCCAGATCCTGTCCTGCTAGATCTTCTAATTGTTCAAGAAACACAGAAAATCAAAGCCATTAACATTGTGCAAGCCAATACTATAGGACAAGTACATACATAGGGACTATCTAGAGCAACTACTAAGATAAGTGATATATTTGAAAATACTAAAAATAAATAAAAATACAATCTTAAAAAATGTTCAAATAACCCACAGGAAGGCAACAAAAGAGAAACAAAGGGAGCAAAATATAGAATAAAAAAATACATTGGCAGATTCAAGCTCTAATTTGCCAATAAACTCACTGCCATTGAGTTGGTTCCAATTCACAGAAACCCTACAAACCCATCAAATTAAAATGTTCTAAATATACTAACTAAAAGAAAAATTGTCAGATTAGATAAAATATCAAGATTCAACTATATGCAGTCTACAAGAAATCCACTTTAAATATGCAGACACAACTAGATTAAAAGTAAAAAGATGGACCTAGATGTACCGTGAAAATACTAATCTAAAGAAAAGTAAGAAGCACGATGTTAGTAGTGAGCAAAGAAGGCTTCAGGGCAAGGAATATTATCTAAAACTAAGAGGAACATTTATAATAGTAAAGAGGACAGCTTTTCCAAGAAGATTTAACATTCCTGTATGTGTACCCACTGCCATCGAGTCCAGTCCGACTCATAGTGACCCTAGAGGTCAGAGTAGAATTACCCCATAGAGTTTCCAAGAAGCACCTGTCAGATGTGAACTGCTGACCTTTCGGTTGGCAGATGTAGCACTTAACGCACTATGCCACCAGGGTTTCCTACTATGTGTATATGCATCCAGTAACAGAGCTTCAACATACGTAAAGCAAAACTTGATAGAAATGAAAAGAGAGTAGACAAAGTAGTCTATAATCTAACCCCAACCTAACTTTCTAGACTTATTGGCTGCTTACCCTGTGGGACAGGAACATTAGACCCTCATTGTTTCCCAACACGTAACAGAATTTCCGACTTCTGTGTCATAAATGATGCAGCCGTGTATGCATAAATGTCTTCCCCCCATTTCCATGCACCAAATCCTCACACATTAGGGCTATATTCAAATGCTACTTATTCTAAAAATCTTCCTTGATATCAGATATGAACCCCAACTTACTTCAGCGTGGTGTACGCTTCATTTAAAGCATTACAGTCCCTTTCTTGATCTTCAGGACGTATAATGCCCACTTACAGTTTTTAGCTCTCAGGTTCATTGGGAAGCTGCTTGCCCACTTCAGAGCATATGCAACCATCAGGAGGGGATCTGTATAGCTGTTTGAAATGGAAAAAAATGGGTGTGTACCACAAAGGAATGTTTTTACTAGGTATTGTGTGATGCAGGGAAACCCTGGTGGCATACTAGTTACGTGCTATAGCTACTAACCAAAAGGTCGGCACTTCAAATCCACCAGGTGCTCCTTGGAAACGCTATGGGGAAAGGGTCACTATGACTTGGAATCCACTTGAAGGCAGTCGATTTGGTTTCACTATAAGGTGGTGTGTCTTGGTACATCCTGGAGGGCACATATTTGTCCCACCAATACTACACCAGAGTCCACAGAGAAATACGTGTAATGTGTATCCCAGAACCCAGAGACACATACACATCCCATCAGTCCTAGCTCCGGAGTTCCTAGGGGCACACTCAATTCAGACACAGTCAGTGATTCAGCATGCATTCTAACAACAAAAATGTATTTATATATAAAAAATTTGAAGCAAAAAATAATTTGGTCACTAAAGGGATAGTGAGTTATTGACAGGTCCATCTCCTAAAGAGTAGAACTCCATCTTATTCATCACTGTATCCCTAATGCCTAGTTCTCACATACTGGCCACTGAATAAATGTCTTTCAATAGGAACAAGTTTTTCCATCATCTTTTTCCACATATGTAGCAGATTTCGTTCCTTAGTGTTCCATCCGGTGAGATTTATGTACAGTCACCATTGGTGTTGGTTAAAAAGATATTTGCAATGAAGAAGTTGTCAGACTCGCAAAGTTCTATCGCGCAATCTCTGGCATTATTTCTATCACCAAGGCCGTATTTTCCAGCTATCGATTATTGTTTCCAACTTTTGCTTTCCAGTCACCAGTAATTATCAATGCATCCTGATTGCATGCTTGATCCATTTCAGATTGCAGAAGCTGGTAAAAATCTACAATCTCTTCATCTTTGGCCTCAGTGGTTGGTGTATAAATTTGAGTAACAGTCATATTGACTGGCCTTCCTCGTAGGCATATGGATATTGTCCTATCACTGACAGCACTGTACTTCAGGACAGATCTTGAGATGTTCTTTTTGATGATCAATGCAACACCCTTCCTCTTCAAGTTTTCATTCTCATAGTAGACCATATGACCGCCAGATTCAAAATGGCCAAAACCAGTCCGTTTCAGCTCACTGATGCTTAGGATAGCAATGTTTATGCACTCCATTTCATTTTTGATGATTTCCAATTTTCCTAGACTCATACTTTGTACACTCCATGTCCTGATTATTAATAGATATTTGCAGCTGTTTCTTCTCATTTTGACTCATGCCACATCAGTGAACAAAGATCCCGAAGGCCTTACTCCATCCATGTCATTAAGGTTGACTCTCCTTTGAGGAGGCAGCCCTTCCTCAGTCCTCTGCCGAGTGCCTTCCAACCTGGAGAGCTCACTTTCCAGCACCATATCTGACAATGTTCAGCTGCTATTCATAAGGTTTTCCCTGGCTAATTCTTTTCAGAAGTAGACTGCCGGGTCCTTCTTCCCAGTCTGTCTCAGTCTGGAAGCTCCACTGAAACTTGTCTACCATGGTTGACCCTGCTGGTACCTAAATACCAGTGGCATAGCTTCCTGCATTACAGTAATGAGCAAGCCTCCACTGACAGACAAGTGGGAGCTGCTCACTCTGTCTTTACCCTCCTTACCTGATGCAACAATTGTGAGAATCGTGCAGGACAGGGCAGTGTTTCATTCTGATTTTCATAGGGTCATTTTGAGTCTGAGCCAACTTGAATTAATATAACAAAATAACAACATAGTTGAAAGCTGAAAACCTTCATGAGAATGATACCAATTTTACAAAGAGTACTTATCCTGGGAATGCGAAGAGAAAGACGAGGTCATGTGGAATTCTGTCTATGTTTGTCAAGTGGAAGAAAGGACACAAAGAACCTAGTTCTAAAGCTTATTTGTAGTAAGTTAACATTTGTCGTATCTGGATGACGTGTTACATTTTTTTTTGTATTTTCAGTATGTTTGAAGTATTTTGTTCTTAAGCTCTATGAACATCTAGGGCTTTGTTGCTCTTTAATTTTTATCTTACATCAGATGGTACTGTCAAGAAAGGAACCAACTGGTTCTAGTAATAGGAACCTTCTTGTGAAATGAATCACTGTATCTCTATTGTGTCTAGTCCTGCTCAGTTCCATTAAACCAGCAAACAAAAAGCAACTTTCAATCACCCCACAACATTGCAGGCATTAATCACAAATGTCTTTTCCTAACTCTTTATGTACTCTGTTTAGTCTCCACCCTTTCAGTACTATAATGTAGGAGTCTCAGGTAGTGGTGACAATGATTTTGCTCCACATCCACCTAGCACTCCTGAAATCATCACTGTTTTAAGCCTCTTTGCTAAGAAATAAAAATTGATGTTTTATATAATAGGAAATTTGAGTAATACTTGGAGAACTTCCAGGTCTTTGAAGCTCTTCTATGGCCTTATGACACCTCCAATTATAATTACTACAGCAGGATGACAAATGCTTAGTTGGTCTAGCATCATGGAGTATTCTTGTCAGGGACGCATGTCTCCACTTGGTAGGAAAAAAAATCCTAAAAAAAAGGTGATAAAACATTGAAAACATAACCCAGAAGGTCTACCTTTAGCTCTTAATTAACTAGCTTCTCTAATACTGACTAGTCTGAGGAAATAGGATAAAACTATAGCTGTTTTATCTTATCCTAAAAATAGGATAAAACACGTACCAATGACTAGAAGTCTAACCTTAAGCCAGTCACTTCAGTGCCCTATAGAGGTTATCAAATTCCTTATCTACAAAATAACAAATTTCTAGTTCAATGAAAACAGAGGACTGATGAAAGTCATTAGATTCTTTTTTTTATTTAATATGACTGAGTGAAAATGTACATTCCCATATAAATTTACATGCCCACCTCTGTGCAGCTTCCACTGCTCTCCCTGTCCGGTGACAGCACACTATTCCTCTCTGCTTCATACATGTCTCATCCTCCCAGCAGTCTCCTTTCCCCTCCTTTCCACCCACTCCCCTTACTCCAGCCAGAAAGTCATTAGATTCTAACAAAAAGACAACAAATTAGTGTATTTCTGTTAGAGACTATCAATCTCTACGCAACACTCTCATTTTCAGTTACTGCCCTCCTTTCAATGATCTCTCACTTTTTCTAGCCCATATGTTCTTGTCCTCCCACCCTTTGGGAACACTTCTCATCAGGAAGATACTCGGCTTATCCAAACAAACAATAGCCTTTTTCCAACATTACTAAAATATTTCTGATAGAATAAATGCCTTGAAGGTTCATCCCACAGGCAATGGCAATGTACAACATACCTTAAGTCAAGCTTAACTTATTGTCCTCTATTTTCTCTCTGAGGCTATTGCTTTTTATTTTACTATTGCTTCCTGTTTCTATGCTAAACTTGCAGGGCATATGTATTTCCATGGTAACCCATTAACTACTTACTTCCAGAGACTCCTCTCCCTGCATATTTATAAATCACCAAGCTTCACACATGTAGTGAAGTCTTTCTGCTTAGCCATAGCTGGGGTCTGGCTGACTTTTTGCTTGGAAACAGAGTGTCAGGAGGAAACGCTATAGCAAAAAAAAAAAAAAATTCCAGTAACAAAAGCTTTCCTTAGAACTGAGAAAAGCTAAAGCTTAGAATCTCAGAGTACTCTGTAATTCCCACTCTTGGGTCATCACTTGAATTAGAGGACACATAGCGCCTGGTTTTTAAAAGTAAAATGTTTCCAAAGATAAACTCATAATGAAAACCAAAAACAGAAACGAAAACCTTCTAGAAACTTGTTCTTTAACTACATCACTGAAAAAAGCTCAACAATAGTTGTGATAAAAATCTGTGCACCAAGAAAGGCTGCAAACAAAATAAATTCCTATCAACTGATGAATAGAGGTATATGGCACATACATACAACAGAATATTCAGACAGTAGGAGAAATGAAGCCTTGATTCATGCTACAATACGGATGGAGCCTGTAAGACATTATGCTGACTGAAATAAGCCAATCACAAGAGAACAAATACTGCATGACCTCACTTATTTAAATAAAGAAGAAAAGACAAATGTATAAAGATGAAAGTTTATTAGTGGTTAGCAGGGGTGGGAGAAAGAGAAAAGGTAGGTTTAATGGTGATTTGATTATCATTGCACAGCTGATTATCATGACTGCTCTCAATAAGTTACATACCTGTAAAAAGTTGAATTAGCAAAGTTGTGTGATAGACATATTTACAATGATGACAAAAAACAATAGTAGCTACTGAGGCTGCTTATGTACAACAAACACATCAATAAGATTTGGTTTCTTGGTTTTGAGGTTTAGAGTCATGGTTTCATGGAACATCCTGGTTAACTAGCTTAATAACATGTTTAACATTTCTGGTCTACCTTCTACTTTGTTGTGTGGTGTCTAAGCTCTTAAGTTTGCAAGTGGCCATCCAAGGCACAGTAACTGGCCTCTATTCACCTGGAGCAACAGAGAAAGAAGAAGAGTTGCGAATAGGAGAATGATATGGAATGAGTGACTAATTACCTCCATGAACAACTGCCTCCTTTGCAATGAGACCAGCAGAATGAGATGGTGCTTGGCTATGATTACCAGACATTTTGGATCAAAGACTCCACTGAAGAATCCTTATCAAAATGCAGAACAGAATTTTGAATTCCCATGGACTCTAGACTTTCTGGAGCTATGGAGGGTAGATGAACTACTAAAACTATTGCCCCGAGATAATCTTTAAACCTGAAACCAGAATATACCCTGAAATCTTCTTAAAATCAAATAGTATTTTAGCTTAACCAGTTAAATAATTTCAACCTTGAGCATTATACTCTTTTAAGATCTATATGGGATCAAACTGACAACAGTTAACTCAAAAAAATCAGGTAAGAGCCTTAACCCCATGGCCGTCGAGTCAATTCTGACTTATAGCGACCCTATAAACAGAGTAGAACTGCCCCATGGAGTTTCCAAGGAGTGCCTGGTGGATCTGAACTGCCAACATTTTGTTAGCAGCTGTAGCTTTTAAGCACTAAGCCTCCACAGTTTCCAGTAAGAGCCTCAAGGATCAGTAAAATTGTTATCCAGAAAGAAACAACTCAGAAAAAGAACGTGAGAGTGGTTGCACAACTCGAAGAATGTAATTAATATTACAAAATTGTACTTCTGGAAACTGTTGAACCGGTGTATGTTTTGCTGTGTATAGTCTCAACAACAATAAAATAAATACGGTTTCGTGAAAAGGAAGAAGCAGCTTGTTAGAGAGCATGATAAGACAGTCTGCAGACTACGGAATACTAGCAATCGGCTCGGGATCTTGTCAGTTTCTGGTTTTACCACTGTGGACAACCCACTTAAACTCCCTAAGACCTCCTTTTTCTCAGCTGTAAAACTGGAATCCCAGAACTTCCTTTTATCGTTTTTGTAAGAGGCACAGTGTTTAATTATTAGTTGTCTCTGCCAGTTTCTTTTCACATAACCATTATATGTCCTCGGGGCTGCCTCTTGACTGTATCTCTTGTTGCTACTCCCTTTCCACTATAAGAACTTCATACATTGCAATGACTTCAATGCTGACTGCCAATAAAGGACCTCCAGCCAAGCTCTGAGTTCCAGACGTGATGTGTCAAAGTACCAGGTTGATATCTTCACTTTGGTATTCCAAACGCATCTCAATGCAACATGTTGAAAAGTGAGTTGAAAATTGAATAAAATATACCTGTGCCCTCCTAAAGCTGCTTCACCTACAGTCTTTCCAATCATGATCTGATAGCACCATCCACCAAGTCCTATCAATTATACCTCCTAAATGTCATTTTGGAGTCCCTGTGTAGTGCATAGTGGTTATGTGCTACGGCTGCTAAGCTAAGAGCTGACAGTTCAAATCTGCCAAATGCTCCTTGGAAACTCCACGAGGCAGTTCTACTCTGTCCTATAGGGTCATCACTACGAGTCAGTATTGACTCGACGGCACTGGGTTTGGTGTTTTGGCTTTGGGTAGTGTTAACAGTTAACATGCTTGACTGCTAACTGAAAGTCTGGAGGTTTAAGTTCACCCAGAGTTATGTCAGAAGAAAGATGTGGTGATCTCCTTCCAGAAAAAAAATCAGCCCTTGAAAACCCTATTGAACATAATTCTACTCTGACACACATGGGGTCGCTGTGACTCAGTACTGGCTCAACAGCAGTTGGTGTTTATTTCTTTTTAACTCTGCACTCGTCTTCCTAGCTTCATTGCTACCACATATCCCAAGCCACCATCACCTTTTGCCAGAATTATTTCAAAAGCATACTAACTGGTCTCCCTAGTTTCATTCTTGACCCTGCTAATTAATCCTCCACACAGCACACAGTTCAGAATTGTGTCACTTGTCTGCTTAAAATCCCTCATTGGTTCTCATTGCTCTTAGAATAAAGACTAATGGCCAACCAGGTGGCCAACCAGATTCTACAACCTCTCAGCCTGCAAAGTGTCATTCTACCCCTACGCTCTTTCCATTCCAGTACCCAAAACATACTATGTCCTTTCTAACTCAGGCCTCAACATGCTCTATTCCTTTTGCCAGAACATAATTGACCCAAAAGCGCCCAAATTACCATTATGCTCAATGGTGAAAGACTGGGAACATTCCCCTTAAGATCAGGAATAAGACGGGGATGCCTGATTTTGTCACTAGTATTCAACGCTGTACTGGAAGTTCTAACCAGAACTAGGCAAAATAATAAATAAAAATCATCCAAATTAGAGAGGAAGAAGTAAAACTATTCACAGATGACATGACTACATAAAAAACACAAAAGAATCCTCAAGAAAGCCACTAACGCTAACAGACAAATTCAGTCAAGTTTCAGTGGATCAGATAAACATAAAAATTGCTTGTGCTACATAAGTGAATCAGTAGGCTCCCTTTACACCAACAAATAGACCATCAAAAAGGAGATAATCAAATCAATACCATTTACTATAGCCCCCAAGAAGATAAAATACCCAGGAATAAACCCAACCAGAGAAATAAGAGACCTATACAGAGAAAATTACAAGACCTTACTGCAAGAAAACAACAGACTTACATAACTGGAGAAACCTACCTTGCTCATGGATAGGAAGACTTAACATTGTGAAATGTCTATTCTACCCAAAGTGATCTACATATACAGTGCAATCCCAATACAAATTCCAGTGACATTTCTTAATGAGATGGAGAAAGAAATCACCAGCTTTGTTTGGAAAGAGAAGAAACCCTGAATAAGTAAAGCACTACTGAAGAACAACAACGTGGGAGGCCTCCCACTACCCAACTTGAGAATCTATTATACTGCCATGGTAGCCAAAATAGCCTGGTACTGGTACAAAAAGAGGCATATAGGCCAATGGAACAGTTGAGACCCCAGAGATATGACCATCCTCCCATGAACAGCTGATACTCGACAAAGGGACTCACAGGGGCCACATCTGGTGCGCTTTGCAACTGGGAGAGAATGATGGGAGTTAGTGGCCTGCCAGAAGAAGGACAACCAGAGTGCTCCTTGGAAGCAAAAATGGCGAGACTGCATCTTATATACTTTGGACATGTTGTCAGGAAAGATCAGTCCCTGGAGAAAGACATCATGCTTGGTAGAGTGGAGGGTCAGCGAAAAAGAGGAAGACCCTCAATGAGACGGATGGACACAGTGGCTGCAACAATGGGCTTAAGCATAAAAACGATTGTGGACATGGCACAAGACCGGGCAGTGTTTCATTCTATTGTTCAAGGGGTCGCTATGAGTTGGAACCAACTTGACAACATCTAACAACAACAATATACATAAATGTAATGTTATTATGTATTAATTATATAATGGTGTCAGCTATAATTCAGTCTTCGTTAATATTTGGACTTCAATGCCTTTTTCTTTTTAATGCCTTAACTGAGTGGATCCCAAACTTGGCTACAAATAGTTTTTTGCAAAAGTTGACATGAATAGTATTTAGCATTTCTGTATCTCTTCATCAAATTCTCACCAGAATAAGGGCTCTGAAGCTCTCCCAGACTGCCATGGACTAGCCCAATTATTAAAATAATTGAAAGAGAAGGCTGAGAAAGAGCAATTTTCTGGAAGCATTTCCCCTTTGACTAAGGGGGATGAGAAAAGGAAGGGAGAAGTGCAAGGAACGGTGAAAAGGCAATCTTTGGTCTGTAGCTGGCAGCATACATTACTCCAGTGAGGGCCAGAGTTGTTGAAGAAAGAAATCTACAAAGGTTCTGAGACATCTAAAGGTTAACAGGCAGGCTCCAACAACAGCTTTCTTAGGGACACTTCCACCAAAAGACGAGTAAGTCAGAGAAAAAAGGGAGGCAGCTAGAGAGAATCTGACTGACTTTTTGTATTTGGCTGATTCCACTTAGCATGATGTTTGCAAGGTTCATTCATGTTCCAGCCTGTGTGGCCTACAATCAGGAAAGATGTGTGTCAGAATTGTTTCTTTTCAATCTGTATGCTGACCAAATTACCTGAAAAGCTGGATTATATGAAGAAAGTGGCATCATGATTTGAGGGAGACTCATGAAAAATCTGTACTATACAAATGACATAACCTTGCTTCCTGAAAGTGAAGAGGACATGAGGTGTTTACTCTGATGAAGCTCAATGATTGCAGCCTTCATTATGGATTACACCTCAGCATCAAGACAACAAATACCCTCACAAATGAGCCAATAAGAAACATTGTAATAAATGGAGAAAAGATTGAGGTTGTCAAGGATTTCATTTTACTTGGATTCACAATCAACACCTATGGAAGCAGCAGTCAGGAAATCAAACGATGTATTGCATTAGGCAAATCTGCTTCAAAAGACTTTTGTAAACTGTTGAAAAGCAAAGACATCACTTTGAGGACTACAGTAGATGGATGTTGTGGCCTTTAGTGCTGCCAGCACTTAAGGGCACTGAGAAGTCAACCATGAGGCAAATGGAGACTGTCTTAGTCATCTAGTGCTGCTATAAAAGAAATATCACAAGTGGATGAGTTTAACAAAAAGAAGTTTATTTGCTCCCAGTCCAGTAGGGTAGGAGTCCAAATTCAGGGTGCTGGCTCCAGAGGAAGGTTTTTTTTCTCTCTTGGCTCTGGAGGAAGGTCCTCATCTCAGTCTTCCCTCAGTCTAGGAGCATCTTGGTGGTCCAAAGGATGCACTCTGCTCCCAGCACTATTTTCTTAGTGGTATGAAGTCCCCCTTTCTCTTTGCTCACTTCTTTCTTTTATATCTCAAAGGAGATTGGCTTAAGACACTATCTAATGCTGCAGATCTCATCAGTATAACTGCCACTAATCCATCAAAGTGATAGCATTTACAACACATGGGAAAACCTCATCAAACGACAAAATGGTGAACAATCACACAATACCAGGAATCACAATCTAATCAAGTGGACACATTTTGGGGGATGGTAGGGCTGACCCAAGTCATAGTATTTTCAGTTATCTGATATGCACATGAAAGCTGAACAATGAATAAGGAAGACTGAAGAAAGATTGATGCATTTGAATTATGGCCTTTGCAAAGAATTTTGAATATATCATGGGCTTCCAGAAGAATGAACAAATCTGTCTGGAAGGACTACAGCCAGAATTCTCCTTAGAAACAAAGATGATGAGACTTCATCTCATGTGTTTTGGACATGTTATCAGGAGGGACCTTTCCCTGGAGAAGGATATCGTGCTTGATAAAGTAGGGCGTTAGCAAGAGAGAGGAAGATCTTCAAAAAGATGGACTGACACAGTGGCTGCAATGATGGGCTTAAGCTGTAAGTTGGAATGGACTCGATAGTACGAGGCCATTTATTCAAGAGAAATTAAAGCATGTGTTCACACAAAGACTTGCACATGAATGTTCAGAGCAGCTTTATTTGTAATATCCCCAAATTAGAAACAACCCTAATGTCCTCCAATAGGTGACAGGTTAAACACACTGTGTTACAATCTTGCAGTATAATGCTATTCAGCAGTAAATAATAAACTATCACTGTGTATACCAGTATGGACTAATATAAAAACAATTTTGTTTAGTGAAAACAGACCAAAAAAAAAATACGCTAATCACTTCATTTATATAAAACTAGAATATGCAAACTAATGTACAGTGAAATAAAGTACATCAATGGCAGCATGGTGGTAGATGGAGGGGCCAGAAGGAAGGCAGGGATTAGAGAGACAACTAAGGAAATCTTCGTTATCTTGAGCTGATTCCAACTCATAGTGACCCTACTGGACAGAGTAGAACTGCCCCATAGGGTTTTCAAGGAAGGCCTGGTGGATTCAAACTTCATGCCTTTTGGTTAGCAGCCGTGGCTCTTAACCACTACATCACCAGGGTTTCCTTCACGGGTATACTTAAGTCAAAACTTATCAAAGTGTATACTATAAATACTTGCAGTTTTTGTATCCCAACTCTATGTCAATATTGCTTTTTTCTTTTTAAACAGATCTCTCCTGCTAAGAAAACTTTTCAAACACATTAGCCCTTTGCTTTCAAGATGACCAGTTAAGCACGCATGTTTACTTTTTGTTCCCCAGATAGAAACGAATTGACCCAAATTGGTTTGGAAGTGCAGACTGTGGGAACTAAAGCAGTCTAGAAAGCAAACCCAGGTAGATTTCCCAAAGGAAGTGATATTTATTTTTTTTTAACTGAAGAGTAAATAAAAAATGGAAGGGCTAACAGGATGGGAGGAAAGAAAAGAGCAAGCTGCAGGCACAATGAACACTCTAAGAACTGTTCCAATTTGGTTAAATATTCTAAGACTCTCTGAGACTTAAGTAGTGATTTAGAGAATAAAGAGTTTCAAGACATTTCTTGACAACTGATTACATTTTGAGCATCAGTTTAAATAAAACCATTTTTAAATGAGCCTCCTTGGTTTTTATATTACACATAATATTGTCACGGGTTGAATTGTGACCCCCTCCTCCAAAAATGTAACAAAGATACTGCAACCCATCACTCAGAATAAATCCCATTAGCATTAATTAACAGACACAAAAAGTGGGAGAGACTATGGCTGTGAAAGACACTGATCTTAAGGCATAAGTCCAATTAACTCAGAGTCTCTCTTTCCATGTGTACTCATGTAGGAAGAAGAGAACATAAGACAAAATTCTCTAAGGTCTTCTAGAAAAATCTTACTATAACCTTAATCCCAGGAATGAACTGTAAGTTCCCAGACCTGGTCAGAACCTGGAGACCATGCCTGACACATGACAGCATGTATTCCCTGACTAAGAGTAAGAAAACTTCAGGAAGTCACACTGATTGAAAGTTTTTATCACTCATTCAACAACTATTTTCTGAGCACTGACTCTGGGCCAGACAGGAAGAAAAGTATATTTGCCATTATAGGACATACATTTAAATTGGGGATTATAGATAATACACAAGTACATAAATATGCAAATAGCATGTCAGAGAGTGATAAGCGTAATGAGGAAACACAAAATCAGGGTAAGGAGGGTGGGGAGCGTCAGGCAGAGCAAGGCCTCAGAGGACAGTTAACACTGGAGCAGGAACCTAAAGGAAGAGAAGAGAATAAACTCACACAACTATCTGGGGAGAAGAAAAGTCTAAACACGGAAACATCAGGTGCAGAGGTGCTGGGAGGGAGTGTTCTTGGCATGTTTGAGGAAGGACAGAGAGGCACATGTGGCTGAACCAAATGAGTAAGGGGCACGTGGTAGGAAAAGGCAGTTTCAGAGGTAGTAGGGAGCGACATCACACAGGACTCAGATCATTGTAAGGAATGTGGGTTTTATGTTGAGTAAAATCAGAAGGCATTGGAGGGTTTTGAAGGAAGGCATAATGTGATGTAACTTGCTTGAGGCAGTTTATGCATTTATACACAGTTCAGTTCTGCCAGAGTTTTTTGTATCCTCCTAATGTTTTTCCTTGACAAAATAACATGTAAGTGAAATCTGCATTATGCCAAAAATATTTCCTCAATACAGTAATTGCACTGGAACAAATTTGTTTTCAAAGCAAGTGTTACAGCATAACTAACTGTGTGTTGGACATCAAAGTGGAAATGTTAAGTTGGCAATTGGACTTATCAGTCTAGTGTCCACGGTAGAAGCATTGGCTAGACGTACTTTGGAAGTTGACCAGATGTCTGTTAGTTTGACATACCGTGGTGATTTGCACATTGCTGTGATAATGGAAGTTGTGCCACCAGTACCTCAGATACCATCAGGGTGACTCATGGTGTCAATTAGCACTGCTTTAACAGAAATACCACAAGAGGGTGGCTTTAAAAAGGGATTTTGTTTTGTCACAGCCCAGTAGGCTAAAAGTCCAAATTCAGGCTGACAGCTGCAGGGGAAGGCTTTCCCTGCTGGCTCTGGAGCACAGTCCTTGTAGTTCATCTTTCCCTGGTCCAGAAGCGTCTGAGGTTCGGGGAGCCCAGTCCTTTCTGAAGGATGTGCTCAGCCTTTGGCACAGCTTCTTGTCGGTATGAGGTCCCCAGATACCTCTGTTAGCTTCTTTACTTTACATCTTGAGAGACTGCATCAAGGCACAAAACAACCTTACACCTTGAGTCCTGTCTCACTAATACACAGAGGCAGCATTCACAACATGAAGGAACAGAACACAATACTAGAAATCATGGCCCAGCTAAACTGCTACACAGGTTTTGAGGGGTACATAATTCAATCCACGACACACGGTAAACAGACTTCAGTTGAGCTTTCAGACCAAGACAGACTAGAAAGAAGGATCTGGTGGTCTACTTTTGAAAAACTGGTCACTGAAAACCATATGAACTGCAGTAGAACACCATCTGATATGATGCCTGAAGGTGAGTTCCCCAGGTTGGAAGGTAATCAAAATAGGATTAGAGAAGACTTGCTTCCTCAAAGGAGAATCAACTTGAATGATGTGGATAAAGCAAAGCCTCTGGGACCTTCATTAGCCACAAATATTCATTCATAATCAAAATATGGAACGTGTGAAGTATGAATCTGGGAAAATTGTAAGTCATGAAAAATGAAGTGAAGCACTTAAAAACCAATATCCTAGGGATTAATGAGCCAAAATGGACTGACATCAGCCGTTCTGAATCTGACAATCGTAAGGTCTACTCTGCTGGGAATGACAAACTGAAGTGAAATGGCATCACATTCATTGTCAAAAAGCACATTTCAAGACTTATCCTGAACTACAACACTGTCAATGATAGGTTGATATCCATATACCTACAAGGAAGACCAGTTAATCTCACTATTATTCAAACTTACGCACTAGTTAGTGATGTCAAAGATAAGGAAATTGATGATTTTTACAATCTTCTACAGTCTGAAATTGGTTAAACATGCAACCAAGATGCACTGACAGCTGTTGGTGATTGGAATGTGACAGCTGGAAACAAAGAAGAAAGATCTGTAGTCAGAAAATATAGCCTTGGTGAAATAAGACACCAAAGATCATATAATATAATTTTGCAAAACCAGCCACTTACTCACTACAGATGGCTTTTTTCAACAATGTAAATGGTAACCCTGCATGTGGACCTCATGGGATGGAAAACACAAGAATCAAATCTACTACACTCGTACAAAGAAAAATGGAAAAGCTCAATATCATCAGTCAGAACAAGGCCAGGCGCTGACTAAGGAACAGACCATCAACTGCTTATATATGCAAGTTCAAGTTGAAGGTGAAGAAAATTAAAACAAACCCACTAGAGACAAAGTACTACCTTGAGTATATCGCACTTGAGTTTAGAGACCATCTCCAGAACAGATTTGATGTGCTGAACACTAGTGACTGAAGACCAGACGAGTTGTGGAGTGACATCAAGGACATCTTCCATGAAGGAAGCATTGAAAAGACAGGAAAAAAAGAAAAGATCAAACCGTATGTCAGAAAAGATTCTGAAACTTGCTTTTGAATGTAGAATAGCTAAAGCAAATGGAAGAACTAATGAAGTAAGAGAACTGTGGATTTCAAAAGGCAGCTTGCAAAT
Source organism: Heterohyrax brucei (assembly GCA_028571685.1). NCBI lineage: Eukaryota > Metazoa > Chordata > Mammalia > Hyracoidea > Procaviidae > Heterohyrax > Heterohyrax brucei. The sequence goes on from CM053166.1 coordinate 199,593,877, forward strand.
ACAAAATGAAGTATTATAACAAAATGTGCAAAGACCTGAAGTTAAAAAAAAAAAAAAAGAGGAAGAATATGCTCTGCATTTCTCAAGCTGAAAGAACTGAAGAAAAATTCAAGCCTCGAGTTACAATACTGAAGGATTACATGGGCAAAATATTGAGCAACTGAGGAAGCAATGAAAGAAGGTGAAAGGAATACACAGTCACTGTACCAAAAAGAATTGGTCAACATTCAACCATTTGAGGAGGTGGCACATAATCAACAATTGACGGCATTGAGGGATGAGGTCCAAGCTGCAGTGAAGGTATTGGTAAAAAACAAGGCTCCAGGCATTGATATAAAATCAACTGAGATGTTTCAACAAATGGATGCAGGTCTAGCAGTGCCCACTCCTCTAAGTCAAGAAATTTGGAAAACAACCACCTGACCAACTGACTGGAAGACAACTGTATTTAGCCCATTACAAAGAAAGATGATCCAACAGAATGCACAAATTATCAAACAATATCGTTAATATTACACACAAATAGAATCCTGTGGAAGATAATTCAAAAACAGTTGCCGCAGTACATTCACAGAGAACTTCCAGAAATTCAAGTCAGATTGAGAGGAGAAGGAACAGGGGATATCATTACTGATGTCTGCTGGGTCTTTGCTGAAAGCAGAGGATATTGGAAACATGTTTACCTGTGTTTTATTGACTATGCAAAGTTATCTGACAGTATAGATCATAACACATAATGGATAACATTATGAAGAATGGGAATTCCTGAACACTTTGTTATGCTCATGAGGAACCCATACATTTTAGGTCCAACAATTAAGTCCACAAATTTGATTGTTCTAATTGCTACATACCTCATTGCTGAATACCGCTACAGTCACCTTCGAAGTATTCCACTGCGGAAGCTATGCACCAACAACAGCACCCAGCCCACCCTTCAAAGCTATTTTGGAACTCTTTCTGAAATGGCCATTGCAGCAAGTTCACAAACTTGATCGTATAGTTGTCTGGGGGGAAGTTTTTAGCCAGTAAACAAATAACTGTATTGGAACACCCTCCCTACTCACCTGATCTGGTCCCTTATGACTTTTTTCTTTACCTGAAAATAAAAGAAATACTGAAAGGACGACATTTGGATGACATTCAAGACATCAAGGGTAATATGACAACTCCGTTGACCTTTCCAGAAAAAGAGTTCCAAAATTGCCTTGAAGGGTAGACTGGGCACTGGCATTGGTGCATAGCTACCCAAGGGGGAAGTACTTTGAAGGTGACCATAGTGACATTCAGGAATGAGTAAGGACGAGTTTGCGAACTTAATTGTCAGACCTTGTAGACCAAGAGACAGTTGTTTCATCAGAACAAGATGATACTATGGTTTAAAATCAGGAAAGGTGTGTGTCTGGGTTGTATCATTTCACCACACTTATTAAATCTGCATGTTGTAGTTGTTACTGTTGTGAGATGCCATTGAGTTGGTTCCAACTCACAACAGCCCTATGCCCAACAGAACGAAACACTGCCTGGTCTAGAGTATGTCAGGCTCAATCTCACCATCTTTGCTTCCAAGGAGCACTCTGGTTGTAATTCTTACAGAACAGATCTGTTAGTTCTTTTGGCAGCCATGGTACACTCAATATTCTTCTCCAGCACCACAATTCCAAGGCATCAGTTTTTCCTCTGTATTCCTTATTAATTGTCCAGCTTTCACATACATATGATGTGATTGGAAACACAATGGCTTGGGTCAGACACACCTTAGTCTTCAAGGTACATCTTTACTTTTCAACACTTCTAAGACATCCTTTGCAGCAGATTTTCCCAATGCAATGCGTCTTTCAGTTTCTTGACTGCTGCTTCCATGGGCATTGATTGTGGGCCTAAGGAAAATGAAATCCTTGGCAACCTCAATCCTTTCTCCATTTATGACAGTGTTGCTTTCTGGTCCAGTTGTGTGGATTTTTGCTTTCTTGATGTTGAGGTGCAATCCATACTGAAGGCTATTTTCTTTGATCTTCATCAGTAAGTGTTTCAAATCTTCACTTCCAGTAAGCAAGATTGTGTCATCTCCCTAAGGCAAGTTGTTAATGAGTCTTCTTCCAATCCTTCCTCCAATCTAGTCTTCTTCATTTAGTCCAGACTCTTGGATTATTTGTTTGGCATACAGATTGAAAAGGTATGGTGAAAGGATACAATCCTGATGCACACCTTTCCTGACTTTAAACCATGTAATGTCCCCTTGTTCTGTTCTCACAACTGCCTCTTGATCCATGTACAGATTCTCTAAGAGCACAATTAAATGTTCTGGAATTCCCATTCTCCACAATGATAATCATAGTTTGTTATGATTCACCCAGTTGAATGTTTTTGCATAGTCAATGGAACAGAGGTAAAGATCTTTCTGGTATTCTCTGTTTTCAGCCAAGATCTGTCTGACACCAGCAATCCCTGGTTCCACATCCTCTTCTGAATCTGGCTTGAACTTCTAGCAGTTCCTTGTCAATACACCACTGCAATCACTTTTGAACGATCTTGAGCTGAATGTTACTTGTATGTGGTATTAACAATATTGTTCAGTAATTTAGACATGGTTTAGAGTCAGGAAAGATCTGCACCAGGGTTGTATCCTCTCACCATAAGTTTCCAATCTGTGTGCCAAGCAAATAAACTGAAAGGCTTGATTATATGAAGAAGAATGAGGCATCAGGATTGGAGAAAGACTAATTAACAAACCGCGTTATGTGGATGACACCACTGTACTCGCTGGCAGTGAAGAGGATTTGAAACACTTACTGATGGAGATCAAGGACCACATCCTTCAGTATAGATTGCACCTCAATATCAGGAAAACAAAAACCCTCACAAGTGGACCAGTAAGCAAAATTTTCATAAATAGAGAAAGGATTGATGTTGTCAAGGATTTCCTTTAACTTGGATCCACAATCAATGCTCATGGAAGCAAGAGTCAAGAAATCAAAAGACGCATTGTGTTGGGAAAATCTGCTGCCAAGGCCCTCTTTAAAGTATTAAAACATAAAGACATCACCTTGAAGAATAAAGTGCAGCTGACCCAAGCCATGGTATTTTCAATCGCATCATATGCATGTGAAAACTGGACAATGAATGAAGACGACAGAAGAAGAATTGATGCCTTTGAATTGTGGTGTTGGAGAAAGTGCTGAATGTACCATGTACCACCAAAAGAACAAACAGATCTGTTCTGGAAGTAGTACAACCAGAGTGCTCCTTGGAAGCAAGGATGGCGAGACTGCATCTTACGTACTTTGGACATATTGCCAGGAAGGATCAATCCTTGGAGAGTGACATCATGCTTGGTAGAGTGGAGGGTAAGTGAAAAAGAGGAAGACCCTCAATGAAATGGATTGACACCGTAGCTGCAACGATGGACTTAAGCATAAAAATGACTGTAGACATGGAGCAAGACTGGACAGTGTTTTGTTCTGTTGTGCATAGGGTCGCTATGAGTCAAAACTGACTCAACGGCACCTAACAACAGCAATAACAATTTTCACAACTGATTGGAACATTTTTCTTGAGAATAGGCATAACTGTGGATCTCTTCTAGTCAGTCACCAAGGTAGCTGTCCTCCAAATTTCTTGGCATAGATGTGTGAGCACTTCCAGTGCTGCATCCATTCGTTGAAATATCTCAGTTGGTATTCCATCAATTCCTGGAGGCTTGTTTTTCACCAATGCCTTTTGTGCAGCTTCGACTTCTTCTTTCACTACCATCAGTTCCTGATGATAATGCTACCTCTTCAAACAGCTGAATATCAAACCAGTTTCTTTCTGGTATAATGACTCTGTATTCTTTCCATCTTCTTTTAATGCTTCTTGAGTCATATAATATTTTCCTTGTAGAATCCTTCACTATTGCAACTCAGAACTTGAATTTTTTCTTCAGTTCTTTCAGCTTGAGAAATGCAGGATGTGTTCTTCCATTTTGGTTTTCTATTTCCAGATCTTTGCACATGTTGTTATGGTATTTTATTTTCTCTTCTTGAGCTGCCCTTCGAAATCTTCTGTTCACTTCTTCTACTTCGTCATTCCTTCCTTTTGCTTTAGCTGCTCGATGTTCGAGAGCAAGTTTCAGAGTCTCTTCTGATGTCCAATTTGGTCTTTTCTTTCTTTCCTGTCTGTTTAATGACCTCTTGCTTTCTTTGTGGATGATATCATTCTACAGTTCACCTTGTCTTCAGTCATTAGTGTTCAACACATCAAATCTCTCATTGACGTGGTCTCTAACCTCAGGTGAGATATACTCACAGTTGTACTTCAGCTGTCGTGGACTTGTCCTAGTTTTCTACAGTTTCAATTTGACCTTGCATATGAGCAATTGATAGTCTGTGACACAGTCAGTGCCTGGTCTTGTTCTGACTGCTGATATGGAGCTTTTCTATTGTCTTTTTCCACAGATGTTGTCGATTTGATTCCTATATATTCCACCTGGTGAGATCCGTATGTATAGTTGCCATTTGTGTTGGAGAAAAAAGGTATTTGTGATGAAGAAGTCATTGGTCTTGCAAAATTCTATCATGTGATCTCCAGCATCATTTCTATCACCAAAGCCATATTTTCTCACTACCAATCCTTCTTTGTTTCCCACTTTTACATTCCCATCACCAGTGATTATCAGCGCATCCTGATTGCATGCTTGATCAATTTCAGACTGCAGAAATTCATACAAATCTTCTATTTCTTCATCTTTGGCCTTAGTAGTTGATGCATAAATTTAAATGATAGTCCTATTTACTGGCCTTCCTTGTAGGCATATGGATATTATCCTATCACTGACAGTATTGTACTTCAGGGCAGATCTTGCAATGTTCTTTTTGATAATGAACACAACACCGTTCCTCTTTAAGTTTTCATTCCCAGCGTAGTAGACCATCTCACTGGCCAATTCAACATGGCTAATACCTGTCCATTTCAGCTAACTTATGCCTCGATGTTGATGTTTATACATTGCATTTCACTTTTGACTATTTCCCATTTTCCAACATTCATGCTCTGTGCATTCAATGTTCCAATTATTAACAGATGTTTGCAGCTATTCTCATTTTGAATCATGCCACATCATCAAAGGAAGGTTTCGAATGTTTTACTTCATCCATGTCATTAAGGTCAATTCTACTTTGAGGAGGCAGCTCTTACCCACCTGTCTTCTGAGTGCCTTCCAATATGGGGGGCTCATTTTCTGGCACTATACCTGACAATGCTCTGCTGCTATTCTTAAGGTTTTCCCTGGCTAATTCTTTTCAGAAGTGGACTTCCAGGTCCTTCTTCCTAGTCTGTCTTAGTTCTGGAAGCTCAGTTGAAACCTTTCCACCATGAATGACCCTGCTGGTATCTAAATACCAGTGGCATAGCTTCCAGCATCACAGAAACATGCAAGTCCCCACAGCACGACAAACTGAAAGACAAGTGGTCTTGCTAGGTGCCATCAAGTCATTTCTGACTTATAGCCACACTATATACAGCAGAACAAAACACCGCCTGGTCCTGCTGTGAAAACAAGCTAAGAAGCTGGACTATACGTGAAGAAGAATAGGGCCTCAGGATTGGAGGAAGACTCACTAACAGTGTAGGATATGCAGACAACACCCCTTGCTTGCTGAAAATGAAGAGGACTTAAAGCACTTACTGATGAAGATCAGACTACAGTCTTCAGTATGGATTACACCTCAGCATAAAGAAAATGAAAATTCTCACAACTGGACCAATAAGCAACAGCATGACACACAGAGAAAAGACTGAATTTGTTAAGAGTTTCATTTTACTTTGATCCACAATTAACACCCATGGGAGCAATGATTGAGAAATAAAATGACATAATGCTTTATGCGAACCAGCTGCAGAATACCCCTTTAAAGTTTTAAAAAGCAAACATTTCAGTGTGAGAACTAAGAGGTGCCTGACCCAAGCCATGATATTTTCAATTATCTCATATGCATGCGAAAGCTGGGCAATGAATGAAGAAGACAGAGGAAGGACTGATAACTTTGAATTATGGTGCTGGTGAGAAACATTGAATATGGCACAGATTGCCAGAAGAGTGAACAAGTTTGTCTCTGAAGAAGTACAGGCAAAGTGCTCCTTGCAAGGAATGACGGCAAGATTTCCTCTCACATTTTTTAGACATATTATCAGAAGGGACCAGTTCTTGGCTAAGGACTTCGGGCTTGGTAAGGACTGTTTTGTTCTGTTACGCATAGGGTCACTGTGAGTTGCAACCAACTCAGTGGTACCTAACAACAGCAATCTGACAGTTAGCATCATCTAGGTGGTACCTGATGCACTGAGACTGGCTGAGAAACCAAGCGAGTGTAAACAAAGGTGCTCCAGTGTTTCAAAGTCAGGAATACGATATGGAACCAGCAAAGGATTCTGAAAAAGACCCAAGAAGGTGGAGGAGACAGGGGATTGGGCTCACCTAGAAACCAAATGAAGCCAATTTTTAAAGGGGAAAGAGCAGTCAACTTCATCAAATAAAAAGCAGAGAGGTCAGATAAAAAAGATCTGTGGATTGTTCTCACAATCTGGTTACCTCGAGGGGACAGTTAATCTTGATAAGAGCAGTTCACAGGAGTGGTTAGAAAGATCTTCTCTGGCGGCAGCGGAGGAGGAAATGAGAAACAGAGACTGAAGACAGCCTGTGTAGCAGCCACTTCTGCCAGGCAAAGAATTAGAGTAAAGGGTGGTATGAGGCATCAGCCTTTTTTAAGATGTAGAAATTACACCTGATTTGTATGCTGATCTGAATGATTTAGAAAAGAAGAACATTTGATCACATCGGCGACAGGGGAGAACTGCTAGATCTGTCATTGCGCTAAGAGGCTAAGGGAGATGGAATCTTATGCAGAGATGCAGGAGTTCCCCTTTGCTGCGAGTTTGGATGGTTCATCCACAGCAACAAGAAAGAAGTCAGAGCCCCTGGGCAGAGATACCGCTGGTGGCACAGGGAGGTTCTCTTCTGATCCTCTCTGTTTACTCCATGAAGTTGGAAGCAAGGTCATGGTCATCAGCAGAGACTGGTGTAGAGGAGATATCAGTTATTCAAGGTGAGAAGGATCAAACCATTGTCCAGGAGAGTCTGAGAGTCAACGAACTCGGATAACTGCATATTTGCACAAAAAGTTCCTATATGTGAAACTATTGAATCGAAAGGTCCCCACAATTTGCATTTTGTTAGATACTGTCACATTGCCCTCTGAGGTTCTACACATGCATGCATGTAACTGTGCCTGCTTCCCCAAACTTTTGTCAGTGCACTGTGTTATCCAAAGTTTTCATCCTTCTCAGTTTGAGAGTTGAAAGTGACATCTTAGTGCAGTTTTAATTTGCATTTTTCTTACTTAAAGGAGGTTGAGCACCCTTTCTTATGATTAGTGACTAAGGACCGTAGATTAAAACTTGATTCTTTTGGGAAGCTGTGACTTAGGAGATGGGACAATTTGTCCTTCTGTCTCGTCTCATTCAACCAATATTTACTGAGTGTTACATAGGCTAAGAGACACCACAGTGAACAAAACGAAGTAAGAACTTACCCAGGAGCTATGCTCCAGAATCACAGATGCTCCAGGTAAGAAGAAGTCTTAGATAAGCTCTAGTTCAAGTCACAAAACAAGGATCAATTCAAGCTTTCTTTTAGATGCTATTGATAGAGACACTACGATTTTTTGAATAAGCAAGTGACATAAAAAAGAGCTGAGCTTTAGGATGACAGATTGACCCACGTGTTTGTGACAGACTGAAGATGGAGCAAGAACAGTGGCTGGTTTATAACAAGCACTCAGTAAATGTTAAAAAAAGAAGAGGGAGAAAGGAAGAATCATTCAGGAGGGCAGAGATGTATCCACAGAACACACAGCCTGTGGGAAGCACTGAGATTGTGCCCCACAGTAGCCTAACCAGTGCCCAGGGGCAATACCTAAACTGCACCCCTACCCATTTGACCGTCCAGGGGCAGTCTCTAGATTACAGCACCGCCCCCCCCCACACAATCAATTTCAACATGATTAGACAATGATAATGGTGATGTGTCCGCAGAAACGCCATTCTTTCTCTTCTCCTGCAGCCTCAGTCAGGCACCTTTCATGTTTGTGGGATCATGAAGGGTCTGTCACTCCATGCCTTGTCTGGCACTGCCTTGGACTTGCACAGATAGGCTCCTTTATGCCCCTACCTTGCTATGCCTCTGTCCATCGTGCTTGAGGGAGGTTGTCGGACTACGCTGGGTTAACAGAAACCACTCAGTGGCATTCCATTCAAGTAGTGCCCAAGGCACGTGGCGCACACTCCTTGACTCAGGTGTGCTCTTGAAGGTGTGAAAATGGCTCCAGATGAAACCACAGCCCACTTCCTTTTAGAATTTTTTCTAAATCAAATTCTCTTGTAGGTAATACGGAGAAAACAGCTGCTTGAAGCTGTCCTCAGCCACTCTTCCAGATCCCTTAATCAAAACCAAACTGATTGCCATTGAGTCGATTGTGACTCATGGCAACCCTATAGGACCGTGTAGAACTGTCCCATAGTGTTTCCAAGGAGCGCCTGGAGGATTTGAACTGCTGTCCTTTTGGTTAGCAGACGTAGCACTTAACCACTACAGCACCAGGGTTTCCTCCAGGCCCCTTGGAGTCCTATAATTGTCCAGGCATGGTACCTATTGAGTGACTCTGGAGCTTGTTATTAGGTGGAACTGGAGCCTCAGGCATTTAGCCTGTCAGTGCTCTCAGCTATTGCCCCGAGAGACTGGTCCGAATTTCTACTCAAGCATCAAATGACCACATGTGCCGACTATTTCACTCAAACTTATCTGAACCGAGTTTCTCAGTGTTAATCTGACCTACAACCCAAAAGAGCAATGTCATTTAAGAAATTAGTCCCCTTTAAGGGAGTTTTGTTGATTCCTCTTTCTGCAGGCAGTGCCCACATGTCTTCTGTTTCAGTCAGCTAGGTAAATCGCTGAACTGTTCAATCAAAATAGGAAGCATGCATCAGAATTTATTGTATATCTCCTCCCAGTGACTCCTGGGGTGATTTTGGAGGCTGGAAGTGTAATTTGGGGCAGCATTTAACCAGGCAGTGATGATGCCCAATCTTTGCTTCCCCTCTGAAGGTCTGTTACAACAAGTTGTCACCACTTCGTAATTCACTGCAACTGTGTTGAATTCTGAAAATCTTCCGTTTCCCCAAACTACATTCCAGTCCATGTGAATCCCAACTGTGTGGCTGCTTTAGATATTGGCATTGAGAGAGATACTTACTCATTACTGCACACATCCTAACAACCACATACCACCCCCTCTGTTGTGTGAAGTAACCTGTGTACGTCTCTGGTCTGATAACAAGAGTCAGATATTGGCAATGAACTCGTCACTTCATCATGAAGCAGACATAGTTTATTGTGAAGAGAAAGTGAATTACTATTTAATGAGTGTCCGCTGTGTGTCAGGCATGGTGTTAGCTGTTTATAAAAGTTATGTCATTTCAGCCAGGATTAAACAACACATAAAATACCTTGAAAACAATACACTATAAAAATATAAGAAACTATGTTTGTGGGGCATTATGAATGGAGTACAGGTTACTCAGCCTTTCAATGTGGATCCTTCCAGAGATATTTAATTTAAAACAAAATAGAATCCCACATTGGTTTACCTAAATAAACCTTGACTAATTAGAAATATCATGAATGTAAAATCCAAATGAACAACAAAAGGTAAACAATTAAAGGTAAAACGGTTTCAACTACATACACACACACACAAAATAATTCAGAGTCCTAATTTGTCTTGATAATCAAGAATAAAACAGACAGTAGCCAAATCCAGTTATTGTGGCTCTCTCATTGGCTCACCACACCCAGAGAAACCACCAGCAGAAATTTCAGTTGTGATCAGTAGAGTCAGAATGGCATGTTAGAAAATCTGATTCATCAAAAGGAGTAACAGAAATGGAGTCTTTTCCCAAGAGGGTAAGGTAGTTGTGTCTGGAGGGATGGCTTTATCAAAATACGGAATACACCGTCTGCTTAAGTATGTATATTCTGTCCAGGAATTCCTGGATCTGAAATATCTGCCCCGAGAATTTTAAGGCATCAGAGGTCTGACAAACAGCCACAAGGCTACCAGCTTAAATCAACAGATGACAACGCTGCCCAGGCCAGCAACATCACAAATGTTGCTGCACCACTAGTCCTCCTCTTCTCTTTTTCCCTTTTTCTCTGAGGGAAAGACTACTTTACCCATGTATCTGATGAATTTTTTGACAATTAATGTTTCTTGATCTCAGTGGCTAGAATCACTCTCTCATCTGAATTTTTCCAAGATCTTTCTAGAGATGTTTATGTTTTTACTTTATGCCACAGTTTCATGTCATACTTCTTAACAGTTATATGCCATATGTCTAGACTATTCAACTCTTACGGGAATTTAAGAGCTGCTGGAGCGTGGCCAGGTCTTCCACTTCCTAGTCCAGTTGGCTTGGCTACATTAAGCTCCTCTGACTAGAGTGAATTTGTCACAGACCAAATTCAGGCTGCCCTCCTGGAAGGAAGCAATCCTCTACCTAATTATCCAGAGAACTACCTCAGGGTCAAAAACAATTGAAAACACTGTCAGCGTCTGCCAATCTTTGCATTCAATTCTCTTTATTCACAAGTTTGAATAAGGTACACAGAGTTGCTATGAGTTACAACCAACTTGATGGCACCTAACAAGAATGACAATGTTTATGGAAGAATTCCACCACAACTCTGTCCCACAAAACAGCTGACAGATTCATATCGCCTACCTTTGGGTTAGCCATTGACCAATAGGGTTTCCAAGTCTATAAATCTTTATGGAAGCAGACCACCACATCTTTCTCCCTCGGAGTGCCTGTTGGATTCGAAATGCTGAACTTTCCATTAGCAGCCAAGCACTTAACCATGATGCCAACAGGGCTCCTCTCTGTAGGGAAGGATAGTATAAAAATGATGTGATGTGGTGAAAATAAATACAGTAGTGTTAATTTTGTTGCTTTGTTCATAATCATAACAGAAGTAGAAATTACATACATAATGCACAGCAAAATAAAAAAGAAAGTGAAAGAGACTAGAGGGATGGGGAAAGTGGACATGCCATTTTGCATTGGGAGGACAGCCAGGGAACCCTTTTTAGACAAGGTGACATTTCAGAGAGACCTGAAGCAAGTGAGGGAGCAAGCCACCCATAATTCTGGGGCAAGGACCTTGCAGACAGAGGAAACAGAAAAGACAAAGCTTCTGAGACACCAGTGGGCTTGATATGTTGACGAAGTAATGAAGAGATCAGCATGGCTGGAGTGGAGGCAGCAATCAGTCAAATGATTGTCAAAGAGGCAGCAGGTAGTTGTGTCCTGAAGGCCTTTTTAGACCATGTAAATGGCAGTAGATTCCACCTGAGTGACATGGCAGTACTAAGCAGATAGTCTAAATGATTGTATACTGGGTGCTATGTCGAACGTAGACTACAGGAGGTAAAGGCACAGAAATGCATAGACAAATATACCACGGTGTTTACTGCCTCTGTGTCTTAATGAATAAAACATAGGAAAAACTCAATGCTCCATCAAGGAGGATAGGTTAAACAGTGGAACAACCTTCTCCCGAACTAATCAGCCATTCAAGAGAAAGAGGAAGAACTTTGTGTAACGATTTGGAGAGATGCCTAGATATGTTGTTAAGTCAACAAAGTGCTAGTTTTAAACAAAATATCTGGTAAGATTCCTGTTCAGTTAAAAAAAACAAAAAGGAGAAAATAGGTAGAGCTACACACAAACACAGATACATTTTTGTAGAAGCATCAAAAAAATTAGAAATAGATGTAGCAAACTGGTAGCCCATGGTAGGCACAACAGTGGCCCTCCTCAAGACGTCCACATCCTAATCTTGGGAACCCGGGAATACACTGCCTTTCATGGCAAAAGAAACTTTGCAAATGAGATTAAGGCTACAGTCCTTGAGATGGAGTGCCTAGCCAGGATTGTTCCAGTGAGCTTAATCTTATCACAAGAGTCCTTAAATGTGGAGAACTTTTCCCGGCTTGAGTCAGAGATGGCAGTGTAAGAAGGACATGATCCCCTGCTGCTGATTCAGACATGTAGGAGCTTGCATTCAAGGGCCAGAGACAGACCTCTAGTACCTAAGGGTACCCCAGAAGGTGACCAGCAATGAAACATCACAACTGGATGAATTCTGCCATCAACCTGAATAAGCTTGAAAGTAATTCTCCCCTAGATTCTCCAGAAAAGAATGCAGAATTGCCTACATAGACAGTAGCCTAGTGAGACCCGTACCAGATTTCCGACCTGTAGCACTGTAAGGTAATAGATTTATTTTGTTTTAAGCCACTTGGTTTGTAGTAATGTTTTACAACAGCACTAGTAAACGAACAGATAGTCTATAACAAAGTGAAATTGAGAAGCGGAAGATAGGGTAGGGAGGACAGGTACTTTTATTTCCTATATTATTATTCACACAAGGAATTATCAGTACATCCTAATTGCATGTTCAATCAATTTCAGACTGCAGAAGCTGGTAAACATCTTCAATTTTTTCATCTTTGGCCTTAGTGGTTGCTGTATAAATAATAGTAATATTAGCCTTCCTTGTAGGTGTATGGATATTACCCTATCACCAATAGCATTGTACATCAGGATAGATTTTGAAATGTTCTTTTTGATGATGAACGCAGCAGCATTCCTCTTCAAGTTGTCATGCCCAGCATAGTAGACCGTATGACTGTCAGATTCAAAATAGCCACTAATCATCCATGTCAGCTCAGTAGTGCCTAGGATATTGATCTTCAAGTGTTCCATTTCATTTTTGATGATTTCCACTTTTCTTAGAATCATACTTTATACATTCCATGTTTGATTACTACTGAATGTTTGCAGTGAATTAAGGTCCTGAAAGCTTGACTCCATCCACATCAGTAAGATTGACTCTATTTTGAGGAGGCAGCTCTTCCCCAGTTGTCTTTTGAGTGCCTTCCAACGTAGGGGGCTCATTTTCTGGCAGTATACCCAATGATGTTTTGCTGCTGTTCACAAGGTTTTCACTGACTAGTTCTTTTCACAAGCAGACCACTGGGTCTTTCTTCTTAGTCTGTCTTAGTCTGGAAGCTCAGCTGAAACCTGTCCACCAGTGGTGACACTGCTGGTGTGTGAATAACGGTGGCACAGCTTCCAGCAGCACAGCAGCACACAGCCTCCCACAGTACAACAAACTGACAGATGGTAACAACTAACGGCAGGCGCTAATGACTAATGACTGAACACCAGATGAGTTGTGGAGTGACATCAAGAGCATCGCACAGGCCAAAAGCAAGAGGTCATTGAAAAGACAGGAGAGAAAGAAGAAACCTGAATGAATGTCAGAAGAGACTCTGAAACTTGCTCTTGAATACAGAGCAGCTAAAGCAAAAGAAAAAAAATGAAGAAGCCAAACAGAGGGTTTCAAAGGATGGATTGACAAGACAAAGTAAAGTATTATGATGATACGTACAAAGACCTAGAGATAGAGAAGCAGAAGGGAAGAACACATGCAGCATTTCTCAAGCTGAAAGAACTGAAGTAAAAAATTCAAGACTGGAGTTGCAATACTAAAGGATTCTACGGTGAAGACGTTAAATGACACAGGAAGGGTCCAAAGAAGATGTAAGGAACACGTAGTCACCGCACCAAGAAGAACTGGTTGGCATTCAACCATTTCAAGAAGTAACAGATAATCAGGAACCAGCAATACAGAAGGAAGTCCAAGCTGCACCGAAGACACTGGCGAACAACAAATCTTCAGGAACGGACAGAATACCAACTGAGGTATTTCAACAAAGAGATGCAGCACTAGAAGTGCTCACTCTTCCACGCCGAGACATTTGGAGGACAGCTACCTGGCCAACCGACTGGAAGAGATCTATGTTTGTGCCTATTCACCAGGAAAGGTGACCCAGTGGAATGAGGCAGTTCTCAAACAATATCAGTATCATTAATATCACATGCAAGCAAATTCCTGAAGATCATTCAAAAACAGTTACAGCCGTATATCTACAGGGAACTGCCAGAAATTCAAGCCAGATTTAGAAGATGAGATGGAACCAGGGATATCATTGCTAATATCAGATGGATCCTGGCTGAAAGCAGAGAACATCATAAAGACATTTTCCTGCATTTTATTGATTATGCTAAGGCATTCAACTGTGTTGATCATAACAAACTACTGACAACATTGTGGAGAATAGGAATTCAGAACAGTTAAATGCGTTCGTAAGAAATTGGGACATGGATCAAAAGGCAGTCATTTGAACAGAACATGTGGGTCCTGCATGGTGTAAAGTCAGGACAGGTGTGCATCGGGATTGTATCCTTTCACCATACTCTTTCAGCCTGTATGCTGAGCAAATTATCCATGAATTTGGACTAGATGAAGAAGAACGGGGCATCAAGATCGAGGAAGACTCACTAACAACCTATGTTATGCAGATGATACAACCTTGCTAACTAAAAGTGAAGAGGACTTGAAGTATTACTGATGAAGATCAAAGATGACAGCCTTCAGAATGGATTATGCCTCAACATCAAGAAAACAAAAATCCTCACAACTGGATCAGTAAGCAACATCATGATAAATGAGGAAAAGATTCAAGTAGTCAAGGATTTCATTTTACTTTGTTCCACAATCACTGCAGAAGATCCATTGTATTTGGCAAACTGGCTGCAAAAGATGTCCTTAAGGTGTGGAAAAGCAAAGATGTGACCTTGGGGACTAAGGTGTACCTGATACAAGCCATGGTGTTTTCAATTGCCTCATAGGTATATGAAAGCTGTGCAATGAATAAAGAAGAATGAAGAAGAATTGATGTCTTTGTAGTTTTTGTGAAGAATACTGAATAAACTGTCAGCTTCCAAAGGGACAAAACAAGTCTGTCTTGGAAGAAAGGCACCCAGCTTGCCCCTTAGAAGCAAGGATGGTGAGCTTACATCTCACATACTTCGGACAAGTTCTCAGGATGGGTCTGTCCCTGGAGAAGGACATTGTGCTTGGTAAAGTAGAGGGTCAGTGGGAGAAAGGAAGACCTGCTGGGAGATGGATGGGCACAGGATGTGTCAGCATTTTGTTCGGTTGTGTACAGGGTCACTACAGGTTGGAGCGGACTCAGTGTCACCTAACAGCAACAGTATTAGTCAGCATTGTTGGATTTTTTACAAAAAGCAAATTTTACATATATCTTTTTGTCACTTTTTTAAAATCTCACTTTTCACTGTTTTATTTTTATATATCAAATTAGGAAGACTCACAGGTGATATAGTTATTGTGAGAATTCAAGTTTTTTGAACATCCTGGCAACCAAGCAAACTAAAGAAAGTAACTCGTTAACGTAGTTTTCATTTGCAGATAAAAGAAACACACTGCTTCATCAGAAGAGATAATAGGTTTCTCTGTTAGTTCACCTACTTCTTCATTACCTGCCAAGCTTCAGTCTCCTAGAACCTCCCACCACCTGCTAGCTCCCCATCTTTTGTGCCTCTGGGTATCACTAAGTACCAGACAATTTTTCCTGTGCTGGATGGGGTGGGAAGGTTTACAAACAAGAGTAATCCATTGTACAATCTATCATTAGGCAAAGTATTTCCTCCTATTTATACAAATTGTCTTCCAGACTTCTCTGTTGATTTTTTTTTGTTTGTTTAGCCTTCAACAAGACGGTTTCAGCCGACACCCCTTTTGTAGTATGTGTACCAGCACAGCATGGTCAATATCAATGATTCTAGAACTTCAGTGTGTGTAAGCATCACCCGGAAGGACTGCCAAATCCAAGAGGACTGGCCTCCACCTTCTGCTTTTGACATCACAGGTCTGGAGTGGGGCTTCAAAATTTGCATCTGCAACAAGTTCCTAGGTGATTCTGGGTCAGCAACCACACTTTTTGAGAACTCCTGGTTAAGAGAATGGAATCTAGAATGAGACTTCCTAGAAGTCAATTTTGGTTTCTTACTTCATAAGCTCTTATCGTGAAGATAAATAAGTTAATACATGTAAAACATTCAGAACAATGGCTGGCACTTAGAGTTACATGGATACTAACCACTGTTACATACTTTGTCTTAGTCATCTGGTACTGCTGTAACAGAAATACCATGAGTGGATGACTTTAGTAACAAAAAGTGTTTCTACACAGTCCAGTAGGCTGGAAGCCCAAATTCAGAGTGCCAGCTCCAGGGGAACACACTCTGACTCTGTCTGCTCTGAAGGAAGGTCCTTGTATTGCACCAGTTTTTGTTGGGTCTGAGAGTATTCCAGTGCGGGAACCTCCGGTCCAGAGGAGGCACTCTACTCTTGGTGTTGCTTTCTTAACGGTAAGAAGTCCCTGCTCTGTTTGCTTCCCTTTCCTTTTCTTTCTCTCTCTCTTTACCACTTTGGAATGTTTTTAATTTTTGTTTTATTTTATTTTTTAAATTATGATTCAGTGAAAGCATACAATCCAAGTCAATTTTGCATACCCACATCTCTACAACTC
Organism: Heterohyrax brucei; assembly: GCA_028571685.1. Classification (NCBI taxonomy): domain Eukaryota; kingdom Metazoa; phylum Chordata; class Mammalia; order Hyracoidea; family Procaviidae; genus Heterohyrax; species Heterohyrax brucei. Next base: position 199,610,436 of record CM053166.1, read on the forward strand.
TCTCTGCACTCCCCACCATGTGACAGCACACTCCTCCTTTTCACTCTTTACTACTAGTATCTGCTCAACCATCACCTGTCCCCTCCTCTCTACCCTCCTCTCCTCTCTAGAAACAAACCAGTAGGATAGCCTTCTATAAATGTATTTATCTCTTGTAGTAAAAGGATTAAAGGTGGTGCAAGCCACACTCCAGGGAAACTTCTTTTACAATGGAGCAGGGAGATGACCTTAAGAAGGGCGTTACAGGTCCACTCTAATTCTCTTTAACATAATTCAATGTGCTAACCACAGGTAGAGATTAGGATTTACAACATAAGAAAATCACCAAATTAGAGGATGCTCACAAAGTCCTGGGAATCATGGTCCAGCCAAACTGTTACACACATTTTTGGGGTGACACAGTTCTATCCATGGCAACTGTCTACTTACTTGAGTTGCAATACTGGTTTAAATCATCCAAAGTCCTTTCTTAACAGTCAGTCAGATTCTCTCTAGCTGCCTCCCTTTTTTCTCTGACTTACTCGTCTTTTGGTGGAAGTGTCCCTAAGAAAGCTGTTGTCGGAGCCTGCCTGTTAACCTTTAGATGTCTCAGAACCTTTGTAGATTTCTTTCTTCAACAACTCTGGCCCTCACTGGAGTAATGTATGCTGCCAGCTACAGACCAAAGATTGCCTTTTCACCGTTCCTTGCACTTCTCCCTTCCTTTTCTCATCCCCCTTAGTCAAAGGGGAAATGCTTCCAGAAAATTGCTCTTTCTCAGCCTTCTCTTTCAATTATTTTAATAATTGAGCTAGTCCATGGCAGTCTGGGAGAGCTTCAGAGCCCTTATTCTGGTGAGAATTTGATGAAGAGATACAGAAATGCTAAATACTATTCATGTCAACTTTTGCAAAACTAAACCAAATAGTTTTGTATCATGTCATTTTTCTTTAATAAGACTCTTCTACTCATTTTCAAAAATATGTGGTTTATAAATAAATCTAATCAGCAGACCAGGCACTTTCGGCTCTTTTTTAAACTGTCACTCTCTATTGCCCATATTGACAATTTCAGCTAAACATTGAAGAGGCCGGCAGGCCACTAACTCCCATCATTCTCTCCCAGTTGCAAAGGGCACCGGATGTGGCCCCTGAGAGTCCCACACCCACACTCTTCCCCATCCAACCACCAATAGGCAGCTTTTCTGTTTAATTGTGTCCTTGTCTCTGACAGCTTTAAACTCCTCATAACTGATGCTGGCTGTTGCAAGTTTTACTGGTTAATTTGCACAGATAGTGGTGGGTAGCTTCTTTTCCACTTCTCTTGCCCCTGCAGGAAAAAGCTGGAAACCTGAGCCACAGCAGCAGCACCGTAGAACCAACCATAAGTTGTTGCTCCTAGCCCTACTCTCCCACCAGCCCTAGAGCAGGCCCAGTCTCATCCACAGATTCAACAGAGAACTCAGACTATACACAGAACTAGGCCACCAGGCCCCCTTAGTTGGGAGGAGGGGGAGACATAATTATAAGTACTTTTTAAATCCCAGGAAATCCATCTTTGCAGTTGTTCATGCAGGCTTTTCAACCCAGAAAGCCTCCGCTGTGCTAAAGAATCTTGTGAAAGTGCTAATGGGGAACGCGTCACCTCAGAGTTCACACTGCCAAACAAGACTCCCTCTAGCCAGGGAGGGGTGTCTGCCTTAACGTGTGCAACCTTGGGGTTACTCTCAACTGCTGGCCGGGGGCTTCAAGCCCTGTCCTCCCAGCATGCCTGACGGGAAGATGAACACACATTTTTGTGGATAATAATAGGTATCATACATAATGTTGGACAATGAACAAGGTCCAACAGAGAAGACAGAAGAATTGATGCCTTTGGATTTTAGTGTTGGAGAAGAATGTTGACTGTCCCACGGACCACCAAAAGAACTAACACATCTGTTCTGGAAGAAGGACAACCAGAGTGCTCCTTGGAAGCAAAAATGGCGAGACTGCATCTTATATACTTTGGACATGTTGTCAGGAAAGATTAGTCCCTGGAGAAAGACATCATGCTTGGTAGAGTGGAGGGTCAGTGAAAAAGAGGAAGACCCTCAATGAGATGGATGGACACAGTGGCTGCAACAATGGGCTTAAGCATAAAAACGATTGTGGACATGGCACAAGACCGGGCAGTGTTTCGTTCTATTGTTCAAGGGGTCGCTATGAGTTGGAACCAACTTGACAACATCTAACAACAACAATATACATAAATGTAATGTTATTATGTATTAATTATATAATGGTGTCAGCTATAATTCATTCTTCATTAATATTTGGACTTCAATGCCTTTTTCTTTTTAATGCCTTAACTGAGTGGATCCCAAACTTGGCTACAAGTTCCAGTCACCTAGAGAGTTTTTCAAATACCCTCTACCAAGATTTCTTAGTCATCTAGCACCGTTATAACAGAAATACCACAAGGGAATGACTTGAACAAGCAGAAATTTGTTCTTTCACAATCTAGTGGGCTACAAGTCTGAATTCTGGGTGCCAGCTCCAGGGGAAGGCTTTTTCTCTCTTTTGACTCTGGGACAATCTTCCCTAGCTGAGGAGCTTCTCAGTGTAAGGACCACAGGTCCAAAGAATGTGCTATTCTCCTGGTTTCTATTTCTTGGCAGTATGACATCTTCATTCTTCTGCCCTTGGGCATTACAGCTCTGCTCCCCAGCTTTCTGAATTGGCCCCATACTCTTGGCCAGGCTGAATGGCAGCACTATACTCTGGAACCAAGTTGGTGAAAATCTGTTTCTTTGAAACCTAGGAGGCCATGGCTCTATCCTTTGAGACCCCAGAGGCCATGGTCCCACTCTTTGAAACGAAGAAGGCCCTGCTTCCTGTGCTTCTGCCAACAGTTCTCCTGATCTCCACGCTGCTCCTGGGATGGTCCTTTTCTTTTCTGGGAGGACAATATGTGTAGTTCTTTCAACTTATTTCCTGCTTGTAGAGTTGCAAGAAGCAGACAGCATCCTCTCCTTTCATTCTTTCACTATTTCCTTCAATCTAAGTGGATGGGTTCATTAGATTCATCAGTTCCAGGTTTAATCTCTAACAAAACAATGTGTAGCCACATCCTTGGTGAACATTCTGGAACATGTGTCCTAAGTTTGTACAACATAATTTTCCAAATCTTCAAGTTCTGTTTCCATTTTGTCCAGTTAATTTTTAAGTCCATCTCTTTCCTCTTGCATTTTATTATGCAAGAAGAAAGCATGTGACTCCTTTAAGATCTTGCATAGAAATCTCATCGACCAGATATGGTAGTTCATCACTTACAAGTTCTGTCTTCTACCAAACATTTGAACATAATTCAGCAAGTTCTTTGCCACTGAATAAAAAGTATTCCCCTTCTTCCATTGTTCAATCATATATTTATCATTTACTTTTAAAGCCTCATAAGAAATATTTTTAACATTCATATCTCTAGCAACATTCTGTTGCAGGCACCAAAACTTTCCTCTAAGATGATAAAATGTGTCTCTACAGCTCTCCTCACTTCCTTCTGAGCTTTTACCAGAACTGCCTTTGCTGTCCATAATTCTACCAACTGTCTTTTGAAGGCAATATAGGCTTTTAGTATTAAACCAAAACCAAGCCCATTGCCACTGAACCACCTTCCCATTGCCCAATTCCAAAATACATGATAAATGAAGAAAAGATTAAATTTTTCAGTTATTTCACTTCACTTGGTCCTACAACCAACACTCAAGGTAACAGCTCAGGAAATCAAAAGATACATTACACTGGGCAAATCTGCTATGAAAGACCTCTTTAAAGTGTTGAAAAGCAAAGACATCACCTTGAAGACTAAGGTGCGCCTGACCCAAAGCCATGATAATTTCAGTCACATTGTATGCATGCAAAAGATGGACAGTGAATAAGCAAGATAGAAGAATTGAAACCTTTGAATTGTGTTGGTGAAGAATACTGAATATACCAAAGAGTGCCAAAAGAACAAACAAAGCAGTCTTGGAAGAAGCACAAACAGAAATGCTCCTTAGAAGAAAAGATGGCGAGATTACATCTTACCGACTTTGGACATGTAGTCAGTAGGGTTCATTCCCTGGAGAAGGACATCAGGCTTGGTAGAGCGGAGGGGCAGTGAGAGGGAGGAATGAGAAGAATGACAGGGGCTCCAACAATGGGCTCAAGCATAACAATAACCAGGCAGTGCTTTGTTCTGTTGTATGTAGAGTCACTATGACGCAGCTGACGCAACAGCACCGAACAACAACGATTCCAAATTGCTCCCACATTTCAGGGTATCTGTTACAGCAGCGCCCCTTTCTTCCAGTGCCAAATGTCTTAGGTAGGCTGGGTTCTCTAGAGAAGCAAAACCAGTAACTCATGTAGATGATAGATAGATAGATAGACAGACAGATAGACAGACAGATAGACAGATGATAGATAGATAGATATGAATATATTTATATCATGGAAATGGCTCATGAAGTTATAGAGGCTGGAATGTTCCAAATCTACTGGTCAGGTTGCATGCTTCTCCTCATTCATGTAGCTGCAGGGGCTGGTTAACCCAAGATCAGCAGGTCAGACATCAGGGCTCTTGCTCATAGGCTGCAAAAACTGACAAATTCCAAGATTGGGCGGCAAGACTGCAGGAAAGCTGCTAGCTAGAGTACCAAGAACCAGAAGTGAGATGAGCAGGAGCCAGTTGCAGGATCCACAGCAGACAAAAGCCCAAGAGCCTTGCCAGACAGTTTCACAAACATGTAGTCGGTGAAGGCCACATGACCAAGGAAAGTTGCTTTCAACTGACTAATTACTCACAGGACATCCCATTATGGAGGTGATCACATTATATTAAATATCATCATGGAAGTGATACTATCACCATACAACTGCTTAACTACATCATAACTGCCCAACTACTTGGCTAAGCCAAGCTGACACAACCTTAAAGATCACAGCAGGTGATAACTCATATTAATCAAATTCTAATCTCTGGAGGCATAAGCTGTTGGGCAGTATTTGCTATAAAGATCCAGAAGAGACTCACATGCAGTAAAGTCTGGGAACCACCGCCTCCACCCACGAAGGTCCTTGAGTGACACAAATGATTTGTGCTCAACTACAAACCAAAAGTTTGACCATTCAAATCTAGCCAGCTGCCTTAGGGAAGAAATGTCGAGTGATTTGCTTTGGTACAGATTACAGCCAAGAAAACCCTCTGGAGCTCAGTTCCAGTCTGATGCTCACAGTGTAGCCATCAATCAGAATCAGCTCAACAGCAATAGGTTTGGATGTGTTTTTGTTGTTGACTTGTAGCCAAAGGTGAGACGTTGGAAACCCAGATAGGCAAGTTACAGCTAACTTTCCAAGCTTTCAGATTAAGTACCACCTCATCAATCCTCCTGCCTGTGCCACACCTACTGCTGCAGGTTTTCTGGGGTTTAGGTGGGGAGGGATGCAAGGTTCTCCCTGGGATGCATAATGGCTTGAAGCCAGGGACTGTTAGAAATAACACTTTACAAACACACCTACTAGTAACCTGGGCTCCTGTCCACCTAGTTCTCCTGTCCCCAGCCAACCTGAGCCACATGACTCCTCACCTTCAAGTCTGTGGTCATCCCATTCCTGCCACTGTAACGTGCTCCTGAATTTCTGGTTCCAACTGTCTACATTCTAACCATCAGATCAAGCACATCCCAAATGCTGTTTTCACCATGAGCTCTACCCTGTGCTACTCGCCAAATCATCTCCTTATATCTGAGAGTCAGGCTTACATAAGGCCTAGATTTAAGCGTTGGCTTCACTGCTGTTACAGAAATGCTGATTGGCAGAGGTTTAACTAAGACATGGCAAGTAGGGCATGTGCCCTGGGTGCCACTTGAGGAGGTGTGTTAATGTACAGTTTCTATTGGCCATCACAGTTCCCATTGTCAGCTGTGAGAGATCATTCTGCAATTTTAAACTAATTGCTGTAGGTGCCGTTTTCCATAGAGAGGTCCCCTGCTGGTTAGTGGGTCAACACTGGCCTTCCCCTTCCTCATTAATGACTGACATACCTGGGTGCTGGGGTACCAATCTGCCCAGCTCAGCAAACTACATTTTCTATCTTCCTTAGAGATGGTGTTGATGAATGAGGTGAACATTTTTAGATGGGGCTTCTGGGGAGGAGATGCAGAGTAGATGGGACCTTTCGCCATGTCACAACCAGAGCCCTCTTGGGCCCTTTAGGTAACACCAAGGATGGACGGTAGCACAGAGGATGGCAAAGCATGAAGCTAAGAAACTGTGTTCTATGAAGATCTCAGTTGCCATACTGATTTGGAGACCCATCCTGTTTCACCTGGCCTCTTTATTAGCAGCCCCACCACCTCTCAATGGAGCAAGTGGTTACTTGCTGTGAGATTGTGGACAAACTGTTGTTCCTTCTGGGCCTTAGTTTCCTCAGCTATAAAACCAGGAGAAAATAGAGTTGTAAGGTTTACTCCATTTTCTCCTTGTTTTGTACTGAGGAAAACACTGGCAGCACAGTAGTTAAGAGCTATGGCTGCTAACCATAAGGTCCGCAGTTCAAGTCTACCAGAGGCTCCTCGGAAACTACATGGGGCAATTCTTCGCTGTCCTATAGGGTCAGTATAAGTCAGGATTGACCTAACGGCAAAGTGTATCAGTTGCTGAACCTCAAAACATTATAGTTGAACCTAAATCTGAAGTCTCGTGAGTCAATCAAGTAAAAACTTCTCACCCTGTAGACAGTGAAACCCAGCACTTACACAGGAACTGATTTGCTCAGGATAAAATTAAAATTAGTAGCAGGTGTAAAAAACTGAAACCAAGGCTTCTTATGGCTTATTCTTAAGTGCTTATTCTTAAGTGCTGTAGCTACAAACCATAAAGTCGGCAGGTTAAAATTTGACAGGGGCTCCTTGGAAACTCTACTGGGCAATTCTACTCTGTCTATAGGGGCCCTATGAGTCAGAACTGACTTGACAACGGTGAGTTCAGGTGAGTTTTAATGTATCAACAGAACTCCTAGATAACCTCATTCAAATCACTGTAAGCAATAACAAGAAAATATTGATTTTAAAAACATGTTAGTAAATGTTAAAAAATAAACTGATCCATTGGAAAATGTTTTTAAACTTGGAGTGTGTAGGAGGAATGAAGGGGCTTGTGGATAACTGCCAATTGTCTCAGCACTATGTATAGAATACTCACTGCCATAGAGTCAATTCCGATTCATAGTGATTACATGGATGCGAAAGCTGGACAATGAATAAGGAAGACAGAAGAACAACTGATGCCTTTGAATTGTGGTGTTGAAGAAAAATGTTGAATGTACCGTGGACCGCCAAAAGAACAACAATTCCGATTCATAGTGATGCTATATAACAGAGTAGAAACTGCCCCACAGAGTTTCCAATAAGCACCTGGCTGATTCAAACTGCCAACCTTTTGGTTAGCAGCTATAGCCCTTAGCCACTATGCTGCCAGGGTGTTCATGTATAGAATAGCTCATTCTTTTCCTGTTTAAAATTCTATGCGCACACAAATACACACAAAAAAATCTCTTGTGGGTCTACTTGTCTATTGTGCCAATAGGTCATGGTATAATTGTAAGACAAGCTCCTCCCTTGTGATCTTTGTAAAATATTTTTAGTTGTTGTTACTTCTACTTCTAATTAATTTTAGAATCAGTTTATCAGTTTCTATAAACTGTCTCACTGAGGTGTGTATGAGGGTTGTATCTTTTCACCAAACCCTATCAATCTGTATGCCAAACAAATAATCTGAGAATCTGGACTATATGAAGAAAAAGAGGGCATTGGGATAGGAGGAAGACTCATTAAGAACCCGTGTTATGCAGATGACACAACCTTCCTTGATGCAGGTAAAGAGAATTTGAAACACTTAACTAATGAAGATCAGAGACCACAGCCTTCAGTACGGGTTGTACTTCAACATCAAGGAAACAAAACTCTTCACAACTGGACCAGTAAGCAACATTGTCATAAATGGAGAAAGATTAAGATTGTCAAGGATTTCACTTTACTTTGTTCCACAGTCAATGGCTATGGAAGCAGCAGTCAAGAAATCAAAAGACGCATTGCACTGGGAAAATCTGCAGCAAAGGACCTCTTTAAAGTGTTGAAAAGTAAAGATGTCACCCTGAAGACTAGGGTACACCTGACCCAAGCCATGGTATTTTCAATACCATTACATGGATGCAAAAACTGGACAATGAATAAGAAAGACAGAAGAAGAATTGATGTCTTTGAATTGTGGTGTTGAAGAAAAATGTTGAATGCCCCATGGACCACCAAAAGAACCAACAGATCTGTTCTGGAAGTAGTACCACCAGAGTGCTCCTTGGAAGCAAAGATGCAAAGACTGCACCTTACATACTTTGGTCATGTTGTCAGGAGGAATCAGTCCTGGAGAAGGACATCACGCTTGGTAGAGTGGAGGGTCAGCAAAAAAAGAGGAAGACCTTCGATGAGATAGATTGACACAGTAGCTGCAACGATGGGCTTAAGCATAAAAATGATTGTGGACATGGCCCAAGACCAGGCAGTGTTTCGTTCTGCTGTGCATAGGTTCTCTCTGAGTCAGAACCAATTTGACAACACCTAACAATAATGACATCTCACTGAGATATCACTTGGGGTTGAACTGCATTTATAATTTGAAGAGAATTGATATCTTTACTATAATACTGGTCATACTATGTGTAAGGTAGTATTCTATGTAATCTACCAGGTGCCTGGAATTTTTCTAAGTGTTTGTGATTACATTTCTGAAAAAATAGACATTTACCAAGAAATTCAAAAGAAAACTACATCCTTGCCCTCAAAGTGCTTATATTTTAGCAAAGGGAGGCTGGTAATAAACAACAAACAAATTATATACTGTGTAGAGGGTTGTAAGTACCACAGAAAAAGACAAAAAGGGGGCACCGTAGGATCCAAAAGATGAGGAGAGCAGGAGACAGGTCACAGCCTTAAGTCAGCTAGTCACAGTATAGTAACTCATTGAGTCCACATGACAACTCCACCAAGCAGAGATGATCATGACTATCACTAATTTACAGATAAAATGGACTGGGGCATAAAAAGTTTAAGTAACTTGCCAAGGTAGAGCTCAGGAACTGAACTTGAGCTGTCTGAACTCCAAATTTCTAGAGACAGAGATGTGTTCTCACCCTTACACTACATCCCACCCAGGACCCGGGTATGTGGCTGCATTTGTTTACGTCATTATTTCTATCCATCAGTAAAGTATAACATTTCTTCATTTGGTCTGGCACATTTCTTGTTAGGTTTCTAGGTGTTTATAGTATTTCTGCTATTGTGAAGTGGAATGTTTTTACCATGACATTTTCTAATTAGCTTTTGCTAGTGTATGAAAAATCTATTGATTTTTATGTGGTAATTAGCCATCTCTTTGAGTGTTCATTAGTTCCAATAGCATTTAGGTTGATTTTCTTGAATTTTATAATTAGAAAAGCATATGATGACAATTTGTCTCTTCCTTTTCATAATGTTTTTACATTTTATCTTCATTATCCTTTAGTTCTAAATATTCCTCACTTCTATTGTGATTTCTTTTTTTACTCATTGGTTTTTAGAAAAGTGTCATTTGATTTCCAGACATATGAGAATTCTCTGGTCATCTTTTTGTTTTTGGTTTGTAGCTTAATTCCATGGCAGTCAGAAAATGTACTCAGTATGAATGCAGTCCTTTGAAAAATGTTGGAACTTGCATTACAGCCCAATATATGGTTGATTTTGATACATACTCTACATGTACTAGAAAAGAAAGTACAGTTATATGTTGCTTCGCTTCCATGATATGTTCTATAATATAGGACATTACGTGATTTGGACATTCTGCAAACACCAAATTATATGACGAAAACCAAACTCAGGGCTGTTGAGTTGATGCGGATTCATAGCGACCCTACAGGACAGAGTAGAACTGCCTCACAGAGTTTCCAAGATGTGCCTGGAGGATTTGTACTGCTGGCCTTTTGGTTAACAGTTGTAGCACTAAACCACTAAGCCAGCAGAGTATAGTATAATAATAAAAATCCATATTATATACTTACAAAAAAAGTCTTTGCCACAGGTTGATTGTAACTCATAGCAACCCTATATGACAGAGTAGAACTTCCTCCATAGAGTTTTCAAGGAGCAACTGGTGGATTCAAACTGCTGACCTTTGATTAGAAGCCACAAGCTCGTAACCACTAAGCACCAGAGTTTCCATTATAGACTTAGTAAAGCTATATAGGATACCTTTCGTTTCACCATGAGTTGGATCCAACTCGACGGCACTTGGCTTGGCTTCATTTCACCTACAAATCAATACATCTCCATTTCCTCTTGCTACTGCTATCACTAGCACCATTTTTGCAATTGAGAGCATGGTAATATTTTCAAAGGAAAATTAAACAGGGATAACGCTACAACGCTCAAGAGATGTGTGGTACACAGTATTGGAAGCTGCTGCCTCCTGAGTCGAAGTATACACTGTTATTTGATAAACATTTTAATTTGTAGGCAGGGAGAATTCTCATTAAAATAATGATAGAGACAAGAATGTCCTTCGTCTCCCCTTTATTCAACACTGTGTTGAAGGTTCTAGCCAAAACAATTAGGCTATAGAAAGAAATAAAGGGCATACAAATTGGTAAGGAAGAAGTAGAAGTGTCTCTATTTGCAGATGGTAGGATTTTATACACAGAAAACCCTAAAGAATCCACAAAAGCTACTGGAACTGATAGAAGAGTTCAGCATACTAATCAGCACACGTGATAAGGATACAAAAATAAGCTGGATTCCTCTATACCAGCATTTACAATAGTACTGTAAGGTGATAAAAACTTAGGAATGCATCTAACCAGAGACATAAAAAAACCTGTAAAAAGAATACTATAAGATGCTGCTGAAAGAGACTTACATAAGTGGAGAAAACATACCTAGCTCATGGATAGGAAGACTCAACATTGTGAAAATGTCTTTTTTACCTCAAACTATCTATAGATGCAATGCAATCCCAATCCAAATTCCAATGGCATTTTTCAAAGAGATGGAGAAATAAACCACTAGCTTTGTACGAAAAGAGAAGAGGCCCTGGAGAACTAAAGCATTACTAAAGACAAGTAAAGTGGGAGGCCTCACACTACCAGACTTTAGAATCTAGGAGGTCAGACAATTAAGCTCATGAACTCATCCTAGTAAGAGTGTCACATACCTTATGGCAGACTATCACTATAGTTACCTTTGAAGTACTCCCCTTGGGAGCCTGTGCACTGAGGCCAGACCCAAGTCCACCCTTTAAAGCAATTTTGGAACTCTTTTTCTGGAACGGCCATCAGAGCTGTTGTCAGACAAGATTGCTCTGAAGGGTGGATTAGGCATTGATGTCAGTGCACAGCTTTCAAAGGGGAGTACTTTGAAAGTGACTGGAGTGATAGTCAGCAGTGAAGTATGTGGCAGTTTTTCTACGATCAGTTCTCAAACTTAACTGTCTGTCCTCCCATTGTTCTGTCACTGTAGTAGAAATCGTCTGGTACGGGTCAACAACGGAAAAGAATTAAGAACCCAGGAATAAAATCAGCTGCCTAAGAGCAGATGATATTTGACAAAGACCCAGAGACCATCATTTGGGGGGAAAGACAGTCTCTTTAACAAATGGTATATGTACAATGGATATCCATCTGCAAAAAAATGAATCAAGATCCATACTTCATACTATGCACAAAACTAACTCAAAATGAATCATCAAAGAAAAAAGCAGCACCAGGAGAGAAAATAGACAACTGAGAACTCCTAAAAATCAAACATTTATGTTCATCCAGAGACTTCACCAAAAGAGTAAAAAGACAACCTAAAAAGACTAGGGAAAAAAAAAATGACTACCATAAATTTGATCAGCATCTAATATCTACAATCTAAAAAATACTGCAAAATGTCAACAACAAAAATATAATTAATCCAGTTAAAAACTGGGCAAAGCATTTCACCAAAGAAGACATTTGGGCATCTAACAGATACAGAAAGAAAAGCTCACAATCTTTAGCCATTATAGAAATCAAAACTATGATGACATACCCTTTGACTCCAACAAGGCTAGCCTTAATCCAAAAAACACAAAATAAATGTTAGCAAGGCTGTGCAGAAACAGAAACACCTATACATTGCTGGTGAGAGTGTAAAATGGTAAACTACTTTGGCAATCCATTTGGTGCTTCCTTAAAAAGTTAGAAATAGGAGTACCATAGGATCCAGCAATCCTTCTTCTTGGACTACATCTTAGAGAAATAATGGTTGTCACATGTTCACCAGGGCTCATTGCAGCACTGTCTAAAATAGCAAAAAGATGGAATCAGCTTAGGTGCCCATGAGGGGATGAATGAATAAACAAATTATGGTATATTCACACAGCAGAACACTACACAATGATAAAGAATGATGAATTTGTCAAATATAACATGGAGAAACCTGGAAAGCATTATGCTGAATGAAATTAGTCACGAAAGGACAAATATTCTATGAGACCACTGTCGTAAGAACTGAAGAAAAGGTTTAACCATCTCTGATGGTTAGGAGTGTGGGGAAGAAAGGCGAGGGTTAGTCACTAACTAAATAGTAGCAAAGAATTATTTTAGGTGAAAGGAAGGACAACACATAATACCAAAAGCTAAGAAGATTCTTGAATTCAGCAAAACACTTTGAGGTACAAAGCAGCAGGGGTATAAAGAACAACGATGATAGCAAGAAACATCTCTTAATCTGGTTTCAGCTGGAGGACATTATGTTGAGTGAAAGTAGTCAGCGACAGAAGGACAAATATTGTATGAGACCCCTACGACAAGAACTTAAAAGCAGACTCATGCATAACAGAAAAGACTCTTTGACTGCTGAAAGGGTGAGGAAGGTAGGAGGGTGAGGGGAGAGGGTTTGGTTTAGATAGTTGTTAGAAATTTGGTTGGGTGAAATTGATGACAGAACACATTAGCAAGAAGATCAATATTAATGGGACTTCAACACAACTTGTGTTCTTCTTCCATCTTAACCCAATATTGCAAGGACAGAGTAGCTGGGGCAGGGGGCTGGGGGCCGTGCTCTCAGGGGAAATCAAGGCCAATTGGCACAACTAGCATTTTGCTAATGAGGTCTCTCTGTACCCCACATTGGTGAGTGGTGTCTGGGGTCTTAAAAGCTGCCAAGGTGCCATCTGAGGGTACAGCAAATAGTCCCAACTTAGCAGGAACAGATGATCACCAAGGTCCATAACGACACAGGGGAAAGAGAATCCAAAAGACAGAGAGACCCACGTGAGTGGATGTCTACATTGACTTGTGACCAGAAGAACCAGATGGTGCCAGCCACCACCAGTGATAGCCACGATAGAGCTCACAAAGCTGAGTCTCACTGACAACACAAGTATAAATATGGGTGCCCCCTGAGATCTCCACTAAAAGACCACAATTGATGGTCCAGGGACTTTGGGGTTCCTCTGGGAGCATGGCCCCTGGCCCTGATGCTGCCTCTGTCCATAAATCATAGTGAAGGTCAACTTTTCAGACAACAATGGATTGGACTTGATGACACAGAGTGACCATATTGTGTGGGCACTTTATGGTTCTAGGCATCTATAAGAGGTTGTCCTGTTGACCTCATACTGGAGGAAGGGGAATGGGTGGAGAGGAGAACATAGGAAACTGTTGGGAAGATAAGACATGTACCGAGCAGAGAGGAAGAGTGTGCTGTCACCATGCAGGGAGAGCAGTGGAAGCTGCATATAGATCAGCATGCAAATTTATATGGGAATGTACATTTTAATTCAATAATAATTTTTTAAAAATTGCAACAGTATAGCAAGAGAAGGAGTGAGAGGTTCAAGTCCCCTCTCCTTCTCATCCTGAGGGACAAAAAAAAAAAAGCAGCAGTGGCAGGAGTCCGGGGACCATAGTTTCATGGAACATCTAGATCAATTGGCCTAACAAAGTTTATTAAAATGGTCTGCATTCCACTTTGGTGAGTGCCATCTGGGGTCTTAAAATCCCCCAAGTGGCCACCCAAGTAGCATCAGTTCGTCTCAACCCACCTAGAACCAACAAAAAACAAACCCTGTGCTGAGTTGAAGCCTGTTCATAGCAACCCTATAGAACAGAGTAGAACTGCCCCCATAGAGTTTCCAAGGAGTGCCTGATGGATTTGAACTGCCTATCTTTTGGTTAGCAGCCGTAGCACTTAACCACTGTGACATCATGATTTCCAACCTAGAGCCGAGGAAATCAAAGGACATCAAAGACATGAGAAAAGTATGAGCCCAAGAGACAGAAGGGCCACATAAACCAGAAACACTACATTGGAGAAAAGATTGGGGTTGTCAAGGATTTCATTTTACTTGGTTCCACAATCAACACCTCTGGAAGCATCAGCCAAAAAATCAAAACATGCATTGTACTGGGAAAATCCACTGCAAAGGACCTCTCATTGGATGCGCTTTATGGTTCTATGCATCTATAGGATGTCATCCTGCTGACCTCTGGCTGGAGGAAGGAGAGTGGGTGGAGAGGAAGGGAAAGGAGACTGTTGGGAGGATGAGACATGTATGGAGCAGAGAGGAATAGTGTGCTGTCACCGGGCAGGGAGAGCAGTGGAACCTGCATATAGGTGGGCATGTGAATTTATATGGGAATGTACATTTTCACTCAGTCATTAAAAAAAAAAAATGTTGAAAAGTAAAGATACCACCTTGCAGACTAAGGTGTGCCTAACCCAAGCCATGGTATTTTCAATCACATCATATGTGTGTGAAAGCTGGACAATGAATAAAGAAAACAGAAGAATTGATGCCTTTGAATTGTAACATTGGAGAAGAATGTTGAATGCACCATGGACTGCCAAAGAACAAACAGATCTGGTCCGGAAGAAGTACAACCAGAGTGCTACTTTGAAACAAAGATGGCAAGACTGCATCTTACATACTTTGGACATGTGGTCAGGAGGGATCAGTCCCTGGAGAATGACATTGTTCTTGGTAGAGTGGAGGGTCAGCGAAAAAGAGGAAGACTCTCGACTAGATGGATGGACACTGTGGCCACAACAATGGGCGTAAGCATAAAAACGATTGTGGACATGGCCCAAAACGAGGCAGTGTTTTGTTCTGTTGGAACCGACTCGACAGCACCTAACAACAGAATAACAACACATTGGCCTAAGAGAGGAAGAACTAGATGGTTTCCACTGCCCTCAATGACAATCCTCACAGGAAACACCAGAAAATGTCCCTGATGTAGCAAGAGAATAGTCAGGTGTAGAACTCTCAAGCTCTGCTATAAAGACCAGACTTGATGGTCTGATAAACGGAAGGTCCCCAGAAGACTTGGTCTCAGGACTCCCTGTTAGCTCCAAACTGAAACCATTCCTGAAGCCAACTCTTCAGACAAGGATTGAACTGGACTTCGAGACATACAACGACACTGCTGAGGAGTGTGCTTCTTGGCTGAAGTAGACACCGGAAGTTCACCAGGTAGCTCCTGTCTGGAGGTGAGATGAGAAGGGAGAGACGAACAGGAGCTGGTGGAATGAACACTGAAAATGCACAGAGCGGGGAAAGTAACTAGGATTATAGGTGTATAAGTTTTTGTAGAACAAACTGACTTGAACTGTAAGTTTTCACTTAAAGTACAATAAAAAAATAATACAATGATATAAAATAGAGTACATACATAAGCCAATAATACAAACATTTATTATGACTACCAAGACATATTCATATGTGTTATAGGTTACATATGTGCTGTACCATTATATGCCTGGCAGTACAGTCACTTTGTATGCCCAAGAGACATGCAATATAAACACACTGTGTGGAAACTGTTATTTTTGCTACACCTGGTTACATGTACTAAGTCTTGTTCTCTGACTGGGATTTCTGAACTCTGTTATAACCTTATGGGACCACAGATGTTTATGAGATGTTGCCTGAACAGATATTATAATTACATGATGCCACTGTTAAATGCAGTGCTCCATTAAAATCAATTAGACCAAATGTATAAATGTGTTAACCATGTTCATATGTTCTACATAATTATTGCTCTTATTATCTGCTTATTCTTTTAAGGGAAACCCCGGTGCTGCAGTGGGTAAGTGCTACAACTGTTAACCCAAAGGTCAGCAGTTCAAAATCACCAGGCGTTCCTAGGAAACTCTGTGGGGCAGTTCTACTCTGTCCTATAGATTTGTTATGAGTAGGAATTGACTTAACAGCAGTGGTTTATTTTATTTTTTACCCCAGAACAACCTCATTAACACACACACACACACACACACAAAAAAAAAAAAAACACCCTATTTTCTGTAAGCAAGGTCATGTTCACAGGTACAGGGGTTAGGACTTCCACGCACCTTTTTAGGGGACATATTTCCATCCATAACAGACGTTCTATAAATAGAGATGGTCTGTTTTTTGAAGATTCAGTGGAATTCACCCATAAAACTACTTGGGCCTTGTCATGGATTGAATTGTGTCCCCCCAAAATACATGTCAACTTGATGTGGTTGTCCTCCATCTTGTCATTTTCCTATGTGTTACAAATCAAAATTTCTGCCTGTGGCTAAAGAGTATTAGGGGGGGATGTAAAACCCTTGTGTAGGTCACATCCCTGACCCAGTGTAAAAGGAATTTCCACAGAGTGTGGCCTGCAACACCTTTTATCTTGCAAGAGACAAAAGAGAAGCAAGCATAGGGTGGGGACCTCATACCACCAAGAAAGCACATAGAAGCTCCTAGTCCAGGACCCTCCTCCGGAGCCAACACAGACAGCCTTCCCCTGGAGCTGGCACCCTGAATTTGGACTCTCAGCCTACTTGACTAAGACAGCTCTTTATTGGTTTTAGGGGTAAACTTTTGGCTATGTTTTCAGCTTCTGCTGTAGTTGTTTCTGTTATTTTAATAAAATTTATTCTGGGTCTGCAGTTATGCCTCTGTTTCTATTTCCAATGTCATTTGTGTTTTCCTTGCTTTCTTAATCACACCTGACAAATTTTAGTTTATACAATTTTTTAGACAAATAGCTTTTGGTTTTATGGATCAAGTCTACTGTTTTTTGCTTTGTTTTGTTTTTATTGTGGGAACAAGTGGCATGTGTCACTTTGGGGCCAAGGCAATCTACAGCTCTTCCTTCCTTTGCCGGGGTAACATAGAAGGCCACACGCTCTAGATGGAAGAAAACATGACAGGCACTTAACGTGCATTGGACACTGTGTCAGTAACACACAGGCCTTTACTTTGTTGAGCCACTGAGATGTCAAGGTTCTTCGCTTGTTTTTGTATAGTTATATTCTGAAAGATGTTACATTTTGTATTGTGGTGAAAATATATGCAAACAAAACATACACCAATTCAACAATTTCTGCATACATAATTCAGCGGTATCGATCATGTTCTTCAAGTTGTACAGCCTTTTCCAAATCACTCCACCATCATCAACACAAACTCACTGCCTCTTAAACAAAAATTCCCCATCCTCCTCCCTTCCACACCCAGTAACCACTAACAATCTTTGCTTTCTATACACAGCAATGATCATGAGAATGGCACAGGACCAGGCAGTGTTTATTTCTATTGTACGTAGGGTTGTTATGAGTCAGAACTGACTCCATGGCATCTAATGACAATATATATTTTGTATAAGTGAGATCATACAGTTTATGTTCTTGTATCTGACATTTTATTCAGCATAATGTTTTCAAGGTCCATATGATGAGGCTTACATCAGGACTTCATTTGTCTTTACAGCTGAGTCTTTCATGTGGTGAAAAAAATATGAAATTGTTCACTACAGATTAGTAAGCAGAAGTAAGTCTGTGCTTACCTGGCTTATTACAAGATCTACCCCTTATTGTGTATATACACCACATTGTGTTTATTCATTCATCTGTGGTTGCTCATTTTAGTTGCTTGGTTGTTTCTACCTTTTCACTATTGTGAAAAACTGCTGCAATGAACAACAGTGTACACATTTCTGTTTGCATTCCTACCTTCCTTCACTTCTTCTGGATGTGTGTGTGTGTGTGTGTGTGTGTGTGTGTCTGTGTCTGTGTCTGTGTCTGTGTCTGTGTCTGTGTCTCTGTGTGTGTCTGTGTATGTGTCTGTGTGTGTGTGTCTGTGATATGACTTTTTGGGTCAAATTGTAGTTCTGGAGCACTGGCGGCACAGTGGTTAAGTGTTACATTTGCTAACCAAAATGTTGGCAGTTCAAATCTACCAGTCACTCCTTGGAAGCCATGTGAGGCAGTTCTACTCTAATCTATAGGGTAACTATGAGTCTACTATAGTAGTTCTATGTTTAATTTTTTGAAGAACCACCAAACCATTTTCCATAGTGGCTGTACCATTTTACATTCTCATTGGGAATGGATGAGGGTACTAGTTTGTCCATGACCTCACCAGCAGCTACTGTTTTTCATTTTCTTGATCATGACCATTTGAACAGCAGTGAGATGGTATCTAATTGTTGCTTTGATTTGCATTTCACCAATGGCTAATGACACTGAAGATCTTTTCATGAGCTTGTTGGCCGTTTGAATACATTCTTTGGTGAAATGTCTAAGTTCTTTGCCCATTTTGGGGGGTGGGTTGTCTTTTTGTTGTTAAGTTGTAAAAATATTTTCTATATTTTTGATGGTAGATCCTTAGGAGATATATAACACCTAGAAATTTCCTCTCAATTTGTATGTTGAAAGTGAATATATATGTGTATGTATATGTGTATATATATTTAATTGTGCTTGAAATCTGTTTGCCACTCAAGTCAGTTTGTCATACAAAAATTCACACACATTATTGTGTGACCTGAGTTGTTCTCCCTACAATGTGATGATGGCACTCTCTTCTTCTCCACCCTGTATTTCCCACATCCATCACACCAGCTCCTGTTCCCTTATGCCTTCTGGTCTTGCCTTCAGACAGGAGCTGCCCATGTAGTCTCATGCATCCACCTGAGTCAAGAACCACACTCTTCACCGGTATCATTTTGTCTTAGAGTCCAGTCTAATCTTTGTCTGAAGAGTCAGCTTCAGAAATGATTTTAGCTCTGGGATAAGAGAGAGTTTGGGGACCATGTCTTCTGGGGACCCTCCAGTCTGTCAGACCATCAATTCTGGTCATTTTACTGGAGTTTGAGTTCTACACTCCATTGTTTGTTGTGTTCCCTGTCAGGAGGTCATTGGAGATAGCTGGGCACCATCTAGTTCTGGAACTGAATATATTTTCTTAAGAAGCTAGGTTGTGAAACTCATGCAGGATTTGTAATTTTAGCACAGACTAACATAAAGGAAACCCAAGTGGGCTGCAGTTCTGTGAAACGGATGGATAGCAGTAAGTGAATTTAACAGGCAGAGGCTAGATCATACAGAGGCAAGTCATGAGAAGTTTGGATTTTATTACAAATTCTATGAGAAACCTTCTTCTCCACCTTGTATTTCCCACGTCCATTCCACAAGGGGATCGAAATGGACTGGTTTTTCCCTTTTTAAAAGGCTAATTCTGCCTGCTTATGGAGAACGGAATTTAAGGAACCAAGAGAAGCAACAGGAAGCTCAGGCCAAAAGCTGTAGCAAGACAGAGCCGTGGCCTGGAGTAGAGTGGTGGCTTAGGTACAGAAAGAAAAGAATTGAGGATACATTTTGGAGGTAGAACTGATAAGACACACTGACACACTGGGTGGTGCCAGTCAGTGGGCTATCAGTGTCTGGAAGGTAGTCAAGAGTTTGCTTTTGGATAAATTTGAGAGGTCTAAGAGATATCAGAATCGACTCGATGGCACTGGGTTTGGTTTTTGGTCTTGAGAGATATTCAAGGAGAAATATCAGGTAGGAAGTTGTAGCAGACTTAAGAAATTTTGCACTCAACCACAGAGGTGATATTTAAATCCATGGAACTAGATGAAATTATATAAGATTAATGTGTAGCAAGAGACATGTATGCGCTATGTAGCTAAGAATCTGAGATGTGAACTCCAGCACAACTATGATATTTCTATTCTAGTTTTCACAAAGCTACCAGCAGGGAAGATAATCTCTGAAAAGAAGAAAACTTAGAGGTATTAACTTAAAAATAAGCTAATATAGTAACTGAATCAAAGAGAGTTACCTTAATTTTCTACTCAATTACATGTAGTCATCCTCTACCCCAGAAGAATGTCATAACTTTTACTCCAGCAGCCACTATTCTGAATCCAAGGCCAAGCCCTTTACCGTGCTGCAGACAGTCGAGGAGTCAAATACTTCTCATTAAATCCTGAAGCAAGCAAAGATTAACACTGGTAGCAAAAACCACCCAGTTGTACCCAGGTTTTGTAGTTCTGTAAACCTTGCTCTAAATTATATCCTATTTATATTTAACATTTATGCTAATACTAGTTACTATTTACATATAGCTGATTTAGTGAAGTCATCTCTGTCTACCGAAAAGACATAAATTAGTAGAAAATCATGAAAATTTTCTTTCATTCTGTTTACCATACAATGAAGTTCATGACATGATACCCAAACCAGCATACACCTTCCACTTGGAGGTAACTTATTCAAGTTGCAGAGAAAATAAGGGTGAAACAAACAGTCTCTGGAGTGTTAGCCTTATATGGCAAAAGCTATACAGAGCTTTAGAATAGCCACCATGGAGAGATGTTACAGACTAACAAGCATTACGACAAGAGGTCCCTTAAGACAGAATTGCTCTGCAGGTGCGTGCGTGATTACCCCCTCATATTTACTCAAGTAAATTACTGCTAAAAAAGTAAGCTTATCTTACCTAGCCTTTAAGCTCATGATCTTAGCATTGAAAAAATTTTTGTATCCTTTAGCTCCAGACAAGGAAGGACACAGACAGATAAGATATCCATAGCAGCGTTTCGTTTTTTTTTTTTTTTTAAAGTAATGAGTCCGTCAAAAGCCCAATTATCTATTTTTCCTGAGATGAAAACATTTCCCTTATAAAAAACAAAATTTTTAGGAGATTAGTGACTCAACTGGAGGTAGAAACACAGAAAAAGAAGTGTTTTTAGCAATTTTTTAATGTTTTAAGTAACAATAATTTCTGTGCAATACTAACAAAAAAACCAAACCAGTTGCTGTTGAGTCAGCTCAGACGTATGACAACCCCATGTGTGTCACAGCAGAAATATGCTCCAACACACATGACTGACTTTTCTTTTGAGATTCTTCGGGGTGGACTCGAGCTGCTAACCAAAATGACAGGAGAGGTGGCTTGGTCTATAAATGATCTGTCAGTCAGTCAAGTACCCACACAGAATTCCAGAAATGATTCTGTTCAGTCCTTCACTTCAGGTTTCAGTCAACAATGCTGGGGCTACAGGGAGATGTTACTAAGTCAAGCTCCTAGGGTGTAACTTGTTATCATCTGCAAAGTTGGTAGAGAACATCCCCTTGAAAGCAAACAAACTTTCACATGGTGACGAGTACCCTTCACACTGTAAACCCAGGTCTTGGGAAGAAAATAGATGAAACACAGTTGGGACCTCCAGAATGGGTAAGGTGAGCATTTTAACTCTCTGAAATGACTTTGCCTACTCAACAACAAAAATAGAAAATGAGGGCCAAGGAAAGGAAGAAAGAAATATGCTAACCAAAGGGCTTGATGCCATTTCCATAATTTAAATTTGGATATGGTTTTAAGTTTTCTGACAGACATCACAACATGAAAATTCAATAACGTATTTTGTTTTTGTTGCCAGAACAGAAGAAGCATGCCAACTCTTTGAAAGAACAATTTCATCCTAGGCTTGAGTTTCAAAACAAGTCTCAAAGTGTGATCTTGTTGTTATAAGAATATTCAGTAATATTAACAGACCATGTACTTAACAGATTGACTACAAAATAAGCAAAGACTATTTCTAGGAACAACCACCTATAAAAATGCACTTCTTGAAAGCAATTCTTCAGGTGACTGTAACATGATCCAATATTTTAAACTATTTGTGGTCCAACTTGAGGGAGGGTTAAATTTACTCTACGTAGCTATTGCATCACTAAGACAAGGACCCCAAATGTCATTTATTGTGCTGAGCTTTTGAACAGATGACTTAAGTTTTGCTGTTAAACAATGGTTAGAGTGATGATTTATTTACTGATCGAGAAACGTGAATGCTTTGGAAATCAGCTGATAAGGTGGTAGACCTGGTACAGTATTATGAAACTTTATACTGGGAATACTAGCCAAGATCAAAGTTCTGTGTTGGTCTGTCCCCCTGCCTCACTGATCTCAGCCCTAGCCAGAACCTCACTTCTTATATCCCCAACATACAGTCAGGGATCTAATGCCTGCGCATCCACTCACACATACACATATATGTAAATCATGTATCGCCACCCAAGGTTAAAGTTGGGAAAATTAAAATTAAAGCAGCTCACACATTTGTTTTCTACTTCATGTTCTTTCAAATCAGGTGCGAAAGAATATGTGAGGAAGGGAAAAGAAGAAGAATCAGAGCCTAAGGAAATGATAAACAGCAGTAGCAGTAACACAGAGAATGCGGAAAAAGCCTCCTAGAGGGCATAGCAATTGACTCAGCACAGAGAGTGCTGAGTACGAACCTAGAGAAACAGCACTGAGTCTTACCTTTCTCATGAACTGCATCTATGGCCCTGGAAAAATCTCTACCATTCTTTGAGGCTCGGTTTGCTCATCTGTAAAATGGGAGTGGCTTTTCTGTTTTTATTTTTCGTTCTTTCACCATACTTATTCAATCTGCATGCTGAACAAATAATCTGAGAAGCTGGACTACACGTTATAGAAGGAATTGGAGGAAGATTCATTAGCAATATGCCTTAAGTAGATGACCTAGCTATCCTTGCTGAAAGTGAAGATGACTTGAAGCACTTGCTGATGAAGATCAAAGACCACAGCCTTCAGTATGGATTGTACCTTACTATAAAGAAGATAAAAATCCTCACAATTGGACCAATAAGCAATATCATGATAAATGGAGAACAGATTCAAGTTGTCAGGATTTCATTTTACTTGGATCTACAATCAACAGTCACGGAAGCAGCAGTCAAGAAATTAAACAACATGGTGCATTAGGCAAATCTGCTGTGAAAGACCTCCTTAAAGTGTTAAAAACCAGTGATCACACCTTGAGGAATAATGTGTACCTGACTCAAGCCATGGTACTTTGAATCACCTATATGCATGTGAAAGCTGGACAATGTGTATGGTAGACTGAAGAATTAACGCCTTTGAATTATGCTGTTGGTAAAGATTACTGAATATACTGTGGACTGCCAGAAGAATCAACAAATCTTTCTTGGAATAAGTCCCGCCAGAATGTTCCTTAGAAGTGAGGACAGCAACACTCCAGCCCATGTACTTGGGGCATGTCATCAGGAGGTGCCAGTCCCTGGAGAAGGACATCATACTTGGCAAAGTAGAGGGTCAGCAAAAGAGAGGAAGACCCTCAAGGGCACGGATTGACAGTGGCTGCCATGATGGGCTCAAGTGTAGCAGGGACCGTGAGTGTGGGACAGGCCCAGGCAGCTTTTCATTCAGCTGTGCAGAGGGCCGGTGTGACTCGGAGCAAACTCGACAGCGCCTAAAAACAACAGTTACCTCATGACAGTGTTGTAAGATCTGATAAGGTGACATGCATGAGGGTATTTTGAAAACTGTCAAGAACTAAACCTACTTAAGGGTTAGTAACAGGAGAATGAAATAGGAGCCACAGAAGACACAAAAGAAAAGGCAGTCTTTTTTCTTCTCATATACCACTTCATTTCACATTCTTGATAACACAGGGTTGTTGTTAATGAATCATGTTTAGAACCTCTCTGTGATCTATTCATATCACAGCTTTGACTTTTCCTTATCTTTTTCCCAGTTTCTATTTCAAACTGATAGAAGTAAACATGCCCAGGTCCTTCTTTGGGAGGCAAAAGTAAGAGGAATCTGATTACTAGATTAGATTACTTTGTATTATGTTGCATAAACATATATATTGGTTATAATCCCCTAAATGCATACAGTATAGGCCTGGGTCAACAAATTAAACACACACATACACAAAAAAAAATATAGCCTCATATACAAGCACACACACACACCCTCCAGTGGGGTCCATTACTCTCCTTTTTACAACTAGCATGTCACACAGTGAAGGGGTGAGTGCAGTCTTTGCGCAAGTCTTGGAAACTAGGTCACGTTGTTAACTTGCTTACCCAGGGCTTATTTTACCCAACGAGATGCTCCACCGATTCACATGTTCTGTTTCTATTTTAATGTGAATTGAGGCAGAACTAAATAGTCTTAAAGCATCTGTCGATAGGCAGTTATCCAGCCACTTGGTTTCATGTTCTTCATAACCCAGTGTTATCATTTGGAATCATTTGTGATGCATTTATGTAACAGCCTCTGAATTTTCCTTATATTTGTTTGACGTTCTCCATCCAACTGATCTTCATAGGCAAACAGGTCCTAGGTGGTCACAGATACCATTATGAAGAAAAAAAGAAACATTACTGTTAGATCGCTTTGTGTTATGTACCATAAGGAAAAGTATTATGTCCATAATAATCCCTGTTGTCTCAGTTCCATAGACTGTAAGTCCAAATTCAAGATGTCAACAGAGGCACGTTCTCTCCAAAGGCTCTGAAGGAGGATCCTTCTTTGACTCTTCTAGATCCTGGTAGTTTCAGTTGATCCTTGGCTTGTACAAACATCTTCACATGGCATACTTCTGTCTCCTGTATCTCTTCTCTCCTTTTACAAGGACTCAACTCTTTTATTAGAACCTACACTACTCCAGTGTGACCTCACATTGAATCATAACATCTTCAAAGACCCAGTTTCCAAACAAGGTCACTAGCGGTTAGGACATCAACAGATCTGTTGAGGGGACACAGTTCAATCGATAACACAGGTGAGAGATATACACGAAGGGAAGTGGCACCCATTATCACATAGCTGGCACTGCCCTGGTGGCACAGTGGTTAGTCACTCAGCGGCTAACCCACAGATAGGCAATTTGAATCTGTCAGCTGCTTTGCGGAACAGAGTTGTGGTGGAATTCTTCCATAAAGATTGTCATTCTTGTTAGGTACCATCAGGTTGGTTGTAACTCATAGCAACTCTGCACACAACAGATCAAAACCCTGCCCAGCCCCGCTTCGTCCTCACAATTATTACTGTGCTCGAGCCCACTACTGTACCCACGGTATCGGTCTGTCTCTTTGAGGGGCCTCCTCTTTTTCACTCACCCTCTCTGCTTTACCAAGCTTAATGTCATATTCCAGCGACTGGTCACTCTTGATAACATGTCCAAAGTGCGTGAGACAGACTCTCGCCATCCTCACTTCTGAGGAGTTTTCACACTGTACATCAAAAATAGATTTGTTCATACTCTGGCAGTCCACAGTACATTCAATACTCTCTACTGACACCATAATTCAAAGGCATCAGTTTTTCTTCAGTCTTCCTTTTTTACTGTCCATCTGTCTCATGCACATGAGGCAACTGAAAATACCATGGCTTGGGATGCCACCCAAAAATGCCACTGCCGTCGAGTCTGTTCTGACTCATAACAACACTATAGGTCAGAGTAGAACTGCTCCATAGTTTCCAAGGAGCATCTAGTGGATTTGAACTGCTGACCTTTTGGTTAGCAGACATAGCACTTAACCACTAGGGTTTCCTGGCTTGGGTTAGGTATGTCTTATTCCTCAAAGTGACATATTTGCTTTTTAACACGTTAAACAGATGTTTTGCATCAAGTTTTCCTAATTCAATACATCATTTAATTTTTTTTATTTCGCACACTCTTCATGGGTATTGTTTTCTATTTTATAGTCCAGTCTAATCTTGGCAATCTTTGTCTGAAGAGTAGGCTGTGGGAATGGTTTTAGCTCTGGGTTAACAGAACATCGAGGGTCTATAGTTTTGGGGTTCCTGCAGTCTCAGTCAGACCACCAAGTCTGGCTTCTTGACTTGAATTTGAGTTCTGCATCCCTTTTCTCTCACTCCCACTGGGACTCTGAGCTGTGTTCTCCGTCAGGGTGGCCATTGGTGGTAGCTGGTCACCATCTCCTTCTTCTGATCTCTTGCTAATGTAGTCTCTGGTTTATATGGCCCTCTCTGTCTCTTGGGCTCATGTTTTTCTTACATCTTTGGTGTTCTTCATTCTTATTTGCTCCAAGGGGGGTGAGATCAGTTGGTGCTTCTTAGATGGCCACTTGCTAGGTTTTAAAATCCCAGATGCCACTCACCAAAGTGGGATGCAGAATATTTTATCATCCTTGGTTGTGTTTGGCAAACTTCCTAGCTTTTGCTTTGATCTAGTTGTGATGACATCCCCTGTGTGTTGGCCTTCCATTCTCTGAAACGATTCTTGTCTTCTATCTAGTTAATGAATTCCCCTCCTCCTCCCTCCTCACCCTCTTAACCATCAAAGAATGCTTTCTCCTGTGTTAAACCTTTTGTTGAATTCTTATAATAGTGGTCTCATACAATATTTGTCCCTTTGTTCTTACTCAGTATAATGTCCTCTAGATTCGTCTGTGTTGAGATGTTTTTTGGATTCATTGTTCTTTAATGTTGCACAGTGTTCTAGTGTGTATGTACATAGTTTGGCGTATCTGTTTGTCTGCTGATGGGCCCCTAGGTTGAGTCCATCTGTCTGATACTGTGAACAGTGCTTCAATGAACATGTGTGTGCATGTATCTCTTCAAGTGATAGCCTGTATTGTTCTAGGATGGATTCCTAGAGTGGGATTTCTGGATTGTGTGGCACTTCTATTTCTAACTTTCCAAAGCACCAAATGAATTTCCAGAGTGGTTGGGCCATTTTACATTCCCACTATCAGTGTGTAAGTGTTCTGGTCTCTCTGTAACCTCTCCAACATTTATTATTTTATGCTTTTTAGATTAATGCTAACCTCGCTGGGATGAAATGATATCTCATTGTAGTTTTGATTTGGATTTCTCTAATGGATAACGATCATGATCATTTCCTCACATATCTGTTAGCCACCTGAATGTCTTCTTCGGTGAAGTGTCTGTTCATATTCTTTGTCTATTTTTAACTGGTTTATTTTCATTTGATTTCTTGACTCTTGGTTCCAGGAACATTGACAGTGAACCCAAGTAGAATGAAATCCTTGATAACTTCAATCTTTTCTCCATTTATGATGATGTTGCTTATTGGTCCAATTGTGAGGACTTTTGTTTCCTTTATGCTGAGGTATAATCTATACTGAAGGCTGTGATCTCTAATCTTCAAGTGTAAGTGTTTCAAGTCCTCTTCCCTTTCAGCAAGCAGTGTTGTGTCATCTACATAATGCAGGTTGTTAATGAGTTTTCCTCCAACGCTGATGTAGTGTTCTTCTTCATATAGCCTAGCTTCTCAGATTATTTTCTCATTATACATACTAAATAAGTATGATGAAAGCATACAACCCTGAAATACACGTTTCCAGATTTTAAGCCATATACTATCCCCTTGTTCTGTTGGAATGACTGCCTCTTGTGCCTCCTCAGGAGCATACTGAAGTGTTCTGCAGTTCCCATTCTATGCAATATCATCTATCACTTTTTATGTTCCACACAGCCACGTGACTTTGCATAGTCAATAAAATACAGGTAAACATCTTTCTGGCATTCTCTTCTTTCAGCCAAGGTCCATCTGACATCAGTAATGCTATTTCTGGTTGTACGTTCTCTTCTGAATCCGGCTTGAATTTCTGGCTGTTCCTTGTCAATACAATGCTGAAGGCGCTTTTGAATGATCTTGAGCAAAACTTTTCATGCCTGTGATACTAACGATGTTGCTCAATAATCTCTACATTCTGCTGAGTCATCTTTCTTTGGCAGGGGAACAAGTATGGATCTCTTCCAACTGACTTGCCAAATTTCTAGCCTAGACATATGAGCATTTCCCGAACTGCATCCAGTTGTGGAAGCATCTCAGATGTACTCCATCAGTTCCCAGCGCCTTGCTTTTCAATGTGCATGGGACTTCTTCCTTCAGTGTCACCAGTTCTTGATTATGTGCTACCTCCTGAAATGTTTCAAAGTCGACTGATTTTTTTTTTTTTTTGGTACCATGACTGTGTATTCTTTCTACTTTCTTTCCGTGCATCCCGTGTTGTTCAGTATTTTGCCCATAAAACCTGTCTATAGTACAACTTGAGGCTCGAAATATTTTCTTCAGATCTTTCAGTTTGATAAGTGCCAAGCACGTTCTTCCCTTTTGGTTTTCTAGATCCAAGTCTTTGTACATTTCATTACAGTATTTTGCTTTGTCTTCTCAAATCACCGTTTGAAATCTTCAGTTCTACTGTTTTACTGTATTTCTTCCATTCGCTTTAATTATTCTATTTTCAAGAGCAAGTTTCAGTGTCTTATCTGACATCTGTGTTGGTTTTCTCTTCCCTGTCTCTTTAATAGTCTGCTTTTTTCTTCTTATATGACAGCTTTATGTCATCCTACGCCTTGCTGGTTTTCCGTCATTAGTATTCAATGTGTCCAATCTATTCTTGAAATGGTCCCTGAATTCAGACAGGATATATTCAAGATTTTACTTTGGCTCTTGTGGTCTTGTTTGAATTTTCTTCAGCTTCAACTCGATCTTGCATAGGAGCAGTTGATGATCTATACCATAGTTTGCTCCCAGCCTTGTTCTGGCTGGTGATACTTTCCACAGACGTAGTCGATTTGATCCCTGTATATTCTGTCTGGTGAGGTCCACGTATTTAGTCACCATTTCGATTTTTGAAAAAAGGTATTTGCAATGAATAAATCTTGGTTTTTGCAAAATCTATTGTGCCACCTCTACCATGGTTTCTACCATCAAGGCCATACTTTGTAACCACTGATCATCTTTGTTTTCAGCTTTTATATTCCAAACACCATTAACTATCAATACATTTTGATTGCATATCTGATCCATTTTGACTTCAGCAGTTGGTAAAATCTTTAATTTCTTCATCTTTGGCATTAGTAGTTGCTGCCTAAATTTGAATAAAACCATATCAACTGATATTCCTTGTAGACATATGGATATAACCCTATCACTGACAACATCGTACTTTTGGATAAATCTTGAAATGTCCTTTTTCATGATGTATGTGATGACATGCCTCTTTGATTTGTAATTCTTGGCATAGTAGTCCATGTGATTTCTCTCATTCAAAATGGCTATTGCCAGTCCATTACAGTTCACTAATGCCTAGGATATCAATTGCATTTCATTTTTGCAAGCTTCCAATTTCCCTAAATTCCTACTTTACACATTTCAGTTTCTGATTATTAATGGACGTTTACAGCTGTTTCTTCTCATTTTGGAGTTGTGCCACATCATTAAAGGAGGGTTTTGAAAGCTTTACTCTATCCATCATGATATTAAGGTTAACTCTACCTTGAGGAGGCAGCTCTCCCCCAGTCACACTTTGAGTGCCTTACAACCTGAGGCGCTCATCTTCTGGCACGGTATCAGACAATCTGCTGCTATTCATCACGTTTTTGCTGACAGATTTTTTTTTAGAAGTAGATTGCCAGGTCTTTCTTCCTAAGTCATCCTAGTCTGGAAGCTCCACTGAAATCTGTCTATAATGGGTGATCTCACTGGTATTTGAAATAGAGGTGGCACAGCTTCCAGTATCACAGCAACACACAAGCCTCCATAGTATAACAAACTGGTGATGAGCAGTGATAGTAAAGACTACAGACTTGGAAACCCTATGGATCAGTTCTACTTTGTCTTATAGGGTTGCTATGAATTGCAACTGACTCAGTGGCAACAGCTTTGGTTTGCTTAGTTTTGGTGATCTTAACCCATCTGAGGCATGACTGCTCAGCCAGTTGGAAACCAAACAAATCATTTTCTCATCAGGCAGGCCCCTCCTCTCTTGTTTATGAGAATGTCATGAAAGAATGTTTCAGGTGTCTGGATAAAATCCGGATATCCTGTGCACAACATTCTCTAGATCTACCAGATCTACAAAAAAATTAAAGGAGCATAAGAAAACGAGATCTGGGGTGATCTTTCTCCATAAACTCATGCTATCTTCCAATGTGTCTCTCCAAGTGTCCGTAAAACTTGTGTTTCCATTGAAGCAGTTTTGTTAGTAACTGACTTCAAATTCACTGGTGGGTATTTTGTAAAAATGACCATTTTCTCATTTAAAAAAAAAAAATAACCTCCTCCCAATTGTCATTTCTCCTCTTCAACACAGTTTCTCACAAATCCTGGACATGGGCTTACATCTGACAGAAAACTAGAACGTAGGGGAAGTACCTTATGTATGTGAATCCGCTCTTCATTTGCCCTCAAAGACTCTCAGTTCTTCCCACGTAGTCCCGTGGCCCTCCCAGGTCAGTGGCAGCACCACTAGGGAGGCCCTAAGGTGACTCTCAAGTCACTGAGAAGGCATGTTCCTGGTTACATTCTTGTTTTTATTTCAACCAAAATTCATGAAAAGCCTACTCTACACCAAGGTCCTGTAGGCACAGACAGCACTGTTCTGTACGAAACACAAATGTGTGCGCAAGTATGACAAGTGATAAATGCCACTGAAGAACTACAACTATGGTCTCAGTTCACTTGGTCCTCAAGTGTTTATAGTAATTTCCATTCCAGCTCAGGATAGGGCTTAGTATGACCTGGCACACTACAGAACTAGACAGGCTGGATGAGGTCAAGCCTCGGTTAATGGAGCAAGACAGTTACACGAACAACAGACCGTCTATAGGTACTGGAAGAAGGCTTGGTCTGGAAGACAAAGCATGCTACAGCTTAGTGAAGCAGGATGATTCAGGCAGATACTGAATCTCTCAACAGATGACTCAAGTATAGTGATCAGAAATTTAAGGGAATGTTAAGTCTATATTCCAAGAAGAAAAAAAACCACCAGCATCATGAAGTTTCACTAGCAAGTAACAAGGCCCTGGCTACCAGATTAAAGTGCAAGGGAAGTTCTCCACGTAGCGTTTTACTCGCCTACAGTACATCCCGAGCTAGTAAAATTGACTGTTAAGTCAACATAGTCAGCCTCACTAAACTCCTGAAGGGCCAGTGGTTCCTAACCACCATCTGTCAGCTTGTCATATTGTGGTAGCTTGTGTGTTGCTGTGATGCTGAAAGGTTTGCCACTGATATTTCACACACCAGCAGAGTCATCCATGGTGGACAGATTTCAGTGAAGCTTCCTGACTAAGTCTAGAAATAAAGGCCTGGCAATCTACTTCAAAAAAGTAGTCAGTGAAAACCCTATGGATCACAGAGTATTGTATATAAGATTTCAACTTGCTTTCTTTGGATGTGTTATCAGGAAGGACCAATCGCTGGAGAGGTGCGTGGTGTTTGATAAAATAGAGGGTCAGTGAAAATGAAGGACATAAAATGGTGCCATGGCTGCCAACAGTGGACTCACATATACTGATAAGCATAAAGATGGTGCTGGTTTGGGCAACATTTCATTCTGTTATACATAAGGTGGCCATTGAGTTGGAACCAACTGAACAGCAACTAACAAAAACAACAATACTCCCCGTGAAAGTAAGTTCCAAGACTAGAATTTTCTGAAAATACAACTGAGTATAATTCTTGAGCACATGGTAGCTGCCCAATAAATCTAAAGTTTGACTCAAACACCTGCAGCCACCATTCCAGAAATCTACACACCAAGTTCAAGCTCATGTGAAAATGTCCATTTGAGAGAGCTTCAAAATTAAGTGTGAGGTCCCACAAACCACTGGAGTTATGAATAAGAAGGCTAAGGGTTACATAGCTAAGTGTTTTTCATTTGGAGAGGATGAACATGGGACCAAGAGAGGGAAAGAAGAGTGATCTGGGTGATTTAGTTAGTACCTCCCAGCTCATCTGTCTCATCTGTACACACCAGTTGAGAATCAGTGGCAGACAGAGTTGAACAATTTTATTTAGAACCAAAATCTCTATCCTGGGGAGTTGGGCTGTTTGTGATGTTTACGGGACTGGAAACATCACTTTAGCAAGACTGACATTCAGGGGAAGGAAATTGGGAGCTTCACAAAAACTTAAAAGCTTTAACCCTCACGTAAAGTATGTAAATACTCCCACTTAACAGGAATGAATTTAAACGAACAAAGTGCTTATTAAGGCTTAAGCATCATGACTCAGAATTTTCTTTCCATTAGAAATTAAGTCTCAAAGCACTTACACACTAGCTCTCACTTAAAACATCTAGCTTTCACCATCAAAACACTTACACACTAGCTCTCACTCTCACAGTCTTCTGACACAATGCCAGTGGCTAAAAATGTCTAATAACATTTTCTGACCAACTTTAGGGGACAGCCTGTAAACTTCACAAAGCTACACTCAAAGCAGATCTGTGGAAAGAAATGCTTCAGCATTACTTCCTGGGGCTGATGTGTGGCATGAATGTACTGCCATGGGAGTGACTTCTGTGATGATGACAGTAGGCAGCCTTAGGCTCCAAGGAATACTTGGTACTAGCTTGTCCTTTCTCTTAAACTCGGCAAAGAGATTTAATTGTATTTTACACAGCATTTCCATATGTTTTGTAGCAGCAGGGCTTTTGTATTTAGTTGACCATACCTTTAAGAGCAGAAGTTCAACGTCTTATAAATTTTAAAAGTGCCCTTGTATTCTTGTAAAATTGATACTAAACATTCAGAGTGTTTTGGAAGCTATGGAGAGGCACTATTCAAAACCTCCATCAAGAAAGAACTTGATGCCCAGCTCCAAGCTGACATCATCCAGCTGTGAACTCCATCAGAGACCACTTCAGCATTTATTCCAAAGTTCCATTCTTCCCAAGGTGGCCACAACTAATGACCGAGCCAAAGAGAGGTAAAAAGGTGTAGCTGTTTCCATCCACTGTGGGACTCCTCTAAGCGGCCATCTGTGCTCTGACCTGCCCTCTTGGGCTGCCAAACTTTGTCAGGTTTATACTATGATCTAAAAACCATCCCCCATACATTCTATTTTTTCCATTCTCTTTTCATTAATGTTACTGCATAAACAACTTTTTGCACTCTTAACTCCATCTGTGTCTCCTTCCCAGAGAAGTTATTTTGGCACATGTATCGTATCTCAGGATCTGGGAAGATTTTATGAATGGACTGTTATTGTTAGCTGTCTTAGAGTTAGCCCTCAACTCATGATGACCTGATGCACAGTGGGACAAAACACTGCCTGGTTCTCTGCTGTCCCCATGAGGAGTTAATACTACAGCCATCGTGGGTTGTGATCCATAGGGTTCTCAGTGACTGATTTTTGGAAGTAGATTGCCAGGCTTTTCATCCTAGTCTGTTCAGCATCCTGGCAATGCACGCACGAGCTTCCACTGAGAGATGCCTGCATTGGCCAGCAATCATACCCAAGTCTCCCCTAAAAAAGGAGAGAATTCTACCACTGAACCACCACTGTCTCATGAATGAACTGAGAGTCCATAATAACAGTGCAAAGGAAAGAGTATACCTCTAAGGAAAAAAGGAAAAATAACATTAGTATAAATGGAACTCTCCAGGGAATAACTGGAATAAATGATACACTGGAACTCTGAAAAGAGGAAGGGGCTAGGAATCAGAAGATTTGGCCTCGAGTACCCATCTAGCTACTCAGTGCCAACACACACCTGCACCATTCACTTAGGGTGGGTAAAGGATCTAAATTAAATAACCTTGGGAGACTGCGACTCGACGGCACTTGGCTTGGCTGGGAGACTGCGACTCGACGGCACTTGGCTTGGCTGGGAGACTGCGACTCGACGGCACTTGGCTTGGCTGGGAGACTGCGACTCGACGGCACTTGGCTTGGCTGGGAGACTGCAGACGAAAACCTAATTACAGAGCAGCAGCAGCAAGCCTGAAGGAGACTCAGATCACTTTGTTTCATGGCTAATACCTGGCTGTGTAGCTAGAGTCTCCTCCGTTTTCTGACCTAAGCTTACAAATGAACACCTCCCTGTCCAGCTCCCCAGCCTCCACACTGGGTCCTGATGAGAAGGGGGACCTAAAGGGAGCTTCTGAGGTATGTGAGGGCCTTTGTGCTCACAGGCAACTTTCACTAATCTCTGAGATTTTGAGTGGTACTGATAATACATGATGAAGACCATTGAAATTAAAATCTCAGTCTCCCTTCTCCAGCAACATTTAAGGTTTGAAAAGTCATCTATTGGTTATAACACACAGAAATATGGATAAGTAAGATAAGGGTAAGAATGGATCCCAAGTGACTGAAAGAGTATCTAGGATATTGTTACCTTTCTTTTTGTCATTTACAAACCCAAACCCAAACCCACTGCCTCCAAGTTGATTCTCACTCAAAGCAACCCTATACATCAGAGTAGAACTGCCCCATAGAGTTTCTAAGGAGTGCCTGGTGGATTTGAACTGCCAGACTTTTGGTTAGCAGCCTTAGCTCATAACCACTGTAGCACCAGGGTTTCCAACTTAAGTAAGAACGACATTGAGGAGGTAGCCAACCTCCTCCAACCCCACAAGAGAGGGAGGGGGAAAAAAAAAAAAAACTTCCATGGCAGAGTAGAACTGCCTCATCGAGTTTTCAAGGAGCACCTGGTGGGTTTGAATGGCCAACCTCTTAGTTAGCAGATGTAGCACTTAACCATTACACCACCAGGGTTTCCATAAGGGTGAAGAAGAACCAAGACCAACAAAGCCAAGGCTGATTCGTGTGATATGGAGGTCAGACACACCACTCCCGTCCACCGGCTCTACCAGTTCGGACACCCACTGTCCATCCCACAGTACTCTTCATTGGGGCCAATGATTCAATGCAATAGCTATCCAGAACACGCAGACCATATCCACAATTATGGGGTTTATTAGGGAAGTAACAGTTCCAATTAAGGCTCAAGAGCACTCATGATACAGTTCTTCCATCAGGATAGCCTGTCCCCAACTCTGCTCACAGACATGCCTCCCTCTGTCCCTCAGCCTCTTCCCGAAGACAGTTTTGTCTCTCCATGAACCAGGAAGACCTCTACATCGTCTCCTGCTACATGTCCTCTGCTCTAGAACTCACTCTTTTTTAAGGAAAACCAGACCAATCGCCTTAGTAGGCAACAATTATCCTATCATACAAATCACCTGGGTGAGAGGTACAAGACCAAGGCGAGAAAGGCCATGCACAAAAGTAATTAATCTCACCACAAGTATCTTCGATTTCTAAAGGATAAAGATCAAACAAGTGTTGGAACCCTGTTCAAAATACTGACGGGCTCCACTGAGACTGGAAGTGGGTGTGGGAGCTGATACTCCCGCACTCTGACATAAGGGATGAGAAAGCTGAAACAGAAAAGAAAGGAAAAGAGAATGCCTGATGTGAGCACAGGAGGGAGTTTCACCTGAAACTTGTCCTCGCCCCTTTGTCCAACTCCATAGAAAGCACCTGGCTTCAGTTTTGTTTAAATCGATAATATCCCAGCCAAGAACACATGTTATGTGTAGAAAATTAAATGCAGTTTGAATGCAAGAAAATATGATAGAGACAGGTAGGGATCATAAGAGGCCAGGATTTTTCTTGAGTTTCCTCCTTCAATCTATAGTAAGAAGCACCATGCTAAGGAGGATAAGGCTCGCTACACAAACAATGTGTGGTACGTCCCACAAACTTTCCCTGCCCATCTGCACTCTATTTGCCAAGAGTCAGCTCTCATCGTAATCACCCTCTCTGACCCAGTTCACACAAATGACTAAACACTTTCCTGGTCCCCATCTCTGCTTAGACCAAAAGCTCATTCCTTCCAAGGACAGCCATTCTGGTCCAACACTTTCACTGGAAACGAAGGAAAAAAGCAAAAGTAAAGAGGATACACACTTGTCTAAGGTCACACACCAGCAAGAAGAGCTAGGGACAGAGTTCTGGTCTCCATGGGGCTGGAACTTCGGGCAGACCTGGAGATGCCTCTGTTTGAACAAATAATTGCATGACTATCTACCTTCAGGGGAGGCTGGAAGTATAGCTGAGCAGTGTACCCAAGAAGAAAATAACCAGGTATTAGTGAACAGATTTGTAATATACCACTGTCCCTTCCCAGCTGTTCTTAAAGGCATGCAGCAGCCTTGCCCGTTTGTTAGGCTGAGCCAGCCAGGATACAAGTTCATCTTACCCTGGGAGTACTCATTCCCATTCCCCAGGGTCTGACAATCCCAAGACAGTTAAGAACGGATGTACCTTTTCCATACTTTCTCTCTGCCGATTAGCTATCCAGATAAAGGCAACCCAGTAGAAAACTATTTACAATGGAGCCTGGATCTCTGAGTAACCACTTGGAGAACAGCTACCCAGGAGAGTCACAAAACTCTCATCAGACTGTGTTATGGGCAATAAATATACTTGTATTGTGTTAAGCCAGTGAGATTGGGTGTTGTTGACACAGCAGCTAGCACTAATTGCTTCGGCTAAGACAAAATCCCCCACCTTCCCAGGAAGGGTCCAGATTGAGCTGCTCAAAGAATTGGATGGGATCTCACCCTATCAGACGGTATTGTTGGCAACTGACTCCTTTCATGCGGAATTGAGGGCCAAAATTCTCAGTCCTCTGATGAGGACAGTGCTGCGGAGTCTGTTTCGTGCAGCCATCCTCATAAAGTCAAGTACATTTGTTGCTGACCTAGTGAAACTTATCTTTCAGTCCCCATTACCCTTATGATAAGCACAGTCTTGAGCTAAAGGTTGTGTCCTCAAGGGGAGAGCAGTCCCAGAGCAGAATGAGAGCTTCAGTGGGATTCCTAGAGAGACTAGGAAAGCCTGCAGATCCACCGGGGCCATTGCCTGGACAGTATACGTAAATAACAAAGGCTATGACTGAAGCTGATATTGCAGCCAGCCCCCTCTGCCAATTGACCTGCAGAAGGAAGGTGTTTATGGCATGTTGCATGAATGTCTTTCACTGCTAGGTCTGTAGATTCAAATGATGAGCTCTGGGTACTGGGTTCTATGTGAAAGCAGTGAATGAACAACCGGGGTCACCAGCAGCATGCCACGTCTGACTGGGGACAAGTACTCCGAGTGGGAGCCGGCAATAGCAGCGGGTAGAACTGCAACCCAGGCATGGGGCGACGGGACTAGCACCCAACGGTCAGCAGCTCCTTGGACTGAAACGAGTTGTTTTCAGACCACGCTATATCACAAGCCCTGTTCCTATTGCAAGCGTGCTAGCTGGCTCCTGGGTTCCTGAGTCACTGAATGTCAAGTGTGGTGAGATGCTGAGGTGGCGCTGCTAAAGTTAGAAGGCTCAGAGGTGCCAATTAATTCTGCGCAAAGAGGTGTTTCCATCAGCCTCGCTCTGGACCCAGCCTGGTGTGCTAGAGCTTCGGCAGGGCCGAGGCTTGCTCAGGAGCCGGCTGCTCGCTGCAGGCCCGGAAGCAAAGCAGGCACATAGAGCCAAGGCAGCAGCTTCTGTCTGGGCCAGCGACTGGGCATATTTATCTTCTGTCCTCTCTTCCCCCTTCCACTCCCCTTCATTTGTTTTCTATTGCTGCGTAACAAATTACCACAAATTTAGCAGCCGTAAACAACTTGCTTTTATTACCTCGTAGTCTCTGTGGGTCAGGAATCCGAGTAGAGCCTAGCTGAATCTTCTGTTCCGGGTCTCACCAGCTTGCGACTGAGGTGTCACCCGGGCTGCCTACTGCCCTGGAGCTGAGGGTCTTCTCCCAAGCTCCAATAGTTTCTGGCCAAATTCATTTCCTTGCGGCTGTGTGACTGAGGGCCCTGGCTGTGTGCTGGCTTGGTCTGGAGGCTTCCTTCGGGTCCTAGAGGCTGCATCTGTCTGCGGCTGTGCAGCCCTTCCCGTAGGCAGCTCACAACACGGCTAGGACAGTTTTAAATAAACTAATACGACTGGGGGACTGACTTCCCACGACCTTTCCAGAAGTCCATTGGTTAGAAACAGGTCTCAGGTCCCACCCACACTCAAGGGGAGGGATTACACAGGCGCGACTCATTGGGGGTCATTACCGCCTAAGAGCATGTCCGTCACCCTTGCCCTCTCCTCCTCCCCTCAGTTTACAGCGGGTAGTGAGCAAGACTGCTGCTGTTAGCATCTGCTCGTACTGTCACTAACCGAGCTCACGGAAGATGTGAGGACGCCACTGTCTGTCATGTTTGTTCTCCTTGCCTAGTTGTCACACCGGGGCCTTCTTTTGTGGTCATCAGTGTCACGGCAGGTACATCCCACACGTGTCACTGCCTGTCTGTGCACCGGTACCAGTTCCACATCACATACGTGATCCCTGGACAAGGAGACAGCATCACCCCCGGGGGGTTTGTCTGAATTCTCAGCCCCCACCCCAGAGCCGCTGAGTTTTCACGAGCCCTCCGCGTGGTTCTGACACGGAATTCAGAAACAGACCTTAAAGGAGAGAGGGGGACTTAGGCTGAGGGGCACAATGAGAAGAAAACACACACGTCCCCCCGCCTCTACCGTCGTCTCCCAGAGAGAGGTGCCGGGCCTGGAAGGCGGCCCGCACTCCAGCAGAGGACGCTTCCGCGCTGTACGTCTCCGTGCATTCGGGGCTATAGTGGAAAAGCAACCTGTTTAACGGGAAAAAGAACAGGTGATATAGCGCCCGGCAGTCAAGATTTGAGGTGCCCACTACGTCTAGGAGGTGTTTGGAAGTGCCAATTCCTCAGCCCTGGGAGGTCTTGGGGACATGGGATGTTGTCAGTCTTCTGCCAGGGGAAGGAACTGCTGGGCCAATTACGAGCTGAGCGTGAAGACAGTCCACCCACCGCAAGAAGGGAAGGGCTGGTCCCAGACAACGTGTCCAAGACCCCAGGCAGTGCTACCCTCTATTCTACCTCAGCGGGCCTCTCTAGGCTACACCTTCTCTTGGTGTCAGATAAATCGCACTTACCAGAATCTTTCAAATGTCCCTGGCATATTTTTTCCTGCAAAGTCCATCACAAACCTTTCCAAGAGTGCCCTTGAGTGTCTCCCAGGTGCTCACCAACAATTTTCTCCTACTGGGATGACCACTGAGCCCGTGGGCAATGTTGTTCCCTTCATGCTGCTGCTCCCAAAGCCCCGCTTGGCACACAAGCTCTGATGCATCCCATACTGCTACTGTAGCTGCTATTAGATGAAGCCGATACTGCCCTCCACGGTCCTGAACAGCAGTTCTCATCAAGTGTGGCCAATTAAGCACTACTCTGCCAGGTACAGCAGCCCTGCCAGGATAGGAGGGGTCCACATGTGGCATCTGTGAAATGACGGAACTAAATGGTAGCTTTCAAAAAATTGGAGAAGAATGTCCCTCTCCCCTTTCTGCTACACTGTTATTGTGTCTCAGTCCCTTTCAGAAATCACTGGGAAGACATTTTCTATAGAGGTTGAAAGATCTCATATTGTGTCAGGTGTATGTTTGGACCAATCATCTATGGCCAAAGGGCCAGGTCACATAGCCCGACTGTGACCACAGGGGCTTACTCTTATGTATCAAAATCACTTCTAGCAGATAGGGAGTTTTTATCACTCTTCCATTCTACTGGATTTTTCAATCAGTATACAAAAACAAAACCCAGTGACGTCCAGTCAGATCCAACTCATGGCGACCACAGAGCCCATGAACTAGAACACCCTCTCTGCTCACCTGATCTGGCCCCCAGTGACTTTTTTCTTCACCTGAAGATAAAGGGACTATTGAAAGGGAGATGTTTGGATGACATTCAAGACATTGAGGGTAATGTGATGACAGCTCTGATAGCCATTCCACAGAAAGAGTTCCAATATGGCTTTGAAGGGTAGACTAGGCGCTGGTGTCAGTGCACAGCTTCCTGAGGGGAGTCCTTCAAAGGTGACTGCAGTGGTACTCAGCTATGAGGTGTGTAGCACTTTTCCTAGCATGAGTTCGCAAATTTCATTGTCAGACCTCATATAAGCAAGCACACTTCTCTCTAACTCAGAAATAAAGGCATTGCTTCTACCCTGCCGTTCCACTAATTATAGGCTTGTCCTTTTCTTCTTAGTCTGTCTGCTGGATGTTAGCAACAAAATGGTGAGCACTATACTCTCCTTTTCTTCATGCAGCTGACTATCTAGTGGGAGGCAGACATCATTGTGAAAATGATCAGCCACCAGAAAATACCATTACTAATGTTTTAAAAAGAAGATATGGGACATGATGAGGCCTTATAGGAAGACCTGGTTCAGATTGGGAGGAGAATGAAGGGAAGAGGACTCTGAAGAAGCAAGATTCAAACAGAACCATGTAGCTTAATTCAGGCAGTGTATGTAACAGCTTGCCAGGCCAAAGGAGGAACATGTGCTTATTTCTCAGGGGGAAAGAGCTTGTCATCTTTGGGGAACTGAAAGAACACCTAAGGGACTGGAGCCTGGAGACCAAGCAGGAGAGGGACAGGAGAACAGGCTGCAGATGGAGGCAACTTATCATTCTAGGGCAATGGGATGCCTTAGAAGACCTTTAGGCAGCAGAATGACAGATCTGAACATCTGAATATAAGCAGCTCCCTTTTGCTGTCCCCCAGCCCCCTAAAGACAAATGAGCTCCTAGGTCATTGCTTCCCCACTCCGAGAAACTGCAGCATTCAAAAATTTTGTAGAGTAGAAGGACCCAGCAAAGGGCACTGAGAAGGAGCATCCAGGGTTGGGGGGAAGCCAGCGGAATGCCATGTCTTGAAAGACAAGTGTGATTCAAATAGGGAGTACTCACCCTTGGTGAATACTACTGAAATCCAGACTGGAGCCCTGTTCATTCGAAGATCTTTCCTAACCTTAGCCAAATCAGTTCTCACAGGTGGAGACACAGCAGTGATGTGGGAGTAGGTGGAAAGAGATGTGTAGGCCATTTTTCTGGGAAGAGGACTATAAGGGAAACACACAGGGCACTAGCTGGAGGGAGGTATGGAGAAAAAGAAGAATACTTTTTAAGATGAGAGCTGTAGAGAGTATGTGAATACTGAAGGGAGTGATCCAGGGAAAGGGAGCAGTTAAATATCCAGGAGGTAGAAGAGGATACGCATTGCAGCAAGGGCCCTTTGAAAGACAGAAACGATCAATCACCCATCTAAGATACAGCTACTGGTACCATCCTGGCTGGAGCAAAGGAGAACGAAGAAAAGCAAAGGTACAAGCGGTTTGGGACTAATCTGCTACAACTACCACAGCCTCTACAGGACTGAGCCCAGGATAACTGGATGGTGCTCCGTTGCTACCACTGACTGCTCTGGTAACGATCACAGTAGAGGGTCTTTGTTGGTCATCAAGTGCTGCTCTAACAGATATATGACTCGTGGATGGCTTTAAACAGAGATATTTTGTTTTGTCACAGTCTAGTAGGCTAAAGGTCCAATTTCAGGGTGTCAGCTCCAGGAAAATGCTTTCTTGGCTGAATCTGGAGGAAGGTCCTTGTCATCAATCTTCTGGACTAGAAGCTTTGGAGGCATAGAGACCCTGGTCCTTTCCAAAGGACACACTCAGCCCACCACACTGCTTTCTTTCATGTTGGTAGAGGTCTCCAAATTTCTCTGCTAGCTTCTTCCCCTTATATCTCAAGAGACTGTCTCAAGACAAAAAACAATCTTACACACTGAGTCCTGCCCAACCAACACAACTGCCGCCCATCCACCCTCATTAACATCACAGATGCAGGATTCAAAAAATGGAGGAACAGAGCACAACACCAGAAACCCTGGTCCAGCCAAATTTATACACATATGTTCTGGGGAACACAAACCAATCCATGACATTCCATTGCAGCAAGCTCCTTTTGAAAGAGACAGGAGATCAAGCACCCATCTAAGGTACACATACTGGTGCCATCCCAGCTGGAGCAAAGGAGACTGAAGAAAAGCAAAGGTACAAGGGAAAGATTAGTCTAAAGTACTAACGTACCACGTCTACCAGAACCGCAGACTGCTCTGACGGAGATCACAGTGGAG
The DNA here is from genome assembly GCA_028571685.1 of Heterohyrax brucei. NCBI lineage: Eukaryota > Metazoa > Chordata > Mammalia > Hyracoidea > Procaviidae > Heterohyrax > Heterohyrax brucei. Next base: position 199,652,385 of record CM053166.1, read on the forward strand.
GGTCCTGAACGGAGCTGGAGAAAAATGTAGAGCAAAAAAGGACCGGTTTTGCTGGCCTCACAGAAAACAGAGAAACTTTGAGAGTATTGCCCCCAGAGATCCTTTCACTCAGTAAAGAAGTCACTCCTGAGGTTCACCCTTCAGCCAAAGATTATGCAGGTCCACAGAGCCAAAAACAACACACAGGGGAAACATGCATCGTAGTTCAACCGTGTATATGAGACTATTGTATACACCAGCCCCCAAACAAAGGAAAGAGGTAGGAAAGGACAGAAAAACTGGACTAATGGAAACAGAGAATCCAGAGTAGAGAAGGGAGAGGATTGACACAATGTGTGTTTGGCAACCAGTGTCACAAAACAATCTGTGTGTTAACTACTTAGGGAGAAATTAACTAGCTCTTTAAACTTTCACCTAAAGCACAATAAAAAGAAAGATTATACCAACAACTAGATCATCAAAGAAGAAATCGCCAAATGAATACCATTTATTACATAGCCCCAAGAAGATAAAATACCTAGGAATAAATCTAACTAGAGAAATAAGAGACACATACAGAGAGAACTACAAGACCTCACTGAAAGAAACCAAAAGGGACTTACATAAATGGAGAAACCTACCCTGCTCTTAATAGGAAGACTTAACAAAGCCATCTCCATATACAATGCAATTCCAATACAAATTGCAGTGTCTTTTTTAATGAGATAGAAAAAACAAATCACCAAGATTGTTTGGAAAGGGAAGCAACCCTGAATAAGTAAAGCACTACTAAAGAGGAGGAACACAGTGGGAGACCTCGTACTACCCAACCTTAGAACCTATTATACTGCCACAGTACTTAAAACAGCATGGTACTCTACAAAAAGAGACATACAGACCCACAGAACAGAGTTCAGACGCCACCATCCTCTTATGAACATCTGATGTTTGACAAAGGCCCTAAGACTGTAAACTTAGGTAAAAACAGTCTCTTTAACAAATGGTGCTGGCAAAATTGGATATCCCTCTTCAAAAACACTGAAACAAAACCCATATCTCACACCTTACACAAAAACTAACTCAAAATGGGTCAAAGACCTAAACATCAAACCTAAAACAATAAAGATTATGCAAGAAAAAATAGGGTCAACAATGGAAGTTCTAACATACAACTTAGACTTCAAAAACTGACAAAGCACAAGCAACAGAAGAGAAAATAGATAAATGGGAACTACTAAGAATCAAACACTTTTGCTCATGCAAAGACTTTATCAAAAGAGTTAAAAGACCACCTACAGAATGGCAAAAAGTATTTGGCAACTACATTTCAGACCAATGTCTGACCTCCATAATCTAGGAGGTACTGCAAAATATCATCAAGAAAAAGGTAAATGACCCAATTAAGTGATGGGCAAAGGAGATGTGCAGGCACTTCACCGAAGAAGACATCCAGGCAGCCAAAAGACACACGAGGAAATGCTCAAGATCACTAGCTATCACAATGAAAACTACAATGATATACCATCTTACCCCAATAAGGTTGGCCATGACCCAAAAAACAAATGCTGGAGAGGTTGTGGAGAGATCAGAACTCTCCTACACAGCTGGTGGGGGTGGGTGCAAAATGGTACAACCTCAAAGAGCTAGAAATATGATTTGATCTAGTGATGCCACTGCTCAGAATGTATCCCACGGAAACAAAGGCTGTCCAAAAAACAGATGCATGATCACAAATGTTCACTGCAGCACAGTCCACAACAGCAAAAAATTTGGAATCAACCTAGATGTCCATCAACAGATGAATGGATAAATAAACTGTGGTATATGTACTCGATGGAACACTATGCAATGACAAAGAACAATGATGATTTTAGGAAGCATCTCATAACCTGGTTTCAATTGGAAGACATCATGCTGAGTGGAATCAGTCAGCGGCAAAAGGACTAATATTGTATGAGACCCCCGCTATAAGGACTTAAAAATAGACTTACGTACAGAAGAAAAGACTCTTTGATGGCTACTAGGGTGGGGAGGGAGGGAGAGGGCTGGTCATAGATTGGATAGTTGAAAAAAATCAGTGACAGCACAGTAGAAAGTAGATCAACTTAACTGGACTTCACCACAAACTGAAAGCTCTTCTCATCTCAACCCAATATTGCAATGATAGAGTAGCAAATTAACATTGCTAAGTCTTCTGTGCCCCACATTGGCGAGCGGTGTCTGGTGTCTTAAAAGCTAGTGAGCTGACATCTGAGATACACCAAATGGTCCCAACTCATCCAGAACTGGTGATCACCAAGAACAACAAAGACACAATGAAAAAGAGCTCAGGAGACAGAAGGACCCACGTGAATGGAGACTGTATCACTATGTGACCAGAAAAACCAGATAGTGCTTGGCCATCACCAAACAAAGCTGTGGTGGGACACACAATGTTATGTCCCCGTGGCAACATGAGAAACACAGGAGTGCAGCTCTAAAACTCTACTAAAAGAGTACAGTTGATAGTCTGATAGCCTGGGTGACCCAGGGGAGCCTGGCCTCTAGACCTGCTGCTTCCCCTGACCAGAAAACACTATTTAGATCAACTCTTTGGACAAAAATGGACTGGACTCAGGGATACAATGTGACCATAGAGTGTGTGTACTTCATGGTTCTATGCATTTATAGGAGGCTGTCCTACTGTTCTCCTTCTAGATGGGAGAGAAGATTATAGAGAGGAGGGGACAGGAGCTTGTTAAGAGGATACAAGTATAGAATTGAAAGGAGGATTAGGCTGTCGCTGGGCAAGGAGTGCAGAAGGAGCTGCAGACAGACTGGCATGCAAAATTGATTTGGATTGTATACTTTCACTTAATTACAATTTTAAAAAAGAAAAGAAAAAGAGATTAGTCCAGATGATACAGGGGTGTCATGGATTGAATTGTGTCCCCGAAAAATTTGTGTCAGTTTGTCTAAGCCATGATTCCCAGTATTGCGTGATTATTCACCATTTTGTGATCTGATCTGATTACCCTACATGTTGTAAGTTCTAACTTCTGTGATGTTGATGGAAACCTTGACTGCCTAGTGGTTAAGCACTGCAGTGCTAACCAAAAGGTCGACAGTTTGCATCTACAAGGCACTCCTTGGAAATCCTATGGGGCGGTTAAATGCTGTCCCATAGGGTCTCTATTAATTTGAATTGATTCAACAGCAACAGATTTGGCTTCATGGTTTCTGACGTTAATGAGGAAAGAATATAGGTAGTTAGGTTAATGAGGCAAGATTCAATTTACAGGATTAGGTTGTATGTAGAGTCAGTCTCTTTTGAGATATAGAAGAGAGAATCAAGCAGAGAGGAGATGGATTTAATACCACCAAGAAAGAAGCACCAGAAGTGGAACATGTCCTTTTGACCTGAGGTCCCTGCACTGAGAAGCTCCTATACCAGGCAAGATTAATAAAAGACCTTCCCCCGGAGCTGACATGGAACAAAAGCCTTCTCCTGTATCTGGTGCCCTGAATTCAGACTCTCAGCCTCCTAAACTATGATACAATAAACTTCTGTTTGTTAAAGCCATTCACTCATGTCATTTCTGTTATAGAAGCACTAGGTAATTAGGACAGAGTATATTGGCTACCTTTTAATAGACGAGGGGCACCCACTCCCGTGAGCTGCTAACAGACCTTAAGGTGCCTGTGAGCACACTGAGGGTGGTATCACAGGATTGATTCTTACCGAGCAAGAGCAGGGTAAGGGCTGAGGTTCTGAATCTCTAACAAGCCAGGTGAGGTTAATACTGCTGGCATGCAAACCACCTTTTACACTGCAAGAGACTAAACAATGTTTCTCCTCCAAGTGTCAGTTTGTCATACAGCTGGGGCTTGTGTGTTGCTGTGATGCTGGAAGCTAATACCACCAGAATTCAGATATAAGCAGGGTCATCCATGGCAGACAGGTTTCAGGTGAGCTTACAGACCAAGACAAACTAGGAAGAATGATGCAACAATCTACTCCTGAAAGTAATTAGCCAGTGAAAACATTATGAATAGCAGTGGAACATTGTCTAATACAGTGCTGGAAGGGAAGCCCTCTGGGTTGGAAGGCACTCAAAAGACAACTGGCAAAGAACTGGGTCCTCCAAGTATAACTGACCTTAATGACATTGATGGACTCAAGCTTTCAGGACCTTCCTTTGCTGATGTGGCACAACTCACAAGGAGAAGAAACAGATGTGAACATCCATTAATAATCAAAATATGGAATGTACGAATTAAGAATCTATGAAAATTTAAAATCATCAAACATGAGAAGTATAAGCATCAATATCATAGACACTAGTGAGCTGCAATGGAGTGGTGTTGGTCATTTTGAATCAGGCAATCATATGGTCTACTATGCCAAGAATGACAACCTGAAGAGGAATAACATTGCCTTCATTGTCAGAAAGAACATTTCAAGATCTGTCCTGAAGTACAACCCTGTCAATGCTGGGATAACATCCATATGCCTACAAGGAAGACCAAGTTAATACAACCATTATTCAAATCTACACACCAACCACTAAGGCCAAAGATGAAGAAATTGCAGAGTTTTACCAGCTTCAGTAGTCTGAAATTGACCAAACATGCAATCAAGATGAACTGATAATACTGGTGGCTGAAATGCGAAAGCTGGAAACAAAGAAAGAACACTGGTAATTGGAAAACATGGCCTTGGTGACAGAAACAATGCTGGAAAACACATGATAGAATTTTGCAAGACCAACAACTTCTTCGCTGCAAATACCTTTTCTCACCAACATAAATGGTGCCTGTACACAGGGACCTCATCAGATGGAATACTCAGGAATCAAATCGACTACATCTGTGGAAAGAGACATGGAAAAGCTCAATATAATCAGTCTGAACAAGACCAAGTGTTCACCACGGCACAGACAATCAGCTGCTCATGTGCAAGTTCAAGTTGAAACTGAAGAAAATTAGAACAAGTCCATAAGACCAAAAGCATGACCTTGAGTATAGCCCACCTGAGTTTTAAGACCATCACAAGAACAAATTTGATGTGTTGAACACTAATGACTGAAGACCAGACGGGTTATGGAATGACATCAAAGACATCATCCACGAAGAGAGCAAGAGGTCACTAAAAAGACAGAAGAGAAAGAAGAGACCAAGCTGGATGTCAGAAGACACTCTGAAACTTGCTCTCCAATGTTGAACAGCTAAAGCAAAAGGAAGGAATGATGAAGTAAAAGAACTGAACAGAGGGTTTCAAAGGGCAGCTCGAGAAAACAAAATATTATAAAGACATGCGCAAGGAGCTGCTGGAGATAGAAAACCAAAAGGGAAGAACACATCTGCATTTCTCAAACTGAAAGAACTGAAGAAAAAATTCAAGCCTTGAGTTCCAACAGTGAAGATTTCTACAGGGAAAATATTAACACAGGAAGCATCAAAAGAAGACGGAAAGAATACACAGTCATTATACCGGAAAGAACTGGTTGATATTCAACCATTTCAGGGGGTGGCATACGATCAGGGATTGATGGTGCTGAAGGAAGAAGTCCAAGTTGCACTGAAGGCATCAGCCAAAAACAAGGCTGGATACATCCCTGGGAGTACACATTTGTCTATGCCAAGAAATCTGGAGGATAGCTACCTGGCCAACTGACTGGAAAAGATTCAGCTTTATGTCTGTTCCCAAGAAAGGTGATGCAACCAAATCCAGAACTTATTGAATAATGTCATTAATATTGCATAGAGTATAATTCTGCTGAGGGTCATCGAAAAGTGGCAGCAGCACTATATTGACAGGCAACTGCCAGAAGTTCAGGCCAGACTCAGAAGAGGACGAGGAACCAGGGATATCATTGCTGCTGTCAGATGGGTCCTGGCTGGAAGCAGAGACTACCAGAAAGACGTTTACCTGTGTTTTACTGACTGTGCAAAAGCATTCGAATGTTTGGATCATCGCAGATTGTGGACGACGTTGTGGAGAATGAGAATTCTAGAACACTGAATGTGCTAATGAGGAATCTGTACATAGATCAAGAGGCAGTCATGTGAACAGAACAAGGAGACACTGCATGGTTTAAAGTCAGGAAACGTGTGCGTCAGGGTTGTGTCCTTTCACTATACCTTTTCAATCTGTATGCTGAGAAAATAAGCTGAGAAGCTGGACTATATGAAGAATGAGGCGTCACTATTGGAGGATGATGCACTATGCAGATGACATAACTTTGCTTGCTGAAAGTAAAGAGGATCTGAAACAGGCACTGATGAAAATCAAAGACCACAGCCGTCCAAGCGGATTACACTTCAATGTCATGAAAACAAAAATCCTCACAACTGGACCAATAAGCACAACTGTGATAAATGGAGAAAGGATTGAGACAGTCAAGGATTTTATTTTACTTGGACAAACAGTCATCACATGTGGAAATAGCAGTCAAGAAATCAAAAGATGTACTGCACCGGATAAATGTGCTGTGAAAGTCCTCTTTAAAGTGTTGTGAAGCAAAGACATCACCTTGAAGACTAAGATGTGCTTGATCCAAGCCGTAGTATTTTCAATCGCATGAGAAAGCTGGACAATGAATAAGGAAGAAAAAAGAAAAACTGACGCCTTTCAGCTGTGGTGTTGGAGAAGAACATTGGGCTGCCAAGAGACTGAACGCATCTATATTGGATGAGATCTCTGTCGCCAAATGTTCCTTCGAAGAAAGGATGGCAAGACTGTGTCTTACACACTGGACACGGTGTCAGAAGGGATGGGGCCCTGGAGAAGGGCATCATGCTTGGTAGAGTGGTGTGGGGATGTGCATGTTTGGAAAGAATGTGAGATCCCGCTTACCCTGACCTTGCCTGTGTCTAGATAGGGACTTGAGGATGGCAAAAGCCTTGAGACAAGTTTAGTCTCGGTGGACTGGAAAACCAGGACGTGCTGAAAACAGTATTTACTGAGACTAGTTCAAGGACTTTCCCTTCCCCCTCCCCGGGAATGCCTGTTCTTTTGAAGTAAGGAACACTGAGAAGACGCCTTTTCTCACTTTCTCAGCACAAGCTTGTTTACTTTGCTCAGTAAAAGCTGGTGGGTTAAAGAAACTAGGATCAGTTTCTACTCGCAGGAGACTGTCCCTTTTCTGCCCACAGCAAACTAAAAGTTTGTTGTCAGTGTGATTTTTCAACCTCGGCCTCTTACATCACACGCATAAGTGGTGTCCCATTTCATGCCAGTCCGTGGTGTCCCATTTCATACCTGTAAGTGGTGTCCCATGTTAATCACACCAACAGCTGGTGTCCCGTGTGAATCGCGCCAACAGAGTGGAGGGTCAGCATAAAAGAGGAAGACTTAACAAGACGGAATGACGCAGTGGCCACAACAATGGGCTGAGGTGTAACAAGTATTGTGGGCATGGAACAGGACCAGGCAGTGTTTTGTTCCATTGTACACAGGCTCACTATGAGCTGGAAGTGACTTTAGGATGGCTAATAACAACAACAACACAAGGAGTTTGCGAATAGAATGTATGCAGCATTCAGTGGGGATAGCAAAGAGGACTGCTCTCAGCTTGGGTCTCAGGGAAGGTTTCCCAGAGCATAGGGGTTTTGGCCCAGAACTGGACAAGTGGAGATTGTAGAAGTAAATAAAACAATCCTGTTGCCATTCAGCCGATTCCAACTCATAGTGACCCTACAGGGCAGAGTAGAACTGCCCATAGGATTCCCAAGAAGCACCTAGTGGATTTGAACTGCCAGCCTTTCAGATCAGAGCCATACCTCTTAACCACTACAGCACCACAGATGGCCTAAAAAGAGCAAAAAGCCCGTGCAATTGCATGGAAACATGACAGAGCTTGGTACACACGAGGCTGGACAAGTTATATGGCATGAGCAAGACCAAACCTGAAGCTAGCTAGAGAACCAGGGAGCAAACCATGAAAAGCTAGGGAGGATGAACTTGAAAATGAAGTGAAAGAGAGGCAAGTGGAAACATCTTTGAAGGATTTTTAGCTATGAGTTGAGTTGGCCAGATTAGCCTTTAAATATATTTATATTAACGTTTATTTTCTGAAAAAATATATGCATTGGGCTTTTTTAAATAATTATATAAAGAATTAATAATGCAAAGCACCAGTCCCCTATGCAATCCCAGTTGTCCTCTCCAGAAGGGGTCCTTTGAACTCTTTTAGCCAAGGCTGTGCTTTTTCCTTCTGGTGGTTGCTGCTACATCTCTGAATCATTTGCTTCTGCTGCTGCTTTGTGCTTTGTCACTTGTGAGGGTCAGCTTTGCTTCCTTTGTGGTTTGCCTTCACCCTGTCATCTGAGCTCTCACCATGCACCCACTGGTTAGATAAGCCCCCAAGCAACAGCAGCCACCACAGTGAGGTCGCGAAGGACTCTTGCAAGAGGTGAGGGCACTCTGCAGCTGGGCCTCAGCTTCTCTGCCAGGAGCCTCCTGCCTCTTGCTAACAGCCTTCCCTGAGAGTTTAGTCCTTAATGAGCACCAGTTCTCCTAGATTCCTGGGAGCGCTATGAAACCCAAGTCCCGTTCACGTATCTGTAATGTGTCATTCATTGTGTATTTACGTTAGCGTACATGCCTGTCAAAGGGCACAGGACAGTTGCCTATTGCTTGAAAACATACCCACTAATGAGTTCCCACTCAAGTATTAAATAATAGGTAATCAGTGTTTAAAATGCTTTTATGTTATGCAGAAGTGTTCGGTGGGTTGTTATACAGATGTTTAAAGGAGTTTTAATAATATTTAGGTAAGTGGGTGGGAATTTCTGACGGGCTAACAACATAGCACGTTTTTTCTTTTTCCTTCATTTAAAATACTAACAAATATTCTCCTGCTGTCTGAATGTTTGCTTTCCCACATGCTTTCAGGAATTGATTAGATTCAGATACTGAAGGACGCCCGCACTCACAGCTTTCCCTCCATGGCTCCTCCTTACTTCCACCTCCTCACTGCAGCCTCTGTACTTTTATTTTTTTCTATTGTCAAGGACGATAACATTTACATTCTGTTCTTCTGCGGCTTGTCTAGTGTTGGTCATAGAAGTTGTAAATCAATATAGATTGTCTGCATTGTTGTGGTTGTTACATATTGCTTACTGCACGATTCAGTTTTTTTTCCAGCACACCTTTTGTACTTTCCTAGGGGCACTATTTGCATTTTTTGGTTTGCCTTTCTTTTGTCTGCCTTTATACTCTCCTTAGGTTGAGCCATACTCTCAAGAATCCCAACAAATCCCTGGAGTCCTTTTTACTCTCAGCCACTCTGCCCTCCAGCTCCCATGGGTGTTCAAGTGCTTTCTGGGCTCTTGGCCTGTTGCTCAGTTGTCATTCCAGCAGTTCTTTCATTGATCCCTTCAGTTGGATTCACTGCTGATGCCCATGTCTTCCTCTTCTTAGGTTTATATCTTATTTCTACTGAGCACGTTCTCAAGGAACTACAAAGAAAAGGTGCATGAGATTTAATTCCCTAAATTCTTGATTATCTGAAAATATTTTGATTCTATCCTCACACTTGATTGATAATTTTCCAGGTACAGAATTCTGGGTCCGAAATATTTTTCCATCAAATTTTTGAAGGCTTTGCTCTCAGATTTTGAAGACCTTGTTCATTTGAACATAGACTGAGGTTCTTTTTACGTCATTTTTGATGCTTTAAGATTTACTCTTTATCAGTGGTGTTTTGGAATTTCATATTAATATGTTTTGGTGTGGCTCTTTTTTATTTACTGGTAGTTTTTTTGAGACTTAAAGTTCATATTTTGTTCAGCTTAGGGTAATCGCCTTGTATTATTAATTTGATGATTTCTCCCCATCCATTTTTTTCCCATTCTTCCTTTCTAAAATTCCTATAAGCCATGTGGATGCAGAAATGATGCCTTGCTCTGAAGCCTTTATTAGTAAGTATATACCTTACAGCCAGTGATAATGGGGGGAAAAGACACTTTACAATGTGAGATAAACAGACCAACAGAAATTAGGGGCATGTTCTCTAGTTCTAGTCCCCCACATCAGTAAGTCCTAAGCCTCTCCTGTCAGTTACTAACTGCCTGCCTTTTGTGATGCCAGCATCTTCAGACATGCTCAATCCTTGAACAAATTATAATCATGGGAGAAATTTGCTGTTTCCCAGTATAAATAAAGTAGCTGTAAGCTCAGTAATCTTGTTATTCCTGTGGGTTTTGTTTCTATTTTCCTCCCTTTAAATACCTGTCAGTCCCTTTAAAGACTGGACTGCCTTGCAAACGTTTCCTACAAGTAGACTTCTTTGCTTTTCTAGACACTTTTTCTCTGGGTCTTCTTTTGTTGCTCAGATGCTAGACATAATAACAACACAAAAAGGAATAATAGATATCAGGCTATCATTATAACCTTTGGAAGCTTTTGGTACATTAATTATTTAAATTTACAATCTTATTTTTATTAAATTTACAGTCTTCGCTAGGTCTGAGAAATTCTCAGATAGGACTTTTTCTTGAAATGTGGTCTAAATGGATTTAACGGGAAAAAAAATTACCAAGATTGCAAAGCTTACAGTTATTCTGTTTATAATGGGGGAAGAAAAAAAATAGTAGCTTTCTCACATGATGGTTCAATCATTTTCAGAAAGCTCCACAGGGTGATATCATAACTCCAGGCCATCAGCAGAAGGGTAGTGGAACACCCTACGTGATATACAACAGATATGGGAGCTGCTTCACAGTGTGTTTATACAAGATGTTCAAACAAAGTGGAACAATAGCTGTTACACATTAAAAGAGGGTTGACTGGAGAAAAGAAAGCCTATATACTGCACTTCACAAGAAACAACACCAATACAGTGCGATTGGTAAATATTATAGATAAAGTTGAAAATCCTGGTGGCATACTGGTTAGGCACTACATCTGGTAACCAAAAGGTCAACAGTTCAAATCCTCCAGGCACTTTTTGGAAACTCTGTGGAACAGTTCCTCTCTGTCCTTTGGGGTCACTATGAGTCAGAATTGACTCGATGGCAATGGGTATTGGTAAAATTTGCTCACTGTGTGGAGAAATAAGAAATCAGATAGTGGGGCTTAGGACTTCAACACAGTTTTTTGAGGGGCACAATTCAATCTGTACCATAAAGCAAGAAAATCCTGGAAGTCCAGCTACAACACATCTTGCGCACCTTGGTCACACTGCCTCTCTGAGCCTCAACAGAAAAGGGCTAATAACTCATGTCTTCCCAGTTGACAAAATTGTGAAAATCAAATGCAGTGTGCAAAGGACCATGGCAAGGGATGTTCATGGTTAATATAGAATTACCTTTCACAGCAAACATCCACAGAGCCACTCACTGGGAACTTGGACTTTCTTGTTTGATGATTAATTCCATCTTTGCTAGGACCAAATCAGCAGGTGCTCCATGAATGCCTGTGCACTCAAGTAAATCAATGAAATAGTGTTTAACCCTATGTCTTGCCTCTCTTTTCAAGCGTTTTGGACCTTAGTTAGCTCAGTGCTGGTGGGTGGGTGCTTGGCAGTGGGGATAACGATATGATGGTCATCGCACTGTTCTGTCATGTTAAGCCTAAGCCAGTACTACAAGAAACAGCCCTTAGGCACCAATTTGGGAGCACCTCAGGACAGAGATAGTTTGCTTTCCTCAGTACTCCCCGGCACAGAATACAATGTTTGGCACATAGTTGACATTCAGTGACTGTTTTTAAAGTAAGAGTGAATGAACGTCCAGAAAAAACAAGGTTCTTTACCTGGCGATACAATTGCCCAGCAAGTGTCGTGGTAGTAGCACTGAACTCGAATCAGAAGTCCTACGTTCTGCTCTGGATTTGTGGACTCCATGTGTGGCTTTGTGCAAGTCCTTTGCCTCCTCTGATCCTCACCCATATTCAAAAAACAAGGGGGGGTGGGGAGATAGATGAGAATTTCTAAGGGTGCTTATTGCCCTGATGTTCTGTGAAAAATAAATGACCACGACTTGATGAATGGTGGGCTGATCAAGTGCAGGGAGTTGGCACACGGCTGTGAGATATGCCATCCTATGATCCAAGTTTCAGCCTCTGTCAGAGAAGGCAGAAGAGTCAGGATATCACAGAACCCACAGACTCAAGAGGAAGGGCACTGGCCCCTGTCACTGTGTTAAAGCCTTTTCCTTGCATAGCTAAGCAATGGCACTGACTGAGGCTAGAAACCAACATAGCAGGAGGAATGCATCGCACTGATGCAGAGCCTCAGCAGAAAAGACCTGGGGGAAGGAAGATAAAAGCAAGGTGAAATCAAGAGCTTTCTTAGGATATAGACACCTAGACAGCTGAAACTAGAAGAGCCATCAGTGTCGGTTTAATCCAACCTCAGCAGTTAAGGGAGAGCAAAACAGACACCGAGAGGCGAAGGAATCTTGACTTACTGCCTCTCACACAGCATGGCAACAGAAGCAGAGCTGCTGATTTGAGGTCCAGTGCCACAGCTGTCTTCAAATCAGAAGCCCGGGTATGTGGCCTTCTCTCTCTCTTTCATTCCCTTACGCTCACAACAAGACAAATCCATGAATGATTTAAAACTGAAAGAGAGTATACAATCTGGGTATATCTTACGAAGAACACAGTAAAGTGGTGGAAGATTTGATCCTTCCTCTCAGAAAAATTCACGTGCATACACAGTTTTGCCTACATTTTCAGGGGATACTCAGACTCTGGGTTAAGAACCCTTATAGTAAAAGGTGTTGCAGAACCTTCCAAACTTAGGGCAAGATAGGACTCTGCCACAGAGTCCACTCTTTCTAGGCATCTCTGAAAGCTTTGCTGTTTTTATTAAATATTTTATTATGCTTTAAGTAAAAATTTGCAGTCCAAATCAATTTGCCATATAAAACCCTGGCCACGCACCACGATGCTGCTCTGGCTGCTCTCCCCTCTCTGCACCCCATGACGATGCACTGCTTTCCAGCCTGTGCTTCCTGCATCCATTCAGCCAGCTCTGTCCGCCTCCAGCCTCTCATCTCGCCTCTGGAGAGGATCTGCTCAGGCAGCCTCATGTATATATTTAAGCCAAGAAGCATATTCTTTGCCAGCATCACTCTGTCTTACAGTCCAGTCAAATCTTTGTCTGAAAGACTAGTTTCAGCTCTGGGCTAACAGAATCCACGGGCCATGCCCTCAGGGGATCCTCCAGTCTGGCAGACACTCAGGTGTGGCCTTTTAACAGAGTTCTACTTCTGCGTACCCATTTTTCTCCTGCTATATCAGGGACTCTGCACTGTGCTCCCTGTCAGTCCTTGGCAGTGCCAGTTTGCTGGTTTTGACCATTTTACTTATTAAAAAGTGTTTCTGATATTCTGATCACGTCGAGATTGGATGCTTTTGGCCAAAAGCCATTACAATACTCTCAGAGCAGAGTAGCTATGACGTCAGCTTGAACATAAATTAAAACCCAAACCCACTGCCATCAAGTTGTGTCTGACTCGTAATAAATTAGGAGGACTAAAAAAAGATCAAATAGGAATGCATCTCTAAGACTAAGAGTAGGTCGTATTTTAAGATGGTGTTCATAAAAGGAATCATCCAGTTCACACACCCCTGGTCATCTCATCTGCAGCATTTCAGCCAGGTCTCACTTTCAGCTCTGACGTCATCATGGTGAAAGACACTACAGAGTATGCCAGCGTCCACCTCACGTAGTGATTGACCTGATTTTTTTTTTCTGATATTGTTCTACAGGTTAACTAAAAATCACTCCCCAAAACTGCTAAAAGATTCCAGATTCACAGGGACAGAAAAAAAAAAGTCAATGTGGAAGGACCTCCCACAGAGGCAGATTGCTGGGGTGGGAGCACCCGTCTGTAAAGCTGGGCGATGTATTCATGGACGTTTCTTGAGCTTGGAAAGGCAAGACAAGGTGAAGACTGATGCATGTTGTAAGTCTGTGTTCCAAGGAGACAGCTGGTGGGCTCTGTTTTTTACTTATCTGTATCTTTTTAGATCAACTTTTTTTAAAAATAGTTTTATTGATGTATACTGTACATGTAACTAACTGCACACATTTACAGTGTATGATTTGGTTAAAGTTTTAATGTCCGTACAACAACAACACACTTTTGAAACCATTACCACAACCAAAAGTTCCCTCATTGCCCTTTGTGTTCCTTCCTAGAATCCCAACCTCCAGACAATCATTGGTTTGTTTTCTGTCACTATAGATGAGTTTGCATTGTATAGAATTTTATATAAATGAAATTATATGGCATGTTCTCTGTGATTCTTCCACTCTGTAACATGTATCAATAGTTCACGTTTACTGTTGAGTATTAGTCCATTGCATGGATAGACCACAATTTGTTTACTTCTTTACTTATTGCTGGAAATTTGGGTTGTTTCCAGCTTGGGGCTATTACAAGTCAAGTTATTATGAATATTGCTTACAAGTTTTCGAATGAACATATACTTCCACTAATCAAGTGAATACTTTAGAGTGGTATGGCTGGGTCATACCACATAATGTTTAACTTTGAAAGAAACTGCCAAAGTATTTGCCTAAGAGGTCGTACCATTTTTACATTCCCAACAGCAGTATATGTTATATGTATACATGAGAGTTTAAGTCGCTCCACATCCATTATCACTCCTTGCTGTGGCTGGTCTCTTGATTTTAGCCATTCCAGTGAATGACGCCGTTGTTAGGAGTCTGGCTTCTAACCACAAGGTCAGCAGTTCAAATCCATCAGCCAGTTTTTGGAAACCCTGTGGGGCAGTTCTACCCTATCCAATAGAGTCACTATGAATCAAATCTACTTGAAGGCAACGAGTTTATTTTTTGTTTTTGTTTCATTAGTGGGTGGATAGTGGCCTCTTCTTGTGATTAATTTGCAGTTGCTTAATAATTAATGACTTTGAGCATATTTTCACGAGCTTATAAGTTATTCTTATATTTTCTTTGGAAAACTGTTTGATTTTTTGCCCATTTTATTTATTAAATTGTTTGCCTTCTCATAACTGAGTTGTAAGGACTCCTTATAAATTTATATTCTAGATACAAGTCTATTATCAGATACATGATTTGTAAATATTTTCTTCAAGACTGTGACTTGTTTTTCGTTCTCTTAAGCATGTCTTTCAAAAAGTAGAAGTTTTGAATTTTTATGAAGCCCAATTTATCAAATTTTTGCTTCAAGGATTCTGGGTTTTGTTTTTGTTTGGTACGCTATCAAAAAATTGCTGCTTAACCCAAGGCATCAAAGATTTTCTCCTGTACTTTTTTCTAGAAGTTTATGGTTTTAGATTCTACATTTAGGTTTTTGACCCATTTAACACTTAATTTTTATGTGGTTCAAGGTGTGGTTCAATATTGTATGGATTTGTTTGTTTATACTTGTTTTACATATGGTTGTTCAATTATTCCAGCATGATTTGTTCAAAAGTTCATCCTCTCTCCACTGACTTACCTTCATGCCTTTTCAAAAATTAATTAACATTACATGTGTGGGACTATGGCTAGACCATTTGTATTTCTGTTCTGTCCTACTTGGTTAACCTCCTCGTGTCAATAGTACACTGTCTTGATTACTGTATCTTTAAAATATATTTTGAAATGAGCTAGGGTAAGTCTTTCCACTTTATTCATTTTCAAAATTGTTTTTACTATCTCAGGTCATTTGTATTTTCATACAAATTTTACAACTGTCTTGTCAATTTCTGCAAAAATGTCTGTACAGATTGTATTGAACCTACAGAACCAAATGAAGAGAACCGACATTTTAACAATGTTTAATCTTTCAGCTTATGAACACAACCTACCTGTCCATTGATTTACACAGATTTTCTTTACTTTATCTCAACAGTGTTTTACAGCAGTTGTTGTACAAGGCATTCGTATCCTTCATTAGATTTATCCGCAAGTATTTCATATTTTAATGCTGTTGTAACTGAGAATTTTTATTTTAATTTCTAGTTGTTCATTACTATTGATGTTGTTGTTAAGTGCCATTGAGTCAGCTCCAACTCATAGCGACCCTGTGCACAACAGAACAGAACACTGCCCCATTCTGTAACGTGCCCATGACCGTTTTTATGCTCTAGCCCATCATTGCAACCACCACGTCAATCCACCTTGTTGAGGGTCTGCCTCTTTTTCACTGATCCTCCACTCTACCAAGCATGATGTCCTTCTCCAGGGACTGATCCTTCCTGAAGACATGTCCAAAGTATGTAAGACAGTCTCTCCATCTTTGCTTCCAAGGAGCCCTCTGGTTGTACTTCTTCCAGAACAGATGTGTTGGTTTTTTGGCAGTCCATGGGACATTCAACATTCTTCTCCAACACCACAACTCAAAGGCATCGGTTCTTCTCTTGTCTTCTTTGTTTGTCGTCCAGGTTTGCCATGTATATGATACTATTGAAAAATATCATGGCTTGGGTCAGGCCCCCTTTGTCTTCAAGGTGACATCTTTACTTTTCAATGTCTTAAAGAGGTCATTTGTGGCAGATTTTCCAAATGCAATGCATCTTTTGATGTCATGACTGCTGCTTCCAAATGTGTCGATTGTGGACCCAAGTAAAACGAAACCCTTGACAACCTCTGTCCTTTCTCCATTTGTCACAATGTCACTTACTTGTCCAGTTGTGAGGATTTTTGTTTTCTTGATATTGAAGTATAATCCTTCCTGAAGCCTGTGGTCTTTGATCTTCATCTGTACAAGTTTCAAATCCTCTTCATTTACAGCAAGCAGGTTTGTATAATCTGCATAACGTAGGTTGTTAATGAGTCATCCTCCAATGCTGATACCTCATTCTTCTTCATATAGTCCAGCTTCTCAGCTTATTTGCTCAGCATACAGATTGAAAAGGTGTGATGAAAGGACACAACCCTAACACAAACCATCCCTGACTTTAAATCATGCAATGTCCACTTCTTCTGGTTGCATGATTACCTCTTGATCCGTGTACAGATTCCTTAAAGAGCACAATGAAGTGTTCTGGAATTCCCATTCTCCACAATATTAGCCGTAATTCATTATGATCCACCCAGTCGGATGCATTTGCATAGTCAGTGAAACACAGGTAAACATCTTTCCACTATTCTCTGCTTCCAGCCAAGATCCATCTGACATCAGTGATGGTATCCCTGGTTCCTCATGCTCTTCTAAATCTGGCTTGCCTTTCTGGCAGTTCCCTGTCAATACACTATTGCAGTTGTTTTTGAATGATCTTTAGAAAAATTTTACTTTTGTGTGATATTAATGATATTGTTTGATAATTTCTACATTCCATTGGATCACCTTTCTTGGGAATAGGAGTAAATATGGATCTCTTCAGTCAGTTTGCTTGGTAGCTGTCCTCCCAATTCCTTGGCATAGACAAGTGAGCACTTCCAGTGCTGCATCCCTTTGTTGAAACATCTCAGTTGACATTCCATCAATTCCTGGAGCCTTGTTTTTTGCCAATGCCTTCGATGCAGCTTAGACTTCTTCCTTCTGTACTATTGGTTCCTGATCACATGCGACCTCTTCAAATGACTGAACATTGACCAGTTCTTTCTGGTGTAATGACTCTGTGTATTCCTTCCATCTTCTTTTGATTCTTCCTGAGTTATTTAATAGTTTCTCTATCATAATTGGCCAAAGCCAAGTGCCGTTGAGTCTTCAATTTATTCTTCAGCTCTTTTCGCTTGAGAAATGCAGAATATGTTCTTCCCTTTTGGTTTTCTTTTTCCAACTCTTTGAACACGCCATTGTAACACTTTGTCTTCTCAAGCTGCCCTTTGCAATCTTCTTTTCAGTTGTTTTCCTTCATCATTCCTTCCTTTTACTTTTGCCACTCGATGTTCAAGAGCAGCTTGTCTGTCAGTTTGTCATACTGTGGGGACTTACATGTTGCTGTGATGCTGGAAGCTCTGCCACCAGTATTCAGATAGCAGCAGGGTCATCCATCGGAGACAGGTTTCAGCTGAACTTCCAGACTAAGACAAACTAGACAAAATGAACCCGGAAGTCTACTTCTAAAAAGAATTAGCCAGTGAAAACCCTGTGAATAGCAGCAGGACACTGCCAAATATGGTGCTGGAAAATGAGCTCTCCTAGTTGGAAGGCTTTCAAAAGAAAACTGGGGGAAAGCTGCCTCCTCAAAGTAGATTGGACCTTAATGACATGAATGGAGCATAACCTTTGGGGCCTTCATTTGGTGATGTGGTGTGACTCCAGATGAGAAGAAACAGCTACAAACAGCCATTAGTAATGAGAAAGTAGAATGTATGAATCTAGGAAAATTAAAAATTCTCAAAAATGAAACAGAACACATAAACACTGGTATCCTCGGCATTACTGAGCTAAAATAGATCAGTACTGGCCATTTTGAATCAGACAATAGCATGTCTACTATCCCAGGAATGAAGACAAAAACGAATGGTGTCGCATTCATCATCAGAAAAAAGATTTCAAGGTCTGTCCTGATGCACAATGCTGTCAGTGATAGCCTAATATCCACACGCCTATATGGAAGACCAGTTAGTACGACTATGATTCAAACTCACACACCAACCACTAAGGCCAAAGATGAAGAGATTGAAGATGTTTACCAGCATCTGCAGTCCGAAATTGATGAAACATGCAAGCAGGATGCACTAATGATTACAGGTGACTGGAATGCGAAAATTGGAAACAAAGAAGAATTGGCAGTTGGAAAATACAGCTTTGGTGACAGAAATGTTGCTGGTGATTGAGTGAAAGAATTTGGCAAGACCAATGACTTCTTTACTGCAAATACTTTTTTTCATCAACATAAACAGAGACTATACCTTGATGGAATACACAGGAATCAAATCGACTACAAAACCAGCTGCTAACTGCAGCACAGACCATCAGGTGCTCATATGCAAGTTAAAATTGAAACTGAAGGAAATCAGAACAAGTCTATGAGAGAGCCAAAGTATGACCTTGAGTACAGCGATCCATCTGAGTTTAGAAATCATCTCAAGAACAGATTGTATGTATTGCACACAAATGACCAAAAACCAGACAAGTGATGGAATGACATTAAGGACATTGTCCATGAACAAAACTAGAGGCCATTAAAAAGACAAGAAAGAAATAAAAGACCAAATTGGATGTCAGAAGAGACTCTGAAGGTTTGCTCATGGCTACTATATAGAAATTCATTTGCTTTTGTATATTGATCATGTATCCTGCAATATTACCAAACTCAATTATCAGTTCTAGTTGTTTTTTGTTCATTTGTCTGTTTTTGGTTTTTAAAAGGCATAGGATTTTCTACATAGGTGAGCATGTTACTTGCAAAGAAACAGTTTTGATTCTTCTCCCCAGTATATATGCCTTTTGTGTCTTGGCTTCATTTGTTTTTCTCAGCAGCACTGACTAGAATCTCCAGTATACTGTTGAATAGACATGATGAGCAAGGACATCCTTGTTTTGTTTTTGATCTTAGGGAAAATCACCCAGACATTCTTCTTTAAGTATGGTGCCAGCTTAGGGTTTTCCCATAAATGCCTCTTAACAGGCAGTAACCAAATGTTTTTGATTTAAGAAGTCATACAGTGCAGTGGAATACTCTGACAACATAGTCGATTAGCTATTCTGAAATATTTTCTTGTTCTACAAACCAAGATGCTAGATAAATTACACGAAGTTTCCTTTTAAATCCACAGCTGACTTTGCAAGAAAGTTTTATATAGTTTATATATATGTATATACATATACATATATATAACCCAGAAGCTAAACCTCGAGTGGCAAGGGAACACAGAAGGTAGAAGAGACCTAGGGTCATTTTCCAACTCAAGAAACCTTACAGCCTTGGATTTTAACAGCTGACAGCCTCTCTGGCTGCTCCACCTCAGTCTCCTTCAAAAGCTCTCTTCTTCTGCCTTTTCCTTGAATGTTGGGGTTCATCGGGGCTCTCTCCCAGGCTCTCTTATTTTCTCACTCCCTGGTTAATTTCATCTATTACTGTCTCAAGTATCAACTTTATGCTGATAACATGCAGATTTATATCTACCATGCTTATTTTGAGCCACTATCTCGTCCATCTAATGTCCCAGTGTATACTATTGTAACTTAGATGTACCGCAAGTCCTTTAAACTCGTGTCCAAACAGTATGCATCTTTCCCCTACCTTTAACTCTTCTGCTTTCTTCATTCACTACCTCAGTTATCAGCATCAGCATCTGGGAGTCATCCATGGCTCCTTTAGTCTCCATCACCCTTCCATACCTGAGTCTGGTTAGTTCAGCTGTGTAAATATCCTGTACCCATTTACTTATTCATTACCACAACCTTTGTCCAAGTCACCATTTTCACCAGCGCTACTGCAGTGTCTTCCTACCCTCTGCAACTAGTTCAGCTCTCCCCAGTCTATCTTCCACGGTGCCATCAGAACCCTGAGTTACAAATTGATGTCACTACCCATTGCACGCATAATAAAGTTTAGTCCCCTCAAGGTTTCACATAATATGCTGCGTTACCCAGGTCCTGACTTCCTGTCCATTTTGTACCCTGCTCTCAAGTTATCTTGAATGGCATGCCTTGTCCCAAACCTTTTATGCTCTCTCCTGCCTTTGCACATGCAGCTCACCTCGCTCTTGTTCACCCTCTTGTTTCACCTGGTTAAGGAAACTCTAGCCATTTTTTTCATGATTCGGATGAAATGTTACCAACAAGAAGAATTTCCTGACACTGCTTGCCTAATTAGGTTCTGTTCTTAGGTGCTCCTACACCATTAATAGTAATTATCTCACAGTATCACAACAAGTTGTCTATTTGACTTTCCTTCTTGTCTGTGGCCTTCATGAGAGCAGATTCCCTAGCATAGCAGTAAACTCCAAAATAAACATTTTCAATTATTTCATTAGTTAATGAACGTTGATTAGCTGACCATTTCAAAGGCAGAAATGTAGTGGTGGGGCAGGAATTAAACAGCGTTCAGTCAACAATACTTTGTTGAGCGTTTATTACTCCTTTAGGATCTAGCATAGTGGAGATAAGTGTGTAGAAAGAGCCCAAGTAGAAAATGAGATGAAGAAGCAGCTTCTGGCACAGACAAGTCCAGACTCAGAAATCAAGCACAAAGTACATAACAAACACTATTGATGCCTCATTGTAGCAAAGGAGAGAAGAACACTGTTGGATACTCTTAACCATCTTGTGCTGCTGTAACAGAAATACCACAAGTGGATGGTTTTAAGAAAGAGAAATTTATTGCATACCAGCTCCAGAGTACATCTTTCTCTTCTCTCAGCTCTAGAGCATGGTAGTTGTCAACAATCCTCCCCTGGAGTAGGAGCTTCTCCCCACAGTTGCCCTAACTCCAGAAGACGTGTCCTTCTCACAGAACCTCCTTCTTGGTGGTATGAGGTCCACCTGTCTCTCCTCTCACTTCTCTCTCTCATATCTCAGAAGAGCTTGACTTGAGATACTGTCTACTCTTGTGTATCTCATCAGTACAAATGCCACAGTTCATCTCACTACATCATAATGATAGGATTTACAACACATAGGGAAATTACATGAGGTGACAAAATGGTAGACAATCCTGCAATACTGGGAATCATGACCTAGTCAAGTTGACAGATATTTTGAGGGGATACAATTCAATGCATGAAACCCAACCCTTTGGTCCCTAAAACTTCATATCCTTTCACACGTAAAACACATTTACCCCATCATATCATAAAACCAAAACCCACGCACTGCTATCGAGCTGATTTCTGACTCATAGAGGCCCTGTAGAACAGAGTAGAACTGCTCCAAAGAGTTTTCAAGGAGTGCCTGGCAAATTTTAACTGCTGACCTTTTGGTTAGCAGATGGGGGACTTAATCAGTACATCACCAGGGTTTCCACCAGATCATAGCAAGTCTTAAGTCAACTCCAAGTACAAAATCCAAAAAGATTCCTCTTCATCTGTGAAATCTGGAATACAAATTATCTGTTTCCAAAAGTTCAGTGGTGTAATGGGCAGGCACAACCTAGACATTTCCATTACAAATGGGAGAAATTGGAGGGAAAGAAGGCATAGCAGGCAACAAGCAAGTTAGCAAGACTCCTTACAGTAGCTCTTAAAGCCTGAAAATAATCCTCTGTTCTCTGAGACCATTTAGGCTATGTCCCTGCCCTCCAGACTCAAGGTACTGGCCACACTCTCCAGATTCTCAGCAGAGGTCCCTTGGTCCTGAACTGTAATTCCACCTTATAGACCCAATGTGATGGTCAGTCTGCTCCTTTGGCTTTAGGTGCACCATTCTACTAGCCCATCAGAGTAGTAGTCCATTCTACCCTTAGAAATACTGGAGCTTATGACTCCACCCTTTGAAACCCCAGAGGTCCTGGCCATACCTTTTGAGAGTAAGGCAGCTTGGCTTCCTATGTTCCTTGTCTCTTCAGCTTCTGATTCCTGGTTTCTTGGCCTTCTTGGCCCCTTGGACCTCACGCCCACATCTGCCCTGATGGGCAGCAGTTCCAAAGCTCTGTAGCTCCGTGGATAAGTTCCTTGAGGCACCCTACTCTGCCAGTAAATTTTGTCTAGAAGGTACTCAGCTCCCTCGCTCCGTGGGTCAGCAAGCCTAGTTCCACTGATAAGTGCCTGGAGGCACCTAGCTTCACCAGAAAGCCTCCTACACACAAGCACTCAGCTGTCTTGCTCCGTGGGTCAACTCCAGTGGCATCTCACACTGGTCACCTACTTCTGCTGCTGCTGCATCTCTGGTGCTGCTGGTCATCTGCTGTTGCTTCTCACCATCTGCACAGTCTCTGGTACTAAAATTCTCCCCACTTCCTTCTGAGTCCTCTACCCACTCACAGTTTCAAAACCACATCTACTTTTAGGTATCTGTTAGAGCAGCACCCCACTCTGTCAGTAACAAATACTGTGTTAGTCACCTAGTGCTGCTGTAACAGACATATCACAAGTGGGTGCCTTTAACAAAGAAATTTGTTCTCTCACAGTCTAGTAGGCTACAAATCCAAATTCAGAGCATCAGTTCCAGGGGAAGACTTTCTCTTCCTTCTCAGCTCTGGAGGAAGGTACTTGTCATAAATCTCTCTGGATTAGGACCTTCGCCACACAGGAACCCTGGGGCCAAAGGGTGAGCTGTGTTTCCAGTGTTGCTTTGATGGTGGTATGAGGTCCCCCGTCTCTCTGCTCGCTTCCCTATCTCATACCTCAGAAGAGACCGGCTTAAGATACTATCTAATCTTGTAGATCTCATCAATATAGCTGCAACTAATTCATCTTATTACATCATAATGATAGTATTTACAATACATGGGGAAATCACATGAGGTGACAAAATAGAAGACAACCGTACAGCCTAGCCAAATTGACAGGTGTTTTGGGGGGACACAAGTCTTTCTATGAAAAGTATGTTTTTCCCAACTTTAAATCCATGCTTCTTCAAAAAATATTTTCTGACTATACATATTTGAAAAGCAAAGTGTGTCCTAAAAGTACTTACTGCCAGGGAGCCAGGGAGCCAGAATATGTAATTGTGCTCATGAGCAATCTGTCATTTGAACAGAACAAGGGGGTAGTATGTGGTTTAAAGTCAAGAAAGGTGTGCATCACAGTTGTATCCCTTCGCTATATTTATGCAATCTGTATGCTGAACAAATAGTCTGAGAAGTTGGGCTATATGAAGGAAAACATGGCATTGGCAGTGGAGGAAGACTCATTTATGTGTGATATAAAGATAACACAACCTTGCTTGCTGAAAGTGAAGAGGATTTGAAATATTTACTAATGACAGTCAAGGACCACAGCCTTCAATGTGGATTACACCTCAACTTAAAGAAAACAAAAGTCCTGACAATGAGACCAATAGGCACTATCATGATGAATGGAGAAAACGTCAAAATTCTCAAGGATTTTTTTTTTTATTTAACATAACTGAGTGAAAATGTACATTCACATGTAAATTTACATGCCCACCTATATGCAGCTTCCACTGCTCTCCCTGTCAGGTGACTGCACACTATTCCTCTCTGCTCCATACATGTCTCATCCTCCCAACAACCTCCTTTCCCCTCCTCTCCGTCCACACCCTTTCCTCCAGCCAGAGGTCAGCAAGATGATATCCTGTAGATGTATAGAACCACAAAGTGCTTCCAATATAGGGTCACTCTGCATTGCCAAGTCCAATCCATTCCTGTCCAAAGAGTGGACCTTCGTTATAATTTATGGGAAAGGGCAGCATCAGGGCTGGGGACCATACTCTAAGAGGAACCCCCAAACCACTAGACCATCAACTGAGGTCTTTTAGTGGAGATCTCATGATGTACCCCTTTTTATTCTTGTGTTGCCAGTGAGACTCCTCTCTGTGAGCTCCATCGTGGCTATCACTGGGGGTGGCCGCGCACCATCCGGTTCTTCCGGTCCCAAGTCGATGTAGGCACCCACTCTTGTGGGTCTCTCTGTCTTCTCGGTTGTCTTTACCGCATGTCATTTTGGTCCTCAGTGAGCATCTGTTCCTGCTGAGTTGGGACCATTTGCTGTGTCCTCGGATGGCAGCTTGGCAACTTTTAAGACCCCAGACGCCACTCACCAATGTGGGGTGCAGAGAGCTCTCTTAGCAAAACGCTAGTTGTGCCAATTGGCCTGGAATTCGCCTAAGAGCATGGTCCCCCGCCCCCCACCCCAGCTACTATATCCTTGCAGTATTGAGTCAAGATGGAAGGAGTACTCAAGTTATGCTGAAGTCCACTTAATGTTGTTCTTGTTTCTAATGTGTGCTATCACCGCTTTCTCCCAACTACATTTCTAGTAAATATCTAAACTAAACCCTCCCCCCTCACCCTCCCTCCCACCTCTCCCTTGCAGCTGTCAAAAAGTCTTTTCTTCTATACACAAGTCTGTTTCTGAGGTCTTATCATAGAGGTCTCATATAGTATTTGTCCCTTTGTCGCTGCCTGCTTTCACTCAACATAATGTCTTCCAGTTGAAACCAGGTTAGGAGACGTTTCCTGGAATCATCGTTATTCTTTATCATTGGGTTGTGCTCCATTGAGTATATGTACCATAGTTTACCTATCCATTCTTCTATTGTTGGACATCTGGGTTGATTCCATCTTTTTGCTATCGTGGACTGTGCTGCAATAAACATTCTGGTGCATGTGTCCGTTGGTGTGAAAGGCCTTGAATCTGTAGGATATATTCCAAGTAGTGGAATTACTGGGTCAAATGGTATATCAATATCCATTTTTTTAAGGAAGTGCCAGATTGCCTTCCAAAGAGGCCGGACCATACTGCAACCCCACCAACAGTGTAGGAGGGTTCCACTTTCTCCACAGCCTCTCCAGCATTTGTTGTTTTGTGTTTTCTGGATCATGGCCAATCTTGTTGGGGTGAGATGGTATCCCGTTGTTGTCTTGATTTGAATTTCTTTAATAACTAAAGATTGTGAACATGTCTGCACGTGTTTTTTGGCTGCCTAGATCTCCTCTTTAGTGAAGTGTCTGCCCATCTCCTTTGCCCATCGCTTAATTGGATGGTTTATCTTCTTCTTCTTGATATTTTGTAATATCTTACAGATTATGGAGATCAGGCGTCAGTCTGACATAGAGTTGCCAAAAATTTTTTCCCATTCTGTGGGTGTTCTTTTAATTCTATTAATAAAGTCTTTGGATAAGCAAAAGTGTTTGATTCTTAATAGTTCCCATTTATCTACTTTCTCTTCGGTTGATTGAGGTTTCTTTGACAGATTTTGGAGTCTGTCCTCATTGTGTATTAAAACTTCCATTGTTGGAGTGAAGATGGTGGACTAAGGACACGTCTCTTTCTATCCCTCTGGAAACCAAGACCTGAACTGACAATCAAACAGAGCCCTCTGAGCACCTAATCAGCCTCAGGACACGGCACAGAGCTGTTAATTGGGACTTTATACCATTCAGTGAAAAACCTCCTCTCTCTTGCTGACTCCTGCTCCTGGCTAGCCCCGGCTCTCACGGACGGAAGGTAAACGCACCAGTTTGACTTTTTTTTCCTCTGTCTCTGCTGGCGGGCGGAGCTGGGCCTTGCCCGGTGGCTGGACTCAGATGCGCTGCTGGGGGGATAGGCAGGCGAAATTCCCATATTCTGAGAGCCAGGCTCGGGACTCTGTTAATCTAGACACTTTGAGCCTTTCGTTTTGTAGCCGCCTCAGTGGGGTTTGTGCGGAACTCCATGGTCAGGGTGCGGGACGCCATGTTGGTACCGAGATTTTAGCGGGACCTCGTTCTTAGCCTGGGAGCCAGCGCCTGCAAACGGGACAGCGTTTCTCCATCAGAAAAGTAGTGATTTTGCATAGTGTTGCCTACATTGGGGGCCCTGCAACAGAAGCAGAGGAATCGCTGCCTCTGGGCACCTGTAGCCCCCCTGTCTGCTGCCTGTGTGGAGGACGCCATCTTGGGTACGGTGGCCGCAGCTGGACCTAATTCTTAGCTTGGGAGCCAGAGCCTGACCACAGGAGAGGGCTTTTTTATCACAAAACCAGTACTCGACGCAGTGTTGGATAAGGCTAGGCCCTGTCAGCAGAGGCCACCAGGGCACTAGCAGTGCTATATTCTGAACTAGTTTGTTATCATCTGGGGTTGGATACAGTGGCGCTTACTTTGTCAGACGGGAAGAGGGACTTCTACATCTGAAAACCTAACTGACTTGTGAACTGGTCAGATATCTTTTGCTTTATATTTGAAGACAGCCTAGAGAAACATTTGCAATCCATCCTCACAGTACCTCTTCCAGCCTCTATATACTCACATGGGACCCAAAAAGCAACACACAATTGTGGCATACAAGCAATCACTCATGGCTTCAGAAGGCGGCCAAACAAAGCAACCAAGGAGTTTTCCAGATGAAGAAACTTTTATGAAAGCATCAGGAAGTGAATACAAATTGATTATATACAGAGCCCTTCTAGACCTTATACAAAATGCAGCAGAACAAAGTGAAAAATTAAGCAAGTTGTTCGATCTGATGGAACACCAGTACTCTGAAATCCAACAGATCAAGAAGAAAATCAAAGACATAGAAATTCCATGCAAAGCCAAGAAAACAGAATGGAACAAATGGAAAAAAGAATTTCTGACTTGGAAGACAGAGCTACTGATGTCAGTGTCTATGAGCAGAAATCAGAAAAAAGAAACAAGAAAAATGAAGAAACATTAAGAAGCATGTGGGACTCTATTAAGAGGAACAACCTTCGATTAATTGGAGTCCCTGAACAGGGTGAGACATCTGAGAACACAGAGAGTATTTTTGCTGAGCTGCTGAAAGAAAACTTCCCAGAAATCATGAAGGAAGAGAATATAGACATCTCAGATGCATATTGTACGCCACCCAATATCGATCTCAAAAGAAAGACTCCAAGACATATTATAATCAAGCTTAACAAAATGAAACATAAGCAGCAACTCTTAAAGGCAGCAAGACTCAAGGCAAAGCTAACATTCAGAGGGAAACCTTGTAGGCTCTCGTCAGATTTCTCAGCAGAAACCATGCTGGCACGGAGACAGTGGCAAGACACATTCAAAGTCTTGAAGGAGAAGAACTTCCAACCAAGAATTATATATCCTGCAAAACTGTCTTTCAAACATGAAAATGAAATTAAGACACTTCCAGATTAACAGAAACTCAGAGACTTTGTAAAAACCAAACCCAAACTACAAGAAATACTGAAAGAAGTTCTTGGCTTTGGCTTAGAAGAACGAAACCACTAACTTTATATTTTAGAACGACACACTACTCAATACTCATTTAGGGAAGGCTCCAAAGTAAATCACAGCTTTGATTGGGAAAGAAGCCATCCAGTGATCATCATGAAAACTATGGTGTCATCATAATAAAAGAGGGATGTACTACAGTCGTTATAGTCCTTCCAGATGGAGAGGAAGATGACAAGACTGGTAGTAATTAAAATTGGGTTTATCAATAGTTTATTAAAGGGGTTCATAGGGGCAGCTGTAAAGCACAACAAAGATGTATCATACCATTTCAAGAAATCTAACACACGAGTCTCAAGAACTATAAAACCAGTTCTGAAAAAGGTGAAAAATCAACTAACAAAAAAGAGTGTCTCAGAACAGACTAATAAGAACAACAGAGAAAACAGCAAAATAAAAATAAACACATCACAATGGCAGCAGTGAACACATAACTATCAATAATTACATTGAATGTGAATGGACTGAATGCTCCAGTAAAGAGACACCGAGTGTCATCTTGGATCAAAAGACATGACCCATGCATATGTTGTCAACAAGAAACTCACTTGAGACCTAAAGACAGGAACAAACTGAAAATTAAAGGATGGAAGAATATATATCAAGCTAACAATGAACAAAGAAGAGCAGGGGTGGCAATTCTAATCTCAGACAAAATCAATTTTAATGTCAAATCCACCATCGTGGACAAAGATGGACACTATTTATTGCTGAAAGGTTCAGTACACAAGCAAGACTTAACTATATTAAACATTTATGCACCTAATATCAGAGCACCTAAATATGTCGAAGAAACACTGACTATGCTCAAAAGAGAGTTAGATGACTCCACAATAATAGTGGGAGACTTTAACACTCCACTCTCATTACTAGACAGATCATCCAGAAAAAAGCTCAGAAAAGATACAGAAGACCTCATTGACACAATTAACCAACTAAACCTCATTGATATATACAGAACTTTCCACCCCTCAGCAGACAACTACACCTTCTTCTCCAGTGCACATGGAACATTCTCCAGAATTGACCACGTGATAGGCCATAATGCAATGCTCAACAAAATCCATACCATTGAATTATTGCAAAGCATCTTCTCAGATAATAAAGCAATCAAAGTTGAAATCAATAGCAGAAAAAACAGAGATAGAAAGTGAACAACATCTTGCTCAAAAAAACATGGGTTATAGAGGAAATCAGGGATCAATTAAAGAAATTCATGGATTCCAATGAGAACGAAAACACTTCCTACCAGAACCTATGGGATACAGCCAAAGCAGTGCTCAGAGGTCTGTTTATCTCCATAAATGCACACATCGGGAAGGAAGAAAGAAACGAAATCAAGGAACTAACTCTACAGCTTGAACAAGTAGAAAGAGAACAACAGAGGAACCCCTCGGGCACTGGAAGAAAGGAGATCATAAAGATTAGAGCAGAGCTAAATGAATTAGAGAATAGAAAAACAATTGAAAAAATTTTAAAGACCAAAAGCTGGTTTTTTGAAAAGATCAACAAAATTGATAAACCACTGGCTAAACTTACTAAAGAAAAACAGGAAAGGAAACAAATAACCCAAATTAGAAATGAAAAGGGAGTTGTCACCACAGATGCAACAGAAATCAAAAACATCGTAACAGAATACTATGAAAGACTGTACTTTAACAAATTTGAAAACCTAGGGGAAATGGACAAATTCCTTGACTCATACCACCTACCCAAATTATCACAACGTGAAGCAGAACAACGTAATAAACTCATCACAAAGGAAGAGATTGAAAACGTCATCAAAAGACTGCCAACCAAAAAAAGTCTGGGCCCAGATGGCTTCACGGCAGAATTCTACCAAGCATTTAGAGAAGAATTATCCCCAATACTATTGAAACTATTTCACAGTATAGAAAGGGATGAAGTACTCCCAAACTCATTCTATGAAGCCAGCATAACCCTGATACCTAAGCCAGGGAAAGATCCAACAAAGACAGAGAACTACAGAGCAATATCACTCATGAACTTAGATGCTAAAATCTTCAACAAAATTCTTGCCAACAGAATACAACAACATATCAAGAAAATAATCCATCATGACCAAGTGGGATTCATACCAGGGATGCAAGGCTGGTTCAACATCAGGAAAACAATTAATGTGATTAACCACATAAATAACATAAAAGACAATGATCACCTGATTTTGTCCATTGATGCTGAAAAGGCATTTGATAAAGTCCAACACCCATTCATACTAAAAACTCTTAGCAAAATGGGCATAGACGGCAAATTCCTCAACACAATAAGGGCCATTTATACAAAGCCAGTTGCCCACATCATCCTGAATGGAGAGAGACTGAAAGACTTTCCCCTGAGATCAGGAACTAGACAAGGATGCCCACTGTCACCTCTCCTATTCAACATTGTGCTAGAAGTTCTAGCCAGAGCAATTAGACAAGAGGAACAAATAAAGGGCATCTGCATCGGCAAAGAGGAAGTTAAAATCTCCCTGTTTGCAGATGATATGATTGTATATGCAGAGAACCACAAGGAATCTATAAGTAAGTTAGTTCACCAAAGTCTCAGGATACAAGATAGACATAAGTAAATCAGTAGGATTCCTTTATACCAACAACGAGACTGTTAAGGAGGAAATTATCAAATCAATACCATTTACGATAGCCCCTAAGAAGATAAAGTACCTAGGAATTAATCTAACCAGAGAAACAACAGACCTTTACAAAGAGAACTACAAGCCCTTACTACAAGAAACTAAGAGACACTTAGATAAATGGAAAAACCTACCCTGCTCATGAATAGGAAGACTTAACATTGTGAAAATGTCTATTTTACCCAAAGCAATTTATTTATATAATGCAATCCCAATACAAGTTCCAGCATCATTTTTTAATGAGATGGAGAAACAAATCACCAATTTTGTTTGGAAAGGGAAGAAGCCCTGGATAAGTAAGGTGCTACTAAAGAAGAAGAACACACTGGGAGGCCTCTCATTACCCTACCTTAGAACATACTACACTGCCACAGTGGTCAAAACAGCCTGGTACTGGTACATGAACAGACAGACTGATCAATGGAACAGAATTGAGACCCCAGAGATGACACCATCTGACTATGAACAGTTGATATTCGACAAAGGCCCTAAGACATTAAACTGGGGTAAAAACAGTATCTTCAACAAATGGTGCTGGCAAAATCGGTTATCCATCTGCAATAAACTGAATCAAGATCCATATCTTACACCTTACACAAAAACCAACTCCAACTGGATAAAAGACCTAAATATCAAACCTAAAACGATAAAGCTCATCCAAGAAAAGGTAGGAACAACAATGGAAGTTTTAATACACAATGAGGACAGACTCCAAAATCTGTCAAAGAAACCTCCTCTATGTCAGATCGACGCCTGATCTCCATAATCTATAAGATACTACAAAATATCAATAACAAGAAGATAAACCATCCAATTAAGCGATTGGCAAAGGAGATGGACCGATATTTCACTAAAGAGGAGATCCAGGCAGCCAAAAAACACATGCGGACATGTTCACGATCTTTAGTTATTAAAGAAATTCAAATCAAGACAACAATGAGATACCATCTCACCCCAACAAGATTGGCCATGATCCAGAAAACACAAAACAACAAATGCTGGAGAGGCTGTGGAGAAAGTGGAACCCTCCTACACTGTTGGTGGGGTTGCAAAATGGTCCAGCCTCTTTGGAAGGCAATCTGGCGCTTCCTTAAAAAAATGGATATCGATATACCATTTGACCCAGTAATTCCACTACTTGGAATATATCCTACAGATTCAAGGCCTTTCACACCGACGGACACATGCACCAGAATGTTTATTGCGGCACAGTCCACAAGAGCAAATAGGTGGAATCAACCCAGATGCCCAACAATAGAAGAATGGATAGGTAAACTGTGGTACATATACTCAATGGAGCACTACGCAATGATAAAGAATAACGATGATTCCATGAAACATCTCCTAACCTGGTTTCAACTGGAAGACATTATGTTGAGTGAAAGTAGTCAGCGACAAAAGGACAAATACTGTATGAGACCTCTACGATAAGATCTCAAAAACAGACTCGTGTATAGAAGAAAAGACTCTTTGACAGCTGCAAGGGAGGGGAGGGAGGGAGGGAGGGTGAGGGGGGAGGGTTTAGTTTAGGTAGTTACTAGAAATCTAGTTGGGAGAAAGCGGTGACAGCACACATTAAGAACAAGAACAACATTAAGTGGACTTCAGCATAACTTGAGTACTCCTTCCATCTTGACTCAATACTGCAAGGATATAGTAGCTGGGGTGGGGGGCGGGGGACCATGCTCTTAGGCGAATTTCAGGCCAATTGGCACAACTAGCGTTTTGCTAAGAGAGCTCTCTGCACCCCACATTGGTGAGTGGCGTCTGGGGTCTTAAAAGCTGCCAAGCTGCCATCCGAGGAGACAGCAAATGGTCCCAACTCAGCAGGAACCGATGCTCACCGAGGGCCAAAATGGCATGCGGTAAAGACAACCGAGAAGACAGAGAGACCCACAAGAGTGGGTACCTACATCGACCTGGGACCGGAAGAACCGGATGGTGCCCGGCCACCACCAGTGATAGCCATGACAGAGCTCACAGAGAGGAGCCTCACCGGCAACACAAGAATAAAAAGAGGTGCATCATGAGATCTCCACTAAAAGACCTCAATTGATGGTCCAGCTGTTCTGGGGTTCCTCTGAGAGCATGGCCACCTGCCCTGATGCTGCCCGTTCCCATAAATTATAACAAAGGTCCACTCTTTGGACAGGAATGGAGTGGACTTGGCAATGCAGAGTAACCATATGTTGGAAGCACTTTATGGTTCTATGCATCTATAGGATATCATCTTGCTGACCTCTGGCTGGAGGAAGGGGAGTGGAAGGAGAGGAGGGGAAAGGAGACTGTTGGGAGGATGAGACATGTATGGAGCAGAGAGGAATAGTGTGCAGTCACCGGACAGGGAGAGCAGCGGAAGCTGCATATAGGGGGGCATGTAAATTTACATGTGAATGTACATTTTCACTCACTTATGTCAAATAAAAATAAAAATAAAAATAAATAAATAAATAAATAAAAAACTTCCATTGTTGTTCGTACCTTTTCTTGGATGAGCTTTATCGTTTTAGGTTTGATATTTAGGTCTTTTATCCAGTTGGGTTGGTTTTTGTATAAGGTGTAAAATATGAATCTTGATTCAGTTTATTGCAGATGGATGACCAATTTTGCCAGCACCATTTGTTGAAGAGACTGTTTTTACCCCAGTTTAATGTCTTAGGGCCTTTGTCGAATATCAGTTGTTCATAGGCTGATGGTGTCATCTCTGGGGTCTCAATTCTGTTCCATTGATCAATCTGTCTGTTCTTCTAAGAGTACCAGGCTGTTTTGACCACTGTGGCAGTGTAGTATGTTCTAAGGTAGGGTAATGAGAGGCCTCCCAGTGTGTTCTTCTTCTTTAGTAGTACCTTACTTATCCAGGGCTTCTTCCCTTTCCAAACAAAATTGGTGATTTGTTTCTCCATCTCATTAAAAAATGATGCTGGAACTTGTATTGGGATTGTATTATATAAATAAATTGATTTGGGTAAAATAGACATTTTCACAATGTTAAGTCTTCCTATCCATGAGCAGGGTAGGTTTTTCCATTTATCCAAGTCTCTTTTTAGATTCTTGTAGTAAGGGCTTGTAGTTCTCTTTGTAAAGGTCTGTTGTTTCTCTGGTTAGATTAATTACTAGGTACTTTATCTTCTTAGGGGCTATCGTAAATGGTATTGATTTGATAATTTCCTCCTTAACAGTCTCGTTGTTGGTATAAAGGAATCCTACTGATTTACTTATGTTTATCTTGTATCCTGAGACTTTGCTGAACTCTTCTATCAGTTTGAGTAGCTTACTTATAGATTCCTTGGGGTTCTCTGCATATACAATCATATCATCTGCAAACAGGGAGATTTTAACTTCCCCTTTGCCAATGCAGATGCCCTTTATTTCTTGGTCTTGTCTAATTGCTCTAGCTAGAACTTCTAGCACAATGTTGAATAGGAGAGGTGACAGTGGTCATCCTTGTCTAGTTCCTGATCTCAGGGGAAAGTCTTTCAGTCTCTCTCCATTCAGGATGATGTGGGCAACTGGCTTTGTATAAATGGCCCTTATTGTGTTGAGGAATTTGCGGTCTATGCCCATTTTGCTAAGAGTTTTTAGCATGAATGGGTGTTGGACTTTATCAAATGCCTTTTCGACATCAATGGACAAAATCAGGTGATCCTTGTCTTTTGTGTTATTTATGTGGTTAATCACATTCATTGTTTTTCTGATGTTGAACCAGCCTTGCATCCCTGGTATGAATCCCACTTGGTCATAATGGATTATTTTCTTGATATGTTGTTGTATTCTGTTGGCAAGAATTTTGTTGAAGATTTTTGCATCTAGGTTCATGAGTGATATTGCTCTGTAGTTCTCTGTCTTTGTTGGATCTTTCCCTGGCTTAGGTATCAGGGTTATGCTGGCTTCATAGAATGAGTTTGGGAGTACTTCATCCCTTTCTATACTGTGAAATAGTCTCAGTGGTATTGGGGATAACTCTTCTCTAAATGCTTGGTAGAATTCTGCCGTGAAGCCATCTGGGCCCGGACATTTTTTGGTTGGCAGTGTTTTGATGACCTTTTCAATCTCTTCCTTTGTGATGGGTTTATTAAGTTGTTCTGCCTCATGTTGTGATAATTTGGGTAGGTGGTATGATTCAAGGAATTGGTCCATTTCCCCTACGTTTTCGAATTTGTTAGAGTACAGTCTTTCATAGTATTCTGTTATGATATTTTTGATTTCTGTTGCATCTGTGGTGACAACTCCCCTCTCATTTCTAATTTGGGTTATTTGTTTCCTTTCCTGCTTTTCTTTAGTAAGTTTAGCCAGTGGTTTATCAATTTTGTTGATCTTTTCAAAAAACCAGCTTTTGGTCTTATCAATTTTTTCAATTGTTTTTCTATTCTCTAATTCATTTAGTTCTGCTCTAATCTTTATGATCTCCTTTCTTCTGGTGCCCGAGGGGTTCCTCTGTTGTTTTCTTTCTACTTGTTCAAGCTGTAGAGTTAGTTCCTTGATTTGGTTTCTTTCTTCCTTCCAGATGTGTGCATTTATGAAGATAAACAGACCTCTGAGCACTGCTTTGGCTGTGTCCCATAGGTTCTGGTAGGAAGTGTTTTCGTTCTCATTGGAATCCATGAATTTCTTTAATTCATCCTTGATTTCCTCTATAACCCATGTTTTTTTGAGCAAGATGTTGTTCAGTTTCCAAAAGTTCCACTTTCTATCTATGTTTTTTCTGCTATTGATTTCAACTTTGATGGCTTCATGATCTGAGAAGATGCTTTGCAGTAATTCAATGATATGGATTTTGTTGAACATTGCATTATGGCCTATCACGTGGTCAATTCTGGAGAATGTTCCATGTGCACTGGAGAAGAAGGTGTAGTTGTCTGCTGAGGGGTGGAAAGTTCTGTATATATCAATGAGGTTTAGTTGGTTAATTGTGTCAATGAGGTCTTCTGTATCTTTTCTGAGCTTTTTTCTGGATGATCTGTCTAGTAATGAGAGCGGAGTGTTAAAGTCTCCCACTATTATTGTGGAGTCATCTAACTCTCTTTTGAGCATAGTCAGTGTTTCCTCAACATATTTAGGTGCTCTGACATTAGGTGCATAAATATTTAATATAGTTAAGTCTTACTTGTGTACTGAACCTTTCAGCAATAAATAGTGACCATCTTTGTCCACGATGGTGGATTTGACATTAAAATTGATTTTGTCTGAGATTAGAATTGCCACCCCTGCTCTTCTTTGTTCATTGTTAGCTTGATATATATTCTTCCATCCTTTAATTTTCAGTTTGTTCCTGTCTTTGGGTCTCAAGTGAGTTTCTTGTAGACAACATATGGATGGGTCCTGCCTTTTGATCCAAGATGACACTCGGTGTCTCTTTACTGGAGCATTCAGTCCATTCACATTCAATGTAATTATTGATAGTTATGTGTTCACTGCTGCCATTGTGATTTGTTTAATTTCATGTTGATGTTTTCTCTGTTGTTCTTATTAGTCTGTTCTGGGACATTCTTTTATGTGAGTCAATTTTTCACCTTTTTCAGAGCTGGTTTTATAGTTGTTGAGACTCGTGTGTTAGATTTCTTGAAATGGTATGATACATCTTTGTTGTGCTTTACAGCTGCCCCTATGAACCCCTTTAATAAACTATTGATAAACCCAATTTTAATTACTACCAGTCTTGTCATCTTCCTCTCCATCTGGAAGGACTGTAACGACTGTAGTACATCCCTCTTTTTGTTATGATGACACCATAGTTTTCATGATGATCACTGGATTGCTTCTTTCCATATCAAAGCTGTGATTTACTTTGGAGCCTTCCCTGAATGAGTAGAGTATTGAGTAGTGTGTAGTTCTAAAATATAAAGTTAGTGGTTTTGTTCTTCTAAGCCGGCACCAAGAACTTCTTTCAGTATTTCTTGTAGTATTCGTTTGGTTTTTACAAAGTCTCTGAGTTTCTGTTTGTCTGGGAATGTCTTAATTTCATTTTCGTATTTGAAAGACAGTTTTGCAGGATATACAATTCTTGGTTGGAAGTTCTTCTCCTTCAAGACTTTGAATGCGTCTTGCCACTGTCTCCGTGCCAGCATGGTTTCTGCTGAGAAATCTGACGAGAGCCTACAAGGTTTCCCTCTGAATGTTAGCTTTGCCTTGAGTCTTGCTGCCTTTAAGAGTTGCTGCTTATGTTTCATTTTGTTAAGCTTGATTATAATATGTCTTGGAGTCTTTCTTTTGAGATCGATATTGGGTGGCGTACAATATGCATCTGAGATGTCTGTATTCTCTTCCTTCATGATTTCTGGGAAGTTTTCTTTCAGCAGCTCAGCAACAATACTCTCTGTGTTCTCAGATGTCTCACCCTGTTCAGGGACTCCAATTAATCGAAGGTTGTTCTTCTTAATAGAGTCCCACATGCTTCTTAATGTATCCTCATTTTTCTTGTTTCTTTTTTCTGATTTCTGCTCATAGACACTGTCAGTAGCTCTGTCTTCCAAGTCAGAAATTCTTTTTTCCATTTGTTCCATTCTGTTTTCTTGGCTTTGCATGGAAGTTTCTATGTCTTTGATTTTCTTCTTGATCTGTTGGATTTCAGAGTACTGGTGTTCCATCAGATCGAACAACTTGCTTAATTTTTCACTTTGTTCTGCTGCATTTTGTATAAGGTCTAGAAGGGCTCTGTACATAATCAATTTGTATTCACTTCCTGATGCTTTCATAAAAGTTTCTTCATCTGGAAAACTCCTTGGTTGCTTTGTTTGGGCACCTTCTGAAGCCATGGGTGATTTCTTGTATGCCACAATTGTCTATTGCTTTTTGGGTCCCATGTGAGTATACAGAGGCTGGAAGAGGTACTGTGAGGATGGATTGCAAATGTTTCTCTAGGCTGTCTTCAAATGTAAAGCAAAAGTTTTCTGACCACTTCACAAGTCAGTTAGGTTTTCAGGTGTAGAGTTCCCTCTTCTCAACTCACAATGTAAGTGCAACTATATTCATCCCCAGATGATAACAAACTGGTTCAGAATACAGCAATGCTACTGCCCTGTTGGCCTCTGCTGACAGGGCCTAGCCTTAGTGACATTGTGTCTAGCACTGCTTTTGTGATAGAAAAGCGCTCTCCTGTGGGCAGGCTCTGGCTCCCAAGCTAAGAATTAGGTCCAGCTGCGGCCACCGTATCCAAGATGGTGTCCTCCACACAGGCAGCAGACAGAGGGGCTAAAGGCGCCGAGAGGTAGTGATTCCTCTGCTTCTGTTGCAGGGCCCCCAACACAGGCAGCACTGTGCAAAATCACTACTTTTCTGTCGGAGAATCACTGTCCCGTTTGCAGGCGCTGGCTCCCAGGCTAAGAACGAGGTCCCGCTAAACTCTCGGTACCAATATGGCGTCCCACACCCTGACCGCAGAGCTCCGCACAAACCCCGCTGAGGCAGCTACAAAACGAAAGGCTCAACGTGGCTACATTAACAGAGTCCCAAGCCTGGCTCTCAGAATATGGTAATTTCACCTGCCTATCCCCCAAGCAGTGCGTCTGAGTCCAGCCACCAGGCAAGACCCAGCTCCGCCCGCCAGCCGAGACAGAGGGGAAAAAAAGTCAAACTGGTGCATTTACCTTCCGTCCGTGAGAGCCAGGGCTAGTCAGGAGAGGGAGTCAGCGACAGAGAGGAGGTTTTTTGCTGAGTGGTATGAAGTCCCAATTAACAGCTCTGTGCCGTGTCCTGAGGCTGATTAGGTGATCAGAAGGCTCCCTTTGATTATCAGTTCAGGTCTTGTTTTCCAGAGGGATGTAAGGAGACGTGAGCTTAGTCCGCCACCTTGACTCCGCTCCCCTCAAGGATTTTGTTTTATTTGGCTACACAATCAACCCTCATGGAAGGAGCAATTAAAAAATCAAAACACACATTGTATTGAGCACATCTGCTGCAAAAGACCTCTTTAAAATGTTGAAAAGCAAAGATTTCACCTGGAAGACTCAGGTGAGCGTGGCCAAAGCCATAGTATTTTCAGTCATATCATACACGCGTGGAAGCTGGTAGATGAACAAGGAAGGCTGAAGAAGAACTGATGCTTTTGAATTATGGCATTGACAAGAAATATTGAATGGACTGTCAAAAGAGCAAATATGTCTTGAAAGGAGCACAACCAGTATGCTCCTTAGAAGCAAGGGTGGCAAGATTGTGTCTTACATCCTTTAGACATGTTTTCAGGAGGGACCAGGCCCTGGAGAAGGACATCGTGCTTTGTAAAGCAGAGGGTCAGCAAAAAAGGGGAAGACCCCCTATGAGATGGAGTAGCACAGTAGCTGCAACAATGGGTTCGAGCACAACAGCTATTTGGGGCATGCTGTAGTATCGGGCTGTGTTTTATTCTGTTGTACATATGGTCACTATGAGCTAGAACTGACTCAACAGCACCTAACAACAACAACAACACACTTAAAAGACATCAATTCTTCTTCAGTCTTCCTTGTTTATCATCCAGTTTTCACATGCATATGAGGCCACTGAAAACACCATGACTTGGGTCAGCTGCACTTTAGTCTTCAAGGTGACATCTTTGGTTTTCAACACTTTAAAGATTTACTCTTCAATATCTGGAGTGCTCCTTCCACAGATATCCTAAATCCTGCATTTTCCACTGCCATTATTTGAAGCAGTGTCCTGCTGTGTATGCACTGCCCTTGCTTCCAAATAAATATGAAGATTGTATAGAACATGCTACTTCTCTGTAAGTTCAGGTTCTTACATGTTATTCATGTCACTCAATGATCACAAAGTCAAGTACTTGTGAGATGACAGTGATATTTTCAGAATAAAAAGTCCAGGACACTTCTGCTACCCAACTCAGTGTATCACAATGGCAGCCATGAAGGAGCACCATTCAGGTCTCTCTTCAAGCACCGAACTTTCCATTCAGTTGCAAAGAGTGTGATGTGGTGACAGCCTTCAGCTATTAGCAATCTCACAATCCATCTCTCCCTCTGAGATGAGGCTGCACTCATCCTGGGCAGGCCTCAGTCAGTGACTAGAAAGGGCTCAGCTATTTCTGTCAAGCCCAGAATTCCCCAAGTTTGCTCCAGAGCACCCCATTAGATTGCCTTCAACTCTGTCAAATCTGCATTTGAGGTATGATATTCTCCCTGTCCAACTCTGTTTCACCACCCCTTTATTTGTCACAGACGCTCCCCAATCAACCTCCTGCAGTCCTACGTCTCTGATCCATCATCTGCTTCCTGGAGAACTCAGATGACACAAGTGTCTATTTGTGATTTCACCACACTTGAGAGGGAATGGATATATTCATTACTCCTGCCCTTGTCCGCATCCCTCCTACACACATACATACACACCACCAGCAGCAGCACCACCAGTAGCAGCAGCCAGGGTGTCTGTACAGAGAAAAATTATGAAAGAAAAAGAAAATCAATATCCTTTTGTACTGACTGCCACGATCACCCAATCCAAGGTAAGAAATGGGTAAATGCTTCCCCTCAACCCAGAATAGTTCAAACATTTTTGATAGGCCAGATGGTTCACAAAGTAAAACCTCCGGGAAACTTATAAATCAAGTCCGGGTACACAAAGGCAATAAGTGGAAGACAGCACTCTTCCTGAGACATGGATTCTGCATATAGTAGCATGCTGTTTGTGCTATTTAATTCCCCAGCCCTTTCCAACAAACTCCTGAGACTTCCTGAGTCGGCTCTTCATTGTCTGTCATGAAAATCTCTTGGTCTTTTCCACGCATTAGGTGACCATGACTAGCAGCTGTGAGCTCTGCTTCAGTATCTCCACAATGACCAGTTAGACATTGTCATGGATAGAATTGTGTTCCACCAACTCCCCTCCCCGCCCAAAAATGTGTTATAAATCCGAACTTCAATGCCTGTGGTTACAATCTCACTTGGGAATGGATTGTCTTCGTTATGTTAATGAGGGAGGATTAGTGTACAGCGTATCTTGAGGAAATGTCTAGAGCTATAAAAAGGTTAAACAAGCAAGCTAAGAAGCAGAGATGGAAAAAGAGATGCCAAGCCACGTGGAGATCTCCAAAGGACCAAGAAACAAGATGAAGACATAAAGACCTTCCCCAAAACCTACAGAAAGAAACCCTTCTCCTAGAGCTAGTGCCCCGAATTGACACTTCTACCCTCCTCAACTGTGAGAGAAGAAAACAAAAAGCCTTGCAACTGGACCAATAAGCAATAGCACGATAAACAGAGAAAAGATTGAAGTTGTCAAGGAATTTGTTTCATTTGGATCCACTATCAAGGCCCGTGGAAGTAGCTGCCAAGAAATCAACCGGTATCACATTGGGCAACTCGGCTGCAAAAGAATTCTTTAAAATGCTGAAAATCAAAGGCATCACCTTGAAAACTACAGTGTGGCTGACCCAAGCCGTGGTGTTTTCAGTCGACTTATATGTTTGCATGAGTCGGATCTGACTCAACGGCACTTGGCTTGGCTTGGCTATATGTTTGCAAGAGCTGGACAATGAATAAGGAAGATCAGAGAAGTATTGATGCCCTTGAATTGTAATGTTGGTGAAGAATACTGAATATACCATGTATTGCCCCCAGAAAAGCAAAAAAAACACCAGACATACCTGTCTCAGAAGAAGCACAACCAGAATCATCATTAGAAATGAGGGTGGTGGGACTTCTGCTCACAGACTTTGAACATTTTATCAGGAAAGATCAATGCCTGAAGAAGCACCTCATGCTTGGTGAAGGATCAGCAAAAAAGAGGAAGACCGTCAACAAGGTGGACTGTGACTGCCACACACAGCAGGGACTGTAAGAACGGCGCGGGGCTGCGTTCTCCCTTTGCTGTACTCGGGTCGCTGGCAGGCAGAACAGACTCTGCAGCACCCCTACCGCTAACAGCAATGCATTGTAAGAAAATAAATGTCTGTTTGTCAAAGGCCTGTTAAATACCAGCAGTATTTCTGTTATAGCAGTACTAGATAACTAAGACAGAAGTGAAATTAGAAAAAGAAAACCGTGAAAAGAAACAACTGACCAGGAGAAGCAGAATCCCTAGACCATATCATCTTGTCTGATGGGCTGCAGATGAGTTCCCAAATGGTGTCCTCAGTTAAAAATATGACTCTTCGTTGTCCTCCCTAACATTTCTTTTCATATTGCTCATCCCTCACAGTCTTATTCAAAAAAGTCTCCCATTTAAAACAAAAAAGCGGAGAAGGAGGGGC
This sequence comes from Heterohyrax brucei, assembly GCA_028571685.1. NCBI lineage: Eukaryota > Metazoa > Chordata > Mammalia > Hyracoidea > Procaviidae > Heterohyrax > Heterohyrax brucei. The sequence goes on from CM053166.1 coordinate 199,693,881, forward strand.
TTCTAACTCTTCCCCAGCCAAGATGTTAGATGGGAGTCAAGAACGGCCTTGGGGTAGTTGTCAGAACGTAACCAAAAGTGTCAAAATCTTGGTTCTTGAGTTTTTCAAAAGCCAGAGGTTCAGGTGTAAGACAGATCTGGAAGCATTTGTAATCTAGTTTTATTTACTTTCCCTGACCTAGATTCCACAGACCTGGGAGGAAAGAGGCGGAGTCAGAAGGGTGGGGACATCAAGCTTCCCTGGAGAAAGCCCCCACAGTAGCCAGCACCAGCTAGCCCTTCATAGGAGTCAGAAATATGTGGAAGAACTTTCTGGAAAGCTTTGCTCACTTTGAGAATCTGATAAAAGCAGTAAACCCTCACAACAACAGCAAAAAGAGCAAATAAATGTAATTGATTATTGTGCGACTTTTCAAAGGATTTTGCAACCCCTGTGGCCTTCCAGCGTGTGTCTTAGAGTTCCACGGATGTGAAGTGAAGAACCTTCTGCTCTGGATAGCAACATGTGGGAAAGCACATCATCTTGTCCTATTTACTACTGCCTTAAACCGAGTGCCATCAAGTCAGTTCCAACTTGTCACAACCCTATAGGTCAAAATAGAACTGCCCCATAGAGTTTCTAAGGAGAACCTGACGGATATGAACTGCCAGCCTTTTGGTTAGCAGACATAGCTCTTAACCACTATAGGTTTTTTTTAACCCCCCTATTATACTCTGTGAAACCTTGGTGCTGTAGTGGTTAAGCCGTTTAAATCCGCCAGGTGCTGCTTGGCAATTCTACTCTGCCCTATAGGGTTGCTATGAGTTGGAATCGACTCAGTGACACTGGGTGTGACTCTATTCTGTCCCTTGGCTATCCTAGAGCAAAGCTGACACCTTTGGCCAACTGTAAGTAAGCCAACTAGGCCCTTTCTTTTCTCAGATCTGCTGAATCTGAGCTATAACATCAGGCTGGAGTTGCAGAGCTCTACAGGAGAAACAGACAGCTAACGTGGGGCTGGCCATGTGATGCTGTGTTGCTTAGCAACACTAGCTGGGAGGCTCTCCCTTCTAGAGCAGAGAGAACTGGGGAGGAGGACAGGGAGACCCAGCAAGTAAAAGGCAGAGACAGACAAAGAAAGGAAGACAAGTGGAGAGTTTAGTAAACAAATAAGGAGAAATAAGAGCAAGTTTAGGGGGAGGGGAAGTAGGGAGAAGTTCAAGGGCTACCTGAGAGATGAACTCACTTGAAGAAAAAGGGAGAGGATCGAAAGCTAAGAAGAAAAGTCCAAAGGAGTGAGTCTGGACAGGCCCTTCCCGGACAGGAGCCGTGCTACTTTTACTTCATGAGGAAAGTTACGCAGTCTCTTTATCTTTATCCTCCTAAATCAAATCCTGTTTCAGCAGCACCACCAGGAATCCTTTTTGAAGCTCTCCTGGGTCTACCGCATTGCTCCAGCCAGAGAAGCTCCTCTTTTATAACAAGCACAGCGATGACTCATCCTCTGAGCACAGCTCTTTACAGTTTACCAAGTGCTTTCGCAGCCGCCGTCTCATGGGCCGCTTACTGCAGCTTTGTGAGGTGGGCAGTACAGGGCTGTCATGACTTCCAGCTGTATGCATGAAGACTCCAAGGCCCGTCTTGCAGCAGGGGCAGAGCCATGACTGGGACGTCTGGCCCTGATTTCAAGTTCCGGGCTTGGGGCTGCAGCTTGTCCCTGCTTGGCCTTTCCAATTACATGCTGAGGATAGTCGGCCTGACCAAGAGGCATTTGCTTTTCACTACCTACTAAGGTGACAACTGAAGTCTCAAGTCAATAGGGAGCCACTTTATCTTCTTTCCACCTGATGAGCAGATGTGTACACTTCAGCAACTCCTGGAGAAATCCCCAGGTACCAGGGCTTAGAACCGGCTCACTCTGGTCCAAACCTCGGCTGAGAATTCATGTTTCTAACAAGTTCCTGGAAAATGCTAATACCACTGGTTAGGAATCAGTTTTGAGCGTCACTAGTAAAGCAGTGGTTCTCAGAATTTATGATATGTAAGTGTCACCCAGGGATCTTGTTAAACTATAGGTTCTGATTCAGTATATCCAGAGTAGAAGTGCAATTTTCCAGCAGGGGTTAAAACCTGAATTAACTGATTCAAAGAGCTGCTGGGCACCTATCTGCTCAGGAAAACTCTAACCCTCCAATTCTGACTCATAGTGACACTACAGGACAGAGTAGAACTGGCCCATAGAGTTTGCAAGGAGCGCCCAGTGGATGCAAACCACCAGCCTCTTGGTTAGCAGTCATAGCACTTAACCACTCTCCCACCAGGGTTTCCAAACAACCACCAGAGGTTGCAAAAGACCTCTGGGACACAGGAAGGGGTATTTGAGTGATGGGAGTACTTGGTGGTTAGAGCCAGAGGGGCTGCAGAATCAGGCAAAGAATAAAGCCTGGACATTGAGTATGCCTGGCATCTCTCATGCGTCCCCAATGCTTGAGCATTGGGATGGAGCAAAAATGAGCTCAAGTCCCTTGTTTGGTCCCAAGCTTCTCTCCTGCCTTGGTCTCCCCTTTGGCCAGTCAATTCTAGACCTGTTGGCAGATTAAATTTCCAGAAACTTAAATTTCCAGAACTACTCAGCAGCCTACAGTGCTTTCATAATTCATAAAGTATTAGTTTCAATGTCTTGTCATTAGAGAATTGCTTAATATTACCCAGACTGCCCTCTTCTGCTTCATATCAGCTTCCAACATAGCCGAAGCATCTGCAAAACTGGTCTACTTGATGATTCCCAAACAGACACTCCCACACCTCATATCCATGCCCTTCCTCAACCTATTCCTTCTGCCTGAATTTCCCTCCCATTCCAATAAGGCAGAATCCCTCACCAATGACTCCACATAGTGGTTAGCTTGGTGGTATGGCAATTTAGCTAAGCCAAACTACATTTCCCAGAATTCCTTTTCCTATAGGTTTAGAGCAGGCCAAGAGATTCTTGTGGAATATTTGGAGGGCATAAAAGGAAGCAGCAGACATCTCGTAGCTCACACATATTGTGGCTCATCCACTGGCTTGCCTTGTTGGTGGCATAAGGTAGCAGCCAGGCTCCAGCTTCCCTTGGTCATATTTCAGCAGCCCTGACTTCTGAGCCAGGCACATGTGTTTAATTCAATTATGAAGGGCTGCTCCAATGTTTCCATGCAGAAGTTAGACTTGTTGTCTAACTAAGTCTAAGCAGTAACATGTCAGCCTTCTTTGAGTCTCCAAGACTCACCCCTAAATCAAGTCAGGGCCATTTCAAGCATTTCTTATTTCTCTTGGTATTGATGAGTTTCTCTGTTTTCACGTGTGTAAAATACGTTCCCACTGAGTTCTGCAGTCCTTCAAGCTTGAAAATCTTGTACTTCTTCTAGGAAAAGGCCTATCAACTCCTCACTCCCCACATCTGGGAGAAATTAAGATGATTTGATATTTTCCTTGGTCATAGCTTAACTTTTTGAAGGGATTTAGTTACAAAGTTTCCTTTCATTCCACAACCTGGAGGGTGATCACTGAAAAGAATAAAGAGTGGCAAGATAGATGCCCCAGTTTGAGACAGCTTGCTGTACCTGTTGGGATATTTTAATGATGCTAAAGTTGTGGTGTTGGAGAAGAATATTGAATGTCCGGTGGACCGCCAAAAGAACCAACACGTCTGTTCTGGAAGAAGTCCAACCAGAGTGGTTCTTGGAAGCAAAGATGGTGAGACTGTATCATACATACTTTGGACATGTTATCAGGAGGGATCAGTCCCTGCAGAAGGACATCATGCTTGGTAGAGTGGAGGGGCAGGGAAAAAGAGGGAGACTCTGTGGGGATATGGAAGGTTGCTTTGCCCAAGGCCTTCCAGCTGAGAGTGACACAGCAGCCAAGGCCTTCTGGCCAGAAATCGTTAAACTGATTCAGCAATAGTTACGTAACTTGTTTATAACCTCAAAGCTCATATACCTGGCTGCTGGCCACCTTTGTTTAAACCTGTACATAAGGCCGCTGTGCCACAAGGTGGATGGAATCGCCAAATGCTGTACCTGCCAGCCACCACTGCACCAATAAAGCTGGTATGACTGCACCTGCTGTGCCTCCATTGCTGAGCCTGCCCGAATCGTGCATCAGCATTCCTGGCCTTGCATACTTGCGTTATGACAACTAGTGTAGTCTGTGGCAGGATTCAGGTAGACTGGTATGGCAACACAGTGGGGACTAAAGGGCTGGCTGCTCTCTAGCGTGTGGTTTCTGGTAGCATAGGTCTTGTTGGCCTGGTCCTCACCCCAGGACTGGCCAGAGGTAGATGAGATGCTGGCTGCTGTTGGCAAAACCCTGCATGCTTTGGAGGAAACTTTGGAGAAAAAAGGAACCCTGTCTGGCACCACGGTTGTGGTATAGATCTGCAGAGGAGGCACAAGCTGCAGCATGCTCGCTGCAGGCTGATGTGGAGAACCTCTGGGAACAGCCACAGAAGCAAGTGGCTGTGTTGGACACTCAGTCTTCTCATCCGACTTTCCCGGTAGCTCCTGTGAGAATGTGGCTCCTTGCTGCATCATAGTGGACTCCTCAGAAGAGGAGGAAAAGTCTCCAAGGGGGGCAGGATTGCGTGCCCACTGTTTTGTTACTATGAAGGTTAAGACCCAGCACCTATGAAGTGACAGTGCCCAGGCAGAAGCTGTAGGCCATTCAGTCATTAGGCTGTGTACCTAGTCAGAGATGATGGAGTTAGCTCATGGGTTTTGCCAAAAGGGGGGCAAGTCACTGGCTCTGGGACATAGGAACAGATACTATGATGCTGGCTCGGGAGGGAATGGAGAAATTGGCATCCGTTACTGTTCAACTCCCCCTTAGTCAGTGCTTACGGTGTCTTGTGTTGAAGATGATGCTATACACTCCGTGGTCCGGTGGCTGATGGCAGCAATCCGGGTTGCACAGCTAACACCAGTGACCTACCTGGAGTATTTAGCAAATGGAAGTCATATGCAGAGCTGCAAAATGCCATGAGCGAGTCGGGCTTGAAAAATGCCATTTATAACTTAAATGCCCAGGGACCCAATGAAGAACTATTTACACCCAGCATGCAGGACGTCCTTTTGAAAACAGCCCCTGCTTCTATGTTTGTGTTCCTGATGGCGGTGCTGGCCCCCTATGTCAGTTGCTGTATCACTGAAGTCACTTGGGTGATCGCCAACTTGGGGGAGGCCAGTGCCATTTGGCAGAAGCATGGGGTGCAGGCCCTACAGGTTTCAGATGGGGGACAGAGACCCCGGATGGAAAAGGCACCCCTTCAGGTAATCCGGACACATGAAGCTCCTGGTGAAACAGGTGAGGCGTGCCTGCACCTGGCTAGGGTGTGCCATCTGGGACAGCCTGGGGCGGCACACAGCTGAGGCTGTTGAACTACAAAGTCCCCTTGTGCATAGAACAGGTGACTCCAGGGAAACCTCATGTCAGGTGGACTCCTGTGGACCTGTGCCAGAACCCTGCCCCACAAAATAATACGACATGATGTGAGATGAGAAAATTGAAGTCCCTGTGCTTAGTAAGCCCACTAACTGGGATGCTTTCCAGTATCAGCATCGGGTGAAGTGGACTGCATGTTGGTATTACCTACCAGCCTTGTTCTGTTTATGACCCATGCTGCCACTATAGTGACCCAGATACAGGTGACGGTGTTGGTGCTGCACATCGCCAGGGCTCTGAACGCCTCACGCCGGACCCTGACCCTACTAGATGAGGAGGTGTACCAGCTCCAAAAAGCGGTGCTACAGAACCACACGGCCCTGGACATCTTGGGCTGCAGCCCAACGGGGGCACGTGTACTCTCCTTCACCTGGATTGTTGCACCTACATTCCACTTGCCCATAACAATGTTAGCCAAGCATTACAGCAACTGGCTGAGGAGATGTAGTCCATTATTAGCCTTACTGGGGGTCCCCTGGTGAAATGGTGGTATAAACTGGGATACTTGGCAGACCTCATTAGTTACTACACTGGGGGTAGCCTGTGGGCTCATTTTTGTTTGTTGTTGCCTATGTTGTTGCTGTGGCCTATGGATCAGTATAGCAACACACCTCACCAGGGACCCTCACGGAAGAATTAATGCATAGATTGTACAATGAGCAAAACACCCTTCGGAGTGGAGTGTGGGGATACGGAAAGTTGTTTTGCCTAGCCCTTCAAACTGAGAGGGACACGGCAGCCAAGGCCTTCCAGGCGGAAATGATTCAGCAATAGTTACATAGTTTGTTTATAACCTTGAAGCTCGTGTATCTGGCTGCCTATAGATGCATAGTCCACGCATGATATGGTCACGATGTGTCGCCAAGTCCAATCCATTCTTGTCCAATGAGTTGACCTCCATTATCATTTATGGACAGGGGCAGTATCAGGGCCAGTGGCCATGCTTCAGACAAGGAACTGTTCATCAATTTCATCACAAAATCTGTGAAGGAAAGAAACTTAAAACTATTCTCGTAACCACTCAAAGAGGTACCTGAAAGGTGGCTCTTCTATCTACCTCATCCAACATCCATTTTGTTATTGGTTCTGGTGCCCTCCTCTCCATTTTTCTTGCCTTTTTTTAGACCCCTCAGCTTTCTCATAATCAAATGAAAAACTGTATACCCATCACCAACTTGAGAACTAAGACATGATCCACGCCTCTGAAGCCCACATGCACCCATCCAAATTCAGTTTCAAGATTCATTCATGTTGTAATGTGTATCAGTACTTCAATAGTTTTCATAGCTGAATAATATCCATTGTATGGATAGTCCACATTTTGTTTATCCGTTCGTCTGTTCATGGACGTTTGGGATGGCTCCACCTTCTGGTATTTTAAACAGTGTTATAGTGAACATTGGGTTACACATATCTGTTTGAGTGCCTACCTTTAAGTCTTCTGTGTATATGCCTAGAAGTAAAATTTCTGGGTCATATGGTAGTTCTCTGTTTAACTTTCTGAAGACCTATCACACTGTTTTCCACAAGTGCTATGGGTTTTGAAAGGCATGATGTCATGTGTCTGCCACCACAGAATCCTACAGAATCATTTTACCAGAGGTCACCATCACTCTGAGTTTTGTTAGTCATTCATTGGCTTTTCTTTATATGTTTGCTTCATAGGTACGTCCCCTTAAGCAACATGTTATTTTGTTTTGTCTGGTTTTGATTTTTATGTAAATGTAGTCATACTATGTAAATTCCATTTTTTTGCGTCTTCCTTTTCCTACTCCCAGGTTTCTTTCTTTTGAGATTTATCCATGTAGTTGTAGCAGCTGCTTTCAGTGCCATATAGTTGTCCATTTAATGAAAATGCCCAAAGTTATCCATTCTTCTGTCGGTGGACATGTGGGTTGTTTCCAGTTTCATGCTTTTGCAAATTGCAGGGCTATGAACCACCTCAGAACAGCATTCACTAAAAAGAATTATCCCACCTCAAAATATCAGTAGTGCCGAATTTGAGAAACTCTAATCCAAAGCATGTGCCTAGGCATAAAATTTCGAGGTCGTTGGGTCTCCCCAGTAGAGCCCTGGTAGCCTAGGAGCTCAGCTGCCAACCAAAAGGTGAGGAGTTTGAATTCAGCAGCCAGTCCTTGGAAACCTAGGGGGAAGTTCTACTCTGCCCAATAGGGTTGCTGTGAGTAGACATCAATTTGTCGCCAGCAGGTTTGGGTATTTAGGGAGGAAAGGGTCAGGTCTTCTTCCCAAATTCAACTTAACTAAGTAATGCCAGTTATCTGCCAAAGCAGTTGTACCAATTTACCCTCTCAACAGAGGATGACAGTTCTCTTTGTTCCACTTTATTTCCAACTCACAATATCTTCATTACTTCTTGCTGGAACACTTGCTGTTACTTTGCCTCCTAGTTTTCTCTTTTTTCCGTATCTTTCCCCACAGACTCATTCTCCATATTATTGCCAAAGTAATCTTCCTACAGCCCTATTCTGATCATGTCAAATTCCTGTGAGGAAATGCATGCTGATTCTGCCACATACAAAATAAACCCAGAATCAAAGACCTACACAAAGGGCTCCGCTAGCTCCTACAACCTCCAGACCGTCTTTGTCGTCGAGGTCTCACCCTTTCTTGCGGCCATTTGCTTCCTTATTCATGTGTTCATTCAGCTTACCAATAATTTTTTGCTGGGTGCCTACGATATGCCGTGTGCCGTTCTGAATGCCGGAGAGACGCAGCAATAAACAGAAAAGTCTGCCTCATCACCCCTTGGCTGTCTCCACTTCCAAACTCTCTGAGATCAGAAATATTCCCCCTCAAGGTGGATCCAAGGAAACCTCCAGTGCCTGAAGCATTCAACCAACCCCTGGTTCCATCCATCAATTCTTCTATTTTTTTACTTTAAGATTACAGCTATTGGCTGAGGCAATAGTCTCTAAAAATGAGAAACACTCCAGAGTCTCTTTCTGCCTACCATTCACTGCTGAGCATCGGACAGAAGCCTATGAGGATGCAGGGAGAATGGAGACTTCCAAAAAAACCAGCCCCTGGCTCCATCCATCAGTATTTGCCCTTCCATCAAGTTATGTGATGTGGGCAACCGGAGGGGCTGGAGGAGAGACAGGCCCCAGAGGAACAGGAAGGAAGAGCTTAGCTGTTTCCTGTTTGTATTTCTAGAGTTTGGATTTGGCTGTCAGGTATCCGGGGAGCTATCCCTTTGGGGCCTTCCCTGGGTGCTCTAGCTGGGTTTGAAGTAAAAGAAGAAGGCAGGGAGAAACTTATCTTTTCCCTACTCAATGTCCATGTACAACAAAAGTAGTGTTTAAAGGCGACTGGTCTTCATTAAACAAACTTTTTGTCCTAACTTTAACTTTAGCTACTGCCTTGCAGAACTCCTTGAAGTTGTGCCAGGGCTAACAACTTTGTCTTCCAGTGAGGACTGACTAGAGTGTCTTCACTGTGTGCGTGAGGAAAATCCATGACACTGATGCTACTTTAACTATGCTTTTATTCAGTATCATACTCTAAACTGCAGAGGAGTTGTCTTGCTTAGATTTAAAACTAGAAAGGTCTCCTAAGAGTTATTTTCATGTTAAACTCAAAAACGTTTGTGCTCTCTTAAGACTCGCTGGTGAATTCATTGATTGATTTTCGGGGTGGTCACTTGCCAGGCTATATCACATGACAGGTCTCCAGGCAGCCTTTATAGCTAGTTGACTTGTTAAATTGAGGTACAAAATAAGAGGCTGTCACTCGGTGTTTAGCTGTGTCTTGTGCTAAACAAATTCTCTAAATTCTGAAAAATTATTTTATTACTTTTCTTGATGCATTATTGGGACCACACTGAGGAAGTAAAGAGAGATGAGAAGGTTGTTCATTTTTCTCACTCAACCAACAAAAGATTTTTTAAAGTACACCTACTAGGTATCTCCCACTGCTGTTGAGTTGATTCCAACTCAAAACTCTGGTGCCGTTGTGGTTAGGCATTACAGCTGCTAACCAAAAGTTTGGCAGTTCGAATTCACAAGGCACTCCTTGGAAACTGTGCAGCACTACTACTCTGTCCTATAGGGTCACTATAACTGAGAATTGACTCCTTGACAATGATTTTGGTCTTGTTTTGTACTATGTATCTGGCCTAGAACTCATAACTAGAGATACAAAGAACAAAAATGTTTTCTGATCTCGATAGTTTAGTGTCTAGCTCAGAATCTATCGGCAGTTCAGTTGAATGAGTGCCAAGGGAACGGAAAGGAGTTGAAGATCAACTCAGTTTTAAAATATGAAGAGTTATTTAGGAAGATGGTGGTAGGAAGAACTTCCAGAAAGAGGGAACAACATGTTCAAAGAAGATCACGGAGGCCTGAAATAGTATCATGCGTTTGGGGTACTACTGACATTTCACTGCGACAGCAGCAAAGAATTCTGTGAGGTAGAACGGTAGGAGGCAGGGGCCTGGGATGGCAGAGTCAATAGTTTAATGTATCCTTAAGATGACAAGAAGCCCTAAAACAGCTTTAATCAGGGGAACAATTTGTGTTTTAGGTATCACCACCCTGGAAGGAATGTGGTTTAAAGAACCGTGAAAGTAACCTGGAAGCTCTGGTGGTGCAGTGGTTAAGAGCTCTGCTGTTAACCAAACGGTTGGCAGTTCAAACCTACCAGCCACTCCTTGGAAACCCTATAGGGTAATTCTACTCTGTCTTAAAGGGAGTCTATGAGTCAGAATTCATTCAATGACAAAGAGTAGCTAGATGTCACATATGCACACACACGTATGCATACATATACGTACACATACATACACACATATACGTTTCATTGAAGTAGAAAACCCAGCCTAAGACAGGTGACAACAAATTGCTAGACTGTGGAAAGAAATAGACATCCATTAATATTTATAGCCGGAGATTTTAAATCACCACTCTCAGAAACTGAAATTCAAACAAACAAAAATAAGCAGTTCTATCAAAGATATAAACACAATAATAAATTGAGCTATTAGATAATACAAACCTCTACACCCAAAAAACAGAGGCCCCAAATTTTGGGGGGACATATTGACAATTTAAAAAATAGTCTATAAATCATAAAAATGGAGGCTTCAATGATCTCTAGAGGATTACAATCTTAAAATCTAGGCTCTGAGCATAATGCTTGTGCGGAAGTTAGTAAAGGGAAGGTAGCTTTTTAATAAAAAAAAAATGTTTGGAAACAAAATAACATATTACTAACCACAGACCAAAATGCATGTCGGAAGAAGCTCTGCAAGCTTCTCTTGAATGTTGAGGAGTTAAAACAAGTGGAAGAACTAGTGAAGTAAAAGAGAGAAACAGAAGATTTCAAAGAGCAAGTCAAGAAGACAAAGCATTACAACGACATGTACAAAGACCTGGAGTTAGGAAAACAAAAGGGAAGAACACACTAGGCATTTCTCAAGCTGAAAGAACTGGAAAAAAAAATTCAAGGCTCGAATTTCAGTGGTGAAGAATGCTATGAACACAATACTGGAAGATGCAAGAAACATGAAAAGAAGATGGAAGGAACTCCCAGAGTTCATTGTACCAAAAAGAACTGGTGGACATTGAATCAGGAAGCAACACATAATCAAGAACCAACTGAAGGAAGATGTCCGTGCTGCACTGAAGACTCTGGCCAAAAAAAAAACAGGCTCCAGGGATTGACAGAAGACCAACTGAGATGTTTCAATGAGTGAATGAGGTGTTGGAAGTGCTCACTCATCTATGCCAAAAAAGTTGTGAGATACCTAAGCTACCTGGCCAAATGACTGGAAGAGAATCGTATTTATGCCTATTCCAAAGAAGGGTGATGCAACTGATTGTAGAAATTATCAAACATCGTTAATATAACACACAAGGAAAATTTTGCTGAAGATCACTTCATGTGCATGCAAAAGCTGAGCCATGATAAGGAAGACTGAAGAAGAATTGATGCCTTTGAATTGTGAAGACTATCAAATATTCCATGACAGGCAAAGAACAAACAAATCCTTCTTAGAAGAAGTACAGTCAGAATGTTCCTTAGCAGCAAGAATGGCAAGACTTTGTCTCACATGTTTTGGACATGTTATCGGGAAGTTTCCAGTACCCGGAGAAGAACATCATGTTTGGCAAAGTAAAGGGTGAGCGATAAAGAGGAAGATCGTCAGCGAGATGGAGTGACACATTTCTTATAGCAACACAGCGTTCAAGAGCAAGTTTTAGAGTCTCTTTTTGACATCTGTTTTGGTATTTTCTTTCTTTCCTATCTTTTAAACAATCTCTTGCTCTCTTCATGTATGTTGTCTTTGACGGCATTCCGCAACTTACCTGGTCTTCAGACATTAGTGTTCAGTGGGCCAAATCTATTCTTTAGGTAGTCTTGAAATTCAGTTCGGATATACTCAAGATCATATTTTGGCTCTTGTGGACTTGTTCTAATTTTCTTCAGTTTCAGCTTGAACTGGCATATGAGCAATTGATGATCCCTGATCAACTTCTGGCATTATTCTGACTGATGAAATTGAGCCTTTCCATCACTCTTTCCAAAGATGTAGTCAGTTGCATTCCTGTGTACTCCATCTAGTGAGATCCAAGTGTATAGTTGGTGTTTATGTTGGTGAAAAAACTCATTTGCAATGAAGAAGTCATTGGTTTTGCAAAATTCTATCACATAAACTCTGGCATCATTTCTACTACCCTGAAAGTTGCTATCCCCTGTGTGTCTGACAGTTTGTCATATCGTGGAGGCTTGCATGTTGCTGTGATGCTAAAAGCTTTTCCACCAATATTCAAGTACCAGCAGGGTCTCCCATGGCAGACAGACTTCAGCTGAGCTTACAGACTAGGAAGAGAGACCCATGGTCTACATCTGAAAAGAATTAGCCTGTGACAACCTCATGGATAACAGTTTTCAGGGATGACTGGAGTGAGGACAAGGAGGTCACATATTGTGTTGAAATCGATATGATGAGGAGATGGCCTAATGAGAGTTCCCTGGTTTGTGATTTTAAGAAACCACAGCATAAGCATGTCCACCTTCATTCATTACAGCTGACCCATTCCAGAACTTTTTCTCTTGACAAATTAGCAATGGTCCATTATTAACCGAAAAAATCCAAACTCATTGCCATCAAGTTGGTTTCAACTCATGGTGACCATATAGAACAGAATAGAACTGTTCAGTAGAGTTTCTAAGGAGTGCCTGGTGGATTTGAACTGCTGACCTTCTGGTTAGCAGCTGTAGCCCAACCAATATGCCACCAGGGTTTCCATGGTCAGTATTCTAAACTAAACAAACCAAATCCACTGCTGGGGAGTCAATTCTGACTCATAGCAACCATATAGGACAGAGGAGAGCTGCTCCATAGAGTTTACAAGGAGCATCTGGTGGATTCAAACTGCTGACCCTTTGGTTAACAGCTATAGCACTTACCCACTAATCCTCCAGGGTTTCCATGGTGGATATTGGTGGCTTCCAAACGTGGGTATATGCGAATATTCTTTCATGGAAAAATTATGGGATAAAAGATGATCCAACCAAATGTGGAAATTACCGAACAGTATCGTTGAAATCACAAGCAAGTAAAATTCTATTTGAGATAATTCAAAACCAACAACAACAATATATTGAGAAGGAACTGCCAGAAATTCAAGCTGGGTTCACAAGTTGACACGGAATCAGGGATATCATTGCTGATGTCAGATGGATCTTGGCTGAAAGCAAAGAATACCAACAAGACGTTTACTTCTGTTTCATCAACTATGCAAAAGTATTTCACTGTGTGGATGACAATAAATTACGGCTAACATTGTGGAGAAAGAGAATTCCAGAACACCCAATTGTGCTCTTAAGGAATCTGTATATGGGTCAATAGGCAGTCGTGAGAATGAAACAAGGGGACACTGTATGGTTTAAAGTCAGGACAGGTGTGTGTCAAGGCTGTACCCTTTCACCAGAACTTTTTAATTTGTATGCCAAGCAAATAATCCAAGAAGCTGGATTATACAAAGAAGAACGAGGCATCAGGATTGGAGGATGACTCCTTAACAACCTGTGTTATGCAGACAACACCACCTTACTTGCTGGAAATGAAGAAGATTTGAGACACCTACTGATGAAGATCAAAGACCACAGGCTTCACTATGGACTGCACCTCAACATCAGGAAAGCAAAAATCCTCACAACTGGACCAGTAAGCAACATTGTCATAAATGGAGAAAGGACTGAGGTTGTTGAGGATTTCATTTTAGTTGGGGCCACAATCAGCGCCCATGGAAGTGGCAGTCAAAAAATCAGAAGAAGCATTGCGTTGGGAAACTCTGCTGCAAAGGACATTTTCAAAGTATTCAAAAGTAAGGATGGCACCTTGAAGACTAAAATGGGCCTGACCCAAGCCGTAGTATTCAGTCACATCATATGCATGCGAAAGCTGGACGATGAACAAAGAAGAGAGAAGAAGAATTGATGCCTTTGAGTTGTGGTGTTGGAGAAGAATGTTGAATGTCCCATGGACCGCCAAAGGAACAAACAGATGTGTTCTGGAAGAAGTATTACCAGAGTGCTCCTTGGAAGCCAAGATGGCAAGACTGAGTCTCACATACTTTGGACATGTTGTCAGGAAGGATCAGTCCCTGGAGAAGGACATTATGCTGGGTAGAGTGGAGGGTCAGCGAAAAACAGGAAGACCCTCAATGAGATGGATTGACACAGTGGCTGCGACAATGAGCTTAAGCATAAAAATGATTGTGGACGTGGCGCAAGACCGGGCAGTGTTTAGTTCTGTTGTTCACAGGGTCTCTGTGAGTTGGAACCGACTCGACGGCACCTAGTAACAGCAACAACATGTTCCAGCCATCAGACAAGATGGTCTTACAAGACACTCTCACTGCGGAGTATCTCACCTCCCCTCCTTTGCAAATAGAGCCTATCTTTTTCTTATTCCCGTCCCTGGATGCGTAGTGCTGGGCTGAATATGCAACAGAGACTTGCAAAGTGCTCTTTATTCCTCAAAATAATCTGAACCCTAACACCCTGTTTTATTACTCCCTAGATGAACAGACTAGACCAAGCACAGGTTTCTGTAGAAGAAAACCCCCAGTGAGCTGCAGAGTAGTTCATGAACACACTTCCTCATTGGATGCCAATGATGCCATGACACTGCCTGCAGAAGCAGACCTGGCTGTTCTTCACACTGCTACATAATTCACTACATAATTTCAATTTCACAGTTTCAAGAACATGCTTCCCAACTGCCACCTGTCACAGGTGATTTGAGTTTTCAGTCTTTGACAATTTACTTTCCAGCACCCTAAAGATCCCAGCAGTGCACAAAAAATGCCCAGTTATCTTCTGTTTCTTCTCTTCCTGCTGAATTTCTAGCTATTTTCTCTACACGTGTGGGTCACTGCTTTTCCCTTGGAGCCACTGAAAAAGCAGACAAGGCCCCTATCTTCATGGGACTTAAATTCTAGAGAAGAGAGATGATGTGCACACACACACACGCACACACAATCAAATAAAGTAGATGATCTCAGAGAGTGGTACCTCCTCTGCAGAAAGTCAACAGGGTCATGTCAATCACATTAAAAGGAAGTGACTGGTATCAAGTGCAAAGTTCAATCATAGACCTCTCTGGAGGGAGAGCATTCCAGGTAGAGGGAACACCAAATGCAAGGGCCTGAGGCAGGAGTGTTTGTGTTATGTCTGAGGAACACTAAGACAGCAGGCATAGCTTAAGTGAAGTGATCCAGGCGAGTGTGAAAGAAAATTAAGAGTTTGAGTTTGATTAGAGGTGGCATGAGAAGCTATCGGAGGGTTTTGAACAAGAAAGCTGTATATAGTTAAATATTTTCTTTAGCTTTTGTATAGAAAATAGAATGCTGATTTCTGTTACATATAACAGAAACAACTTTAACACTTTTAATTTTTGAGAAGGAGAAATTAGATGTTTACAAAGCTGTTTGAAAGGAAACCCTGATGGCATAGTGGTTCCCTGCTATGGCTGCTCACCAAAGGGTCAGCAGCTTGAATCCACTGGCACTCCTTGGGAACTCTGTGAGGCAGTTCTACTCTGCCCTATGGGGTAGCTTATGAATTCAAACTGACTCCATCATAAAAGCTTTCCTTATTTGGTTGGTTTGGTTTAAAGCTATTTAAATATTCCAAAGAACCCATTCCAGGTTGAATTTCAGTAACTGTTGTTTCTAAGAATAGCACCAAATAATGGGCACAATCAGAAAGCGGGGAGTCAGGAAGCCATTGGCCCAACAGCTGGCTCCAGAACCAGCCTCTGCTGAGATGATCACGAATCTTGGCTGCAAGACCACAGTGCCTCATTTTCCAGCTGTATAAGCAAAGTGGATGCCTTATGCCCTGTCTTTTGATTCCCTAGAAACTAGGAACTGTATCCTGTGACCTCTGTTACGGCTGCTGCAGAAGAAGCAGACACAGAAAGAGGAGCATGGACTACACTTCACTTACCTTTCCAATTCTCACGTAGGCTAATCTGCTCGCCAGAGGCTAGCTCACCTGCAGAATCCAAGCCATAACTGAGTTCAGAAAATGTATTCTTTGATTTTCCAACTTGTATTGTACAGTAAGTCATGTTACAACTGAGACTGTAATGAAGTCAAATGGGTTAACGTGTGATATTTGCCACAGGTGATAAGACTAGAAGTTGGAAAGTCAGTTAAAAGGCTATTGTAGTAGTTCATCTGAGAGATGACAGCGGCTTGGACTGCAGTGAAAAAACTGAAGCGATTGAAAAGTAGGTGAATTTAAGTTTTTACCCTGAAGATAAGACTTGCTTATAGATTGGGACAAGCCTCATAAAAAAAATACAAAAAGTGAAGATGAAGACTTCCTCCCACTCCTGTCCAAGCTACCCAGTTTTCTTCCTGAACACCCTCAAGCCTGTGTTGAAATCCCATCTTTTGTCATCTACAAAACTGTCACCTCCTAGCACCAGAGCATATGCCTGGTTTTTCACACCACAGTGCCTTGCACATGGTGCACTCTCAGTAAGTATTATTCTAAGAGTTGATGAAGGAGATGAGATGGACAAATTCCAATGAACACATGAACTACCTTCACTGGGGAATTCCACCAAACATTTAAGGAAGAATTAACATCAACCCTTCTCAAACTCTTCCAAAGATGAAGAGCAAAGGGAATACTTCCTAACTCATTCTCAGATGAGCATTACCCTGATACCAAAGCCAGATAAAGAAAGACAAGAAAACTACCAACCAATCTCTCTTATGAATATAAATCCAGAAATCCTCAACAAAATACTAGAAAGGTGAATCCAGCGGCATATTGAAAGGAGTATATGTCATGATCAGGCAGGACTCATCTAGGGAATGCGGCAGAGACTCACCATACAAAAATTCAGTAATGCAACATACCACATTAGTGAAATGAAGGGGGCAAAGTAACTATATGATCATCTAAATTGATGCAGAAAAAGCGCTTGGCAAATTCTAACACAGTCTCTCCTAATAGGCCTGAAGTGGTATGGTATTGTGATTTTGATTTGTCTTTCCTCTGTGACTAATGACATTGAATTTAGACTCCAAATTGGGGGAAAAAAGCTTTGAGGCAGTGATGCTACACAGCTCCTGTGATTAAGGACCTTCAGACACATCTAGTCTCCCTGGCATAATGAATGTTGTTGCAGAGACCCCAAGGTCAAGATTTGTTCCCACAAGACTACTGTGTGCACCTCTGATCAGGACACTTAGGGGAACAAAAAGTTCCTCAAATAAGAAAGAGATCATGGCCAGGAAAACAAGCCCCAGCATCGAAAGAGTCTGTCATGAAAGTGAGGACACAACTGACCAATGGGTACAGACTAAGGGGGAGCCATGCATCAGGTAAGCGTTTAATATCCCAAATAGAAACAGAAATCAACTCAACAACAAAAGAACAAACAGCGCCATTTAAAAACGAGCAAAGGACTTGAATAGACAGTTATTCAAAGAAGCTATGCAAATAGCTGATACGCGCAAGAAAAGATGCTCAACATCGTTAGTCATCAGGAAATGAAAATCAAAACCATGAGACACCTCTTCACGCCCACTAGAATGACTATAATAATAAAAAACACAAACAGAAAATAAGCATTAGCAGTGATGCGGAGAAGTCAGAAGACTCATGCATTGCTGATAGGAATGTAAAATAGAACAGTTTACGCAGTTCCTTAAAAGTGAACTCTAGAGTTACCTTATGACCCAGTAAACCCACTTCTAGATACATTGGATATTGCCAAAATAATTGAAATCAGGCATTCAAACAAAACCACAAATGTTCATAACAGCACTTTTCACAAAGGCCAGAAGGTACAAAAATACCAAGTGTCCACATCTGGATAAACAAAATGTGGTTTATTCATACAATGGAATATTATTCCACCATAAAAAGGAAAGAAGTACTGGTACATGTTACAAGATGGATGAATCTTGAAAACATTATACTACGCAGGATAAACCAGTCCCAAAAGCCACGTAGTGTACGGCTCCGGAGAAAAGGAATCCACTGGCACAGAAAGTAGACTCACGGTTGCCAGTAGCTGGGGGAAGGGAGTGCAGGCAAGTGACCGTTGATGTGTATGGCTGGTTTCTTTCCTAGTGAAGAAATGTCTTAAAATTGCACAGTGGTGATAGCTTCACCCTGTAAGCGTACTAAAAAACATCGAACTGTATACTTTAGAAGAGTGAATTGCACAGTATATCAATGAAATCTTAATAAAGCTGTTGTTTAAAAGAAAGAAAAGAAGACATGAAAGCATAGTGGGTCGCCTTGAGTCCACCTGCTCAGCAGCCTGCAGCGTCTGCCCACGAGGGCACCCATGTTTCTGAGAGGGACTCGCTGGCGATGAGAAACCAGAATCCAACTCCAGTGTATTCAAGCCAAGAGCACTGACTGTGTCGCCCTGGATTTCTTAGCTCTCCGGGGGTATGACTGGGCTTCCTAAGTGCCTGAAACGTGAAGAAATGCTGTGTCTTGTCCTGTGTTTCACGGTGACCCAGCCCCACATCCACATCAACGTCTCAGACGCAGCAGCTGACATGGGGATAAACGCCAAAGCTGCTGCCATAGAAACCGCCCTGAGACTGTGACTGGAAAGCAGAGACATTGGTTAGTTTACGCTGAAGTAAGAGCTCTGACCCTAACTATATTTGAAAAATTGATGCTTTGCAATGACAATAAGACAAGAAGTCAAGTCATTAGAAATTCCACGGTAAGATGACAAGGTGGTCCCATCTGCCTCAGCCCCGACTCCCAACTCCCCAAGAAAATCTGTAGCATGTGATCAGTTACTTTGTAAATTGTCGCATCAAAACTAAAAAGGTGAAGTAGTCCTCTAAAATGACTTGCTCATGATGCGTGCAGCTCAGGGGTTCGTGCCTTGCTTAGAGTCCTAAGCTCTTCTTGGAGTCTGCTCTGTGGGGGGAAGGCCTTGTAGCATCTCTGGGGTTCCAGGAAATTCGGGCTGGGACAGGCAGATTTGGGACACATCCCTGGCACTGGCTCCCCCAGGCCGGCCTTCTCCACCTCTTCCGTAAAGCTGCACCTGCCCCTGCCTCCAACCAGAGTCACACAGCTCGTCTCAGGGGCTGTGGATAAAGACCAGCCCACTCCAGTGACCCACAGGTCCTACTGACTGGTCAGGAAACAGACACCTAAGTCCAGCAGAAGAGCTTCCATGTTGTGGACACTGACCACGTGATGGGCAATTGTTTTAGGTGTTTGCCACGTACTGACTTGTTTTACTGTGAGGGAAGTCCTATTATGATCCCAATTTAGAGATGAGGACACTGAGGCACAGAGAAGTTCAGTGACTTGCTTAAGATCACAGAGCTGGGATTCAAACCCAGGCACTCTGGCTTCAGGCAGCCAAGCTCTGACTGCCGCTATGTCGTCTCTGCTCCTGGCTGTCAGATGGAAAAATAATAGCCCCTGGCTTACAGGGCTATTGTGAGGACTAAATTATTATTATCAGTTGTGTGGAATAAAGTAGTCATTTCCTGACTGGTTGGATGGACTAGCAAGTGCATTTTGCAAGTTAAGTTCCAGATACAGTCCTCAAGGCGGAACAAGCATTTCCATTTATTTTAATAAACCCACAGTGAAATTCTGCATAGAGTGCCATCATAATGCATTTTGGTGGAAAGCAGCTCTCTTAACGTGTTTATATTTAGTGGAACACCAGAAGGGTCACTCTGACTTAATTTCCAAGTAACATCTATAGAGTGACAGCGAAGCTTTGCCAGACCTAATAACTCCTGGAATAGGTTTCTGCACTTGAACATGTGTACATCGTGTTCCAACGGCCCTTCGTCCCATTTAGTGGCATCTGTACTAGCAGGCTCCGCCTTGGAGGCAGTTTGTCCTATTGGCCCTTCCTGCTCTACCTCACCTTAGTAGGCACCACATGGGAGAGACAAGTCTAGAGAAGCCAATTCATTGTAATGGGCAGTGTTCCCACAAGCAACGTCAGGGACATGGGCGCTGTCAGGGAGCGGCAGTGGGTTCCTGTCATCTTGTTTATGGAAACTGATGCTGCCCAAAGAAACATCACACTCACCTCTGGTTTCTATGCTAGCTCATTCTGTAAATTCAAGGGATTATGTGGGCGCACTATGCCCACATCCTAAAGGCAGATTAGACAGTGGTTCAGTTCTTTAAAAAACCCATAATCCTCAAGAACAAACCAAAAGCTTAAGCCAGTCAAGCTCAGAAGCTACGAAATGAATCAAATAAACAGTTTAAGCAACCATCCCCTCAGGTTTGGCGTTTCTAAAAGAAACAAAGGAGCCCCCGGGAGGCCAATGGGCTCCTTGATGATTAATGAAGAACACTCAGGTGACATTCAGGGGAAGTGATTACTTGTAGTCTGTGTTGTTTTTCATTTCGTTTTGTTTTTCACTCAGACTTCTACATTGTCAATTAGTACCTAAAATGCTTATGTAATTTGTGCTTTTATGGTGTCAGGTGTTAAAATTACTTTTCAATACAACCCACACAAACCCTGATTGGGTTTATTTGCTTATTTGTCAAATGAAGGAAGGATCCAGAGGAGAAATCATGATGGGGGGGAGGATTTGTTTTTCAGATAAGGAGGGATGTAGAGAAAATGCAGCTACTGATGAAAGAAACGAAGCATGCAGCCCTCTGCAGGAGTAAGACACGCGCAAGCAGAACTTAAATAAAGGGCTCTATGTGACCGGGGCACAAAGAGAGCCTCCCTCAGCACAAGTGGTCAGAGCCCACACAGGTGGCTTTGCGGAGAAGAGTGTATGGTCAAAGTTTTAAAAGACAGATGAGACTTTGCAGATGTAGATGGCAAACTGAGCATCTGCCAAGAAGAATTTGCTCAGGAAAAGGGCAGTAGCTGCATCAGATTGGAGCCAAGTGCTCCTGACAGGAAGCAGAAGTAGGAGAGTGCTGAAAGAGTAGGCTGAAGGCAGATGACAAATGGCTTGTATGGAGAGGGGATTAAAGAAGGGTAAACGTCAAGAGGAAAACCAATTAGAAAGCGATTGCAAGAGGCCAGGTCAGGCAGGAAGGCTAACCTGGGGGAAGGAGCAGCGGTGTGAGCAGGACGCAGTGCACAGAAGCATCGCAGCAATGGCCTCAGAGGTCAAAGTGAAAAAGATACTGTAAATCACACAGAAAAGATGACCAACAAACACTCTCCCTGTACCAGCTCCTATACTCTTGACTCCCAAAATGGGAGTTACATATGATAAGGCTGCAGAAGAGTGAACATGAGATTTGTATAGGAAGCTCCAGCTGACTGAGTCAAGAAGCAAAACAAACATGCAGTCACTTCAGGGGCTTATTTGATTATCGCAAGGAAATGCGGTGCTAAGGCCACACCCAACTGGCCGTGTACTCTCACGTCTGACACAGCACCAACGCCCCCCCGCCGCTACATACCCTCACATGCCCTTTACCGTCACCTTTGCGTCTGTTGCTCCAAACTGATCCAGTCTGAGCATGAGTGCTCTACTCTCTATAGGGTGGTCTGAGTAGCAGCCTTCGTATCGGCATTTCTACTACTTCAGACTCTAAAGATTATTGAACTTCAAGACCGGAAAGGACCTCTATATGCAGCTAGTCCAAAGGACAGACTACGTCACACTTGAGTATCTCTAGTGATGAGACGGGTCCCATTGCATCCTTGGTTTGCCCTGAATATTATTTGTCCTTCATGCAGTCTTCTCTGGTAATTACTACAGTGGTAACTACTCTGCATGCGTCACCAACTTTATCCCACTTAATCCTCACAACATTGAATTTTACAGATGAGGAAACAGGATCAAACAAAGTGACTTGTCCTGGGTCACACAGCTGGTGAGTGGCAGATCTGGCCCCTAAATCTACCTCATTCTGATGCTCCTCCATGAAAACTTAGTCTAAGCCAAAAATCGGTCTGTAAATCCCACCCGTGGCCAGAGCTGGCGCCTCTCTTCCTGGAGACACAAACCTTTGGGATCCCTTGTAGCACCGAAAGATTGGAGAAATGCTGGCGAGACGACCAACGTGAAAAGGTGCCTGTCCTTGCCCACTTTAGACCACTTGTCACTACTTCCACTGGTCTGAGTCCATCATCTGCCACCTGAATCACTGTCCTTACTGCCACAGTCTATTCTCAGAAGGAGAACACAGTGCCTTGTGCCACCATGTGCAATGGCCATTCCAGAAAAAAACTTCCAAAATTGCTTTGAAGTGTAGACTAGGCGACTGTAGTGATATTCATGAATGAGGTACATAGCACTTAAAACAATTAAATTTGGGGACTTAATTGTCAGATCTGACCTGTCACGCTCCTTCAAAAAGTAGCCATTAGCTTCCCACGTCGCTTCATATAAAAGTCAAAAATGCTCGCCAAGAAATCGAGGCCAATTGGCACAAGTAGCGTTTTGCCGAGAGAGCTCTCTGCACTCCACATTGGTGAGTGGCGTCTGGGGTCTTAAAAGCTGCCACGCTGCCATCCGAGGACACAGCAAATAGTCCCAACTCAGCAGGAATGGAGGCTCACTGAGGACCAAAATGACACGCGGTAAAGACAACCTAGAAGACAGAGAGACCCACAAGAGTGGGTGTCTACATTGGCTTGGGACCGGAAGAACCGGATGGTGCCCGGCCACCACCAGTGATAGCCACGATGGAGCTCACAGAGAGGAGTCTTACAGGCAACACAAGAATAAAAAGGGGTGCATCATGAGATCTCCACTAAAAGACCTCAATGGATGGTCCAGTGGTTTCGGGGTTCCGCTGAGAACATGGCCCCCGGCCCTGATGCTGCCCTTACCCATAAATTATAACAAAGTTCCACTCTTTGGACAGGAATGGATTGGACTTGGCAATGCAGACTGCCCATATATTGGATGCCCTTATGGTTTTATACATCTATAGGATATCATCCTGCTGACCTCTGGCTGGAGGAAGGAGAGTGGGTGGAGAGGAGCAGAAAGAAGGCTGTTGGGAGGATGAGACATGGATGGAGCAGAGAGGAATAGTGTGCTGTCACCGGGCAGGGAGAGCAGTGGAAGCTGCGTATAGGTAGGCGTGTAAATTTATACTGGAATGTGCATTTTCACTCAGTCATGTTAAATAAAAAAAAAAAAATGCTCGCCAATAGTTAACAAAGCCCCAAGCCACCTGACCCTGGTTTCTACTCTGACATTGTCTCTTCTTCTCCCATTCGCTCATTCTTTTCCAGCCTCACTGGCCTCCCTGCTCTTCTTTGCCTGTACTGAGGGCAGCCCCACCTTCAGGGATTTGCCCTCTCCCCCGGATGTCGGCACACCATGGACGCTCGCCTCTTTCAGGTCTTTGCTCAAAAGCTATCGCCAAAATGAGCCCTTCCTTAATCACTTCATTTAAAATAACACCTCTCCCTTCAACCCCCACGCCTCACGCACACAGTGTTCTTATCAAACAGACCAACTATTTTACATAGTTCACTGGGATGTGGCCTTTCTCCCCCTCCTAGAATACAAGCTCTAGGCAGGCAGGAGTTTTTGACTGGTTTTTCTTTTTCACATTGTTATGTTCCTGTTCTCAGAAAAATACTTAACACATAAACTGTACTGAATAAACATGAATGAACTAATGATTGAATGCATGATAATGAACCTCTGGAAGAATAGAAAGAACTGACATATAATATGACTTCTGGTTCACAGTCGGGGCATGACTAAATATCCATTCAGAGGTCACATGTAGTTGATTTGATTCCTGTGTATTCCATCCGGTGAGGTCTACATGGATAGTCAGTTTATGTTGTTGGGAAAAAAGTATTTGCGATGAAGAAATCATTGGTTTTGTGAAATTTTATCACGCAACCTGAGGAATAGTTTCTATCACCAAGGCCAAATTTTCCAACTACTGATTTTTGTTGTTTGTTTCCACCGTCCACATTCCAATCACCGGTAATTATCAGTGCATCCTGACCGTGTGTTTGATCAATTTCAGACATGAAAGGTTGGTAAATATCTTCAATCTCTTCATCTTTAGCATTTGAATAAAATTGTAGGCACGTTGCCATTATCCTATCACTGACAGCATTGTACTTCAGGCTAGATCTTGAAAGGTTCTCTTTTGTTTTTTTTGACAAAAAATGTGATTGTCTGATTAAAAATGGCCCAAACCAGTCCATTTCAACTCACTAATGCCTAGGATATCAGTTTTTATGTGTTCCATTTCAATTTGGACAACTTATTTCCCTAGATTCATATTTCATACTTTCCATGTTCTGATTATTAATGGATGTTTGGGGCTGTTTCATCTCATTTTGAGTCAAGCCACATCATCAAACGAAGGTCCTCAAAGTTTGACTCTATTCACATCGTTAAAGTCAGCTCTCCTTTGAAGAGGGAGCTCTTCCCCAGGCATATTTTGAGTGTCTTCCTACCCGAGAGGTTGTCTTCCAGCACTGGGTCAGAAAAATATGCATTTCAGGTCCTTCTTCCTAGTCTGTCTTCATTCAGAAGCTCCACTGAAAGCAGCTTCATTCAAGCCACCACGGTACAACATATCGACAGACGAGTGTGGTGGGCTGATGTGACTGATATCATAAGACCACCTAAAAGAAAAGCCCATGGTCTCATAGAACTTAGCCTGAAATCTAGGAAGGCCCTGGAGTCACCTTACAACGTGGCCCTTCTCAGCAGTTCCACATACGGCCACCCAGGAAGTGCCCTGCCCAACTCCAAGGGCTACATTCCCCATTTTCACAGAACCTATGTTCTTCATCCCTGGGAATCAGGGAGGTACCCAGAAACCAACAATGACCTTCCCCGTGGACGGGCAGCCTGGCTAGTGGCAGCTAGCACAAAGCTCCATCCATTTGTGTACTAAAACCTGAAGGGTTTCTGCTCCCTCTTCTTCTCTCTCTCTCTCGCCTTCATTTAGCTTTTGACAAAGGTACTTTTTGTAAATGTCAGCCTGGCTTGCTTACATTCAGGGAAACAGATAAAAACAAGAGTCATTCGATAATTGGACCAAGAGAGCTGAGGACCCCTGCTGACTAGAAGCGGTAGTGACAGCAGCTCTTCCAGGTGGCCAGGATGCGAAACCTGCTGGGATGGAAGGAAGAGCTAGGCGAAGCCCCTACCAGGAATCGGCGCAGGCGCAGACTCCATTCCATCAACATTGTAAGAGACGCAGATAAGTCTAGAAGGTGCTATAGGTGTTAAAGGGCAGGTTTTCACAAGCTTTGGAGAGAGAACTATGATGTAAATAAATCGTGAAAACCCCGCAGAAATGAAGAGAAATCCTGCAAACTCAGAATCAAAACACCAGCAACCTTTCCCGCTGTGCCGCTTCGTCAAAATCGTTGGTGACATATCGCATGGTGCAAATGAAGGCAGGACAATTTCTTCACTGTTGGACAATTTTCTAATGGGCTTAGGGTTAGACAATAAAGAAGGCTTTCCTGCCCTCCCAATACCTTCTCTTGGCTGGAAGAATTTTCTGTTGGGGATCAGAGAGGTCCAGAGGGACAGACAAGAATCTTTGTCCCTCAAATAGAGATGTGGAATTTTGAGCAAAAATATTTGACATTCTTTTAGGTGACTTTATAGATAGCTTTTTTCCCCTTAGGTTGTTGTCAGGAAATTTCGGAGGGGCAAAAGACCATAGAAACACTGACTTCTCTTTGTTGTCACCTTGACAGTGGCCATTCAATCACTGAACGAACAGCTAAATAATAAGTAAGGAGCTCACTCCCTGGAAAGACAGGCCACTGCATTTTTAGCTCTCTTTATTACAAATATTAACTCTAGCGAGACTTGTACTCCTGTCAAACATTAACTCAATTATACCACGGAGTCCCAGAAGAAAGAACAAATCTGCTCTGGAAGAAATACAGCCAGCATGCTCCTTAGGAGCAAAAATGACAGGACTCCATCTCATGACACTTTGGAGAAGGATGTCTTGCTTGGAAAAGTAGAGGGTCAGTGAAAAACAAAGAGACCCTCAATGAGATGGACTGACGCAGTGGTGGCAGCAAGGGGCCCAAGCATACCAACCGGTGTGAGTATGGCATGCACCCAGGCAGTGCTTTCTACTGTCATACACCGAATCACCAGGAGTGCGAACCAACTCAACAACACCCAACTACAAGCATTAACTACTCCAGGAAGTGAGTGCATGTGGCCAAGCCTGAGGGGTGCAACATGACACGCCAGGAACCGCAGAAGTGCTCATTTTATGTGCTTGTCCTTAGGAGCAGAGTGAAAGTTCAGGAGGGCTGGTAAATTGAAGGAAGAATTTCTACAAAGATGCACCTTTGTCCTGCTTTGTTTTATAAAGGTGTATGTAAGCACATTTCTCCGGCCTTACAGTTCCGTTGCAGCTACCATTTCAGACACATAATTGTGGAACAATGACCTTCCATGCGTGGCAAAGACAATTGGGGAGGGCTCCTAGGTCTGGATTGCTCTAAAAAATCTATTTTTAACAAATATATTTTACTAGTTAGGAATGAAATGAAGAACACGCTTATGAAATAGCCTTTTA
This sequence comes from Heterohyrax brucei, assembly GCA_028571685.1. Taxonomy (NCBI): domain Eukaryota; kingdom Metazoa; phylum Chordata; class Mammalia; order Hyracoidea; family Procaviidae; genus Heterohyrax; species Heterohyrax brucei. The sequence continues at coordinate 199,720,374 of CM053166.1, forward strand.
TGGAAAGCCCAAGTGAAAAGTTTTCTAAATGCCAGAATCTCACTTCCACCCACTTGTCGCAATCCCTTGTGCTCTTGTCCTAGGTCAGGACCTTGTTAACTGTAACTTGGACCACTATCCTGCGCTTCTTTGTCTCTGATTTCCTGCACTTTCTTCTGGAGGAATTCTGAATAATTTCTCATGACGTATCTTCTAACTCAGTGATTCTCTCTTCGGTTGTGGTGAGCCTTCTGTTAAACTCATCTGTTGAATTCTCAATTTTTATTCGTGTGCGTTTCAGTCCTAGAAGTTCTATTTGATTATTATTGTTATCAAACTGATTCTCACTTTTTATAGTTTTCTATGCCCTGTGGACATTTTCAAGCTTGCCTATTAATTTTAGATATACCATAGTCATTAGTCATTATAGTCTGTTGGCTGTCACTCACAACATACTTTTTCCTTGTGGGCCTAGTTACTTTGGCCTATGTGCTGATACAGTATTTAAAAAATCATTTAATTTAAACTAAATTAAGTCGATTAAATTAAAATTACTTAAAAAATCATCTAATTTGAGCAAACGATTTTTTTTTTTTTTTTTTTTGCCTAGTATGACAGTACCTTCCCCCAGAGAGCATTTTCATTTGCTTTTGTCAGATGCCTGGGGACATCAGCTATCCAAGACTGGTTTTACTAAAGTTGCAGGGCATGAGTTTTCTTGGACTGCACTGAGACCACCAAAACCACAGTTCAGTTTTACAGCACTTTCTTCCAAATTCAGCAAATGCCCTCAGGGCAAAAGTGGGCTTCCTCTCTGAGTTCTTGTCTTCTTCTAGATGTTAGTCCTATTATTTCTTAACTCTTTGGCTTGGCTTTATAAACGTGATTTCTTCTTATACTTCAGCTAGTTTAATTTAGTTGTCCTTGTTGGGACAGTTAGTTCCAATTACCCAGCCCACCATCGCCACAAGTGAAGGTTTACAGTCTCTTCTGAAGTGTTCTCTTGGTATCCAGCCTCCCTTCCTTCTAGTTCCTTCTTCACAGATTAACGAAAAGATCCTTCCAGAGGCATCTCTGTGATTGTGTCATTACCTTGTACAAATCCTTCAAAAGCTTGCTGTTGACTCGAAAATAAAAATCAAGTCCTTAGTTAAGAAAACTAGTTCCCAAACTCTTTCTTTGTTTATTCATCCTATAAGTATTTATTGTGCCCCAAGTGTGTGATGCTCACTGGGCCAGTTGCTCCCTAATCTTTTGCCTCTTGCCTCTCTTCTTACTTCCCAATTTACCTTATATGACACTAAACTAGGCCACTCACTGTCACACGGCAGAGCTGGGCCTAGAACTCAGATGGACTCACTCTTGGGTCAGTGCTCTTTCCCCTACACCATGATCCATTCACTCTGGATAGTTATGGACATTCTAGGTTAACTAGACAAAAAGCTCGACAAGCACAAATGACGGTGGTGTTTTCCTATGCCTTGTTGCTTTGGGGGCTATTCGTCATGTGAGTCAGAAACTGCAAACAAGCATTACCTCTGGGGAGAGCAGAAGTGGGCGGGGCCCTCTGGGACTAAGGTATAGATGTGAATTCATCATTTTTGCCATAAACTTCTTGACAATCTCTGCAGTCACAAGGGCACCTGGGAATAAAAAGTTCACGCTTAGACTTGCTTTCCCCAACAAATGAGGAACTGATTGCCTTTGGAATTTGATTCCAGGGTGCTGGGAGCAACCCACATCCAAACAAATCTACTCCCACCTGCTGGCAGTTGCCTGAAATTCCAGTCAAAGCCAACTCCCACTGAAAAACACACTGTTCTAGAAGTGGAGGTAATCTGAAAATAAGGTCTTGATTTGGCCTCTGCCACCACGTGACCTTCTCTTCTCTAGGCGTTGGTTTCTATGTGCAACCCAGGTGACTGGACAAAATGCCCTAGAATGGCCCTTCCATCTTTGGCAAGCAAGGATTGTCTCTACAATGATGCCTGGGTGACGAGGGACAATGGAGCAGCGCTAACATCAGTAAGGGTGGCTTCAACTGACCCAGTCCTGTATGTGATGGTCAGTGCTATATGGGCCCCACTACCCTCCCCCTTTCTTTTGTACCCAAGTGGGAAGGAGAGTAGTTGCTGCAATGAAATGGAAAGGGGCAAGTGAAGGGGTGCAGGTGTTCTGCTTGTTAAAAGTAGGCATCAAACTATGAGACACATTTTTTAGTTTGATTCTTAAACAGTAAAAAGGTGGGGGTAAAAAAAGTTAGACCCTTAGCTATGCAAAACACTCAGCTAACTCCAGTAGCTCCAGGCAAGGGAAACTGTGCAGCCAGCTAGGTACGAGTAGCCCCAGCTCACTTCAGCTAACACTTAGAGAGGAAGGGAGGCGGGGTACGTTTCCCCCTCAGTGTTGTACTTCACCAAGAAAGAACTTAGACACCACTGAGCGCTGCTTGTTGGCTGCCTCCTGGGCTCTGAGGGGCCCTGTTTATGAGGACCCGGTATGGAAAAGACAGGATGGGAGCATTTCTTCATCCTTTGAAGGCTTTCTGTTCCCCAGGGCAGTGTTGCCGTTAGTGGAAAGAATAGGAGCTCTCTGGTCACATGCCAGGGCCAGAAAAGCAGGAGTATTGGAGTGGCCTAGTCTCTAGGTGCCAATGCCCCCTTGAAGCCCCAAAACAATGCCTTTGGCCTTCCTTTGGCCTTCCATGCCGTCAGCCCTGGATGCTCACTTTAACGCTGCCTCCCCTGTCTATGGGACTCCCCTGTCTATGGGACGTGTCCCGTCTCTCTTGATCCCGGTTGAGGAAGCCAGCCTTGGAGTTTCCTGGGCTGAAGCTGGGCACACAAACTTGAGGCAACGGGGCACTGCGGCAAATGTGAGTCTTTCCAGAAGTCTTGGCCTTCTGTCCTGAGGGAGGGAGCGCCTGCTGCGGAACTGTGTCCTGAGCCTGTCCCAAATTCACTGTGGCTCCCTTCCTGGCATCCCGGCATCCCGGCATCCCGGCATCCCGAGGGGGGCAGGTACTGGAGGCTCCAGGGTGCCTCCAGATCCCCAAAGGAGTCAGAACGCAGAGTCCACCAGGGCAGCCCAGCCCTCTCACAACTTTACCATAAAACACCCACAAACTCCAGAGCCCTAGCTAGACCACGAGAAACGCCCCTTGGCCCGGGACAGAGGAACTGCCCCCAGCACCCGCACCCCCCGAGCTGTGCGGAGGGCCCCCGCGCGCGGGTTTGCGCGCCCTCGGCCCGGGATTGGCGAGGCCGTCGGGGTGGGCGGGGCTATCGGAGTGGGCGGAGCCAGCGTGCCCTTTCTTATGCCCAGCGGCGGCCGGGCTACGCCGCAGACGGAGCGCACTTCGCCGGCGCCTCTGGGGGCCGCGGGGGCCGCCCTGACGCCGCGCCGCCCCGCGCCGCCCCGCTCGCCCTGCCCCTGCCGGCTGTCCCCGCGAGCGCGGCAGCCATGGGCATCCGCGGCGTGCCAAGGGCCGCGGTGCTCGTGCTGCTCGTCCGGACCTGGCTGGCCGAGTGCAACAACCCCAGTCCCGCCGGCGGGTTCCACTTCAGCCGCTCCGCCGTTCCCGACGTCGTCCAGGACCTCTTCAGCTGGTGAGCGGCAGGCAGCGGGCCCGTGGACGGAGCGGGTGGGGGTTCTCGGCCCGGCCCTGCCTGCTGGCCCAGGAGGTGGAGGAGGACAGTGGGCTAGTTCTGGAGGACAACGAGGAGGGGGACGGTGGGGGCGACCCTGGCCTCCACCAGCAGTCCTTGCGGCGCCTCCCAGAACCGGGGTGCCCAGACCACAGCCCCCTTGGGGAGAGGCGCTCTCCGCCCCTGGAGCTGCACCCTTCCTCGGAGACTAAGGTCTCAGTAGCTCTCCCAGCCATGTCCCTTGGCCCCTGTGGGCGGGGGGAGGGGTAACAGGGAATGGGCCAGATACGAAACAGACGCGGGAGCAGGAGACACCTGTTGCTCTCCGGATTTCGGCTTATGTCCCAAGGAGGGCGGGAGTGGTGTGTGTCTGTGCGTCTGTGTGTCTGTGTCTGTGTCTGTGTGTGCGCGCGTGCATGTGCGTGCATGTGTGTGTGTTGAGGGGCTGGGATACCCTGAAGCAGCTGATGGAACTGATGGGCACAGCCTCCCTCCATCCCAGACAGCGCGTTCCAGGGCTGTGTAATCATGGGACCTGTGAACAGATGTGAAGATCAGTTTATGTGGGTCTGCGCATATCTGAAGCTACGTCCAACAGCCAGCTATTGACATATAGATCACAGAGCACCTGAGTGCCGGCACATGGGCAATGTGTGGTCAAAACAGGCGGGAATGCATTGTTTTCATTCGGGAATATTTCATACGCACAGCCTACAATGTTGCAAAATGAAATATTATGGTTAAAGATGATTGAGAATAATTGTTTCTAATGGTAAACCAAAACTGCACATGCAACCAGGAAAAAAAATAAAGGTACTTGGGCAGGGTTCCAGCTGACAGCCCTGCAGTGCCCTCAACCCATCATATCAGACTGCGCAAGGGAACACACACACACACACACACACACACACACACAAAGGCAAGTGCGCACACACTGAGATTCACAGGGGCTGGCATTCCATGGGCAGTACGCAAAAGATCCTAAGAGTCACAATGACTCCTAGGGTCTGTTCTCATTCACAGTCCCCTTTTGAGAGAAAAAAGCACATTTGAAGGACTCTGGTGTCTTGGATAAGCACATCAGACACTTCTAGAAAGGATGGCTGTCTGCATGGCTGAGCTGTCTTCTTTCTTACACTCACCCAAGACATCTCCAGGATGGAAGCCCAAGAGAGATGCCTACTCCCAGAATGGGTGTCTTTTTGAGGACAGCCCTGAGCCCTACAAAGGGGAGCTGGCATGGATGGCTAAGGGACATAAATCTCTACCACATGAACAAGGCTCTGTCTTCGTCTTGTGCCATATGCCTAGTCCTGAAAGCAGAAGTGTACAAAAAATGCAAGTTTGATATGGACTGGATAACAAAAGGCCCGGCGTGAGAGCCCAAGTAGGGAAAGACGAGTATGAGCTGAAAACAGGACACTGAAGATGGACAGTTCCTTTTCCTGCGTGATCGGGTGCCTTGAAAGGAGGACTCCTGCCAGCCTTGCAAGCAGTATCTGTGCTGGTTGCAAGGTGGGGTGCCTCAGGGAGTCGAAGTAGTCCATTTTCCCCAGGGCTTCCCTGGCCTGCTCCCTCCCCTGCCCACTTCCCCTCAATGCATCCCCTCCCCCATCCTGCCTGGCAACAAGCTCCAGCCTTTGTGCCCCACCCTCTGGACAAAAGCTGAAGGGGGGAGCCCAGGGGGAGGCATCTGAGTCACACTGCGCTTCTGGCTGACTCACAGCGGGGAGGGGGGGCAGGAGGGAGAGTGTACACGTATGACTGTACACGTCTGCATGTGCGCAGCGGGAGGGAAGGCCCTGGCACGTTGGTGGCCAGGGTGTTCTTTGCTGTCTGTTCTCTGAGGAGCAGCATGACATTTACTGATGACCTGAGACTTCTCTGTTTCAGCAAAACCTGTGCGAGTGAAGCTGTGGTTCACAAGGTTTTGGACAGGGTGCTGACGGGTTATGATGTCCGTCTGAGGCCGGGTTTTGGAGGTAAGCTGCTTCCAAACATTTGAGGCCTTCGCATTAGGTGAAATTAAGTGGAGACAGCCCCACCCAGTAAGCAGCCAGTGATGTCCCCCTGCTCACCCCAGCCTCTCCAGAACTCGCCTTCCTCCCCCTTTGCAGCTCAGCCCCAAGCCCTTTGGCTCTGCCTCGGGAAGTTCTCCCGCTTCTCTGCCTTCTTTTGCAAGGGGCCCCCATGGCCCTGTGAGAGCAGCCAGCCTGCAGCTGGAGCCCTGGCGTGGCTGGAGAAGCACTCCTCCCAGAAATGAGTGTGCGGGCTGCCGAACCTGGGCACTGGGCAGCCCCGGGTGCAGTGATTTCTGCTCCTTCGGTCACGATCTAGGGGGAGGCCACACATGCTTCCGTGGGAGCACATGCTCTTTGCACCCCATGTTTTCACCACATTCAGCTAGTTCAAAACTGAGTGGGGGGAGTTGTGGGGGACCTCCCATCTCCCCCGAGCTGTCATCCCACATCATGTTTCATTGGCTTTTCCTCCTGGGAACTTCCCAAGTCTCTCCCTTGTTCATCAGCCCACAGATCAGGGAGGCCCCAGTGGCCTTGTTCCTGAGCAACTGCAACAGTCTCCCAACCCACCTGACCCCACAAAACAGGCGCGTTGCATCTGGCCCAGGGGCCACCCGGGCAGACTGGACCAAGGACAGGTACAAGAAAGAAACAACAAAAAGAACACTGCTGTCGGGACAATTCCAACTCAGAGCTACCCTAGAGATGGAGTAGAACTGCCCCACAGAGTTTCCAAGGAGTGCCTGGTGGATTTGAAGCGCTGACCTTCTGGTTAGCAGCCGTAGCACTGAACCACTATACCACTAGAGTTTCCAGCTAAAAGAAAAGGTGCATTAAATAGAGGTTTGTTACATTCTGTTTGCAAGAGATTGCGGAGGAGCCAGAAGCATCGGGTGAGGGTGAACTGGGTGCCGGCTCTGGATTAACAGCCGACAGTGCTCACCTTTGTGTATATGAGTAGGGAACTTGAAGACAAAATGCCCTCTAGCTAATAGGCACCCCTCTGTGATGGCTGGGCCCTTAGGGTAGACCAGCGAGGACACCACCTGACCTGGGGTCAACTTGAAAACTGAGGCCGTTGCCCTGGGCCACAAGCTTTGGAGGCAGGACTCGGGAGCAATGCCTGCCCTCTGCTCCACTGCTCCTTCTGGAGTGTGAGGGTAGAAGAGCAGCACTGGGTACCAAAGTGAGTGGACAGCGGGGCTGGGGAGGCTGTGGGGTCCTGTGGCCCAGAGGGCAGAAGGTAGGCGCTTTCAGTAACCCTACCCCTGAAGCTTCTAACAAGTTAGAAACCCCTGCTGAAAGTTTGCATTTCTGGACTTGGGCCCCAACTGGCAGCGTTCACGTTGTCTGGAAAAGCGTTAGGCACATTGTCAGCGGGTGCTCTGACCTGAGTGAAGGCATTTAAAGCCCTGCTTCTGCCCCGGGGCAGCAGGGGCTCCTCTGGGCCTTCGGATGCCTTGCACCGATCACAGCTGGGCTCTGAGAGAGGAGCTACTTCCTTTGCTCCTGTCCTTGTCACGCCCAGGGGTTCAACTTTTCTCATCACCACCTTTCAGGCAAACTGATTTGTGTCCACTACTGGAAACTCTGGTGGCACAGTGGTCAAGTGCTACATCTGCTCACCAAAAGGTTGGCAGTTCAAATGTACCAGGTGCTCCTTAGAAACTCTACAGAGCAGCTCTACTCAGACCTATGTGGGGCACTGTGAGTCAGAATCGACTTGACGGCCACAGGTTTGGGGGTGCCATAGTTAAGCACTCACCTGCCAATATCGAGAGGTCAGTGGTTTGAACCCATCAGCCGCTCCATGAGAGAAAGGTGTGGCAATCTGCTTCAGTAAATGCTACGGCCTTCAAAACCCGATGAGGCAGTTCTGCTCTGTTCTGTAAGGTCACTGTGAGTTTTACTTTGCCAAGCCAAGTGCCGTCGAGTCGGATCCAATTTGGCAGGGAGGTTACATTAAGCTGTGTGGGTACGCAGACCTTGACTGGACAGTTGCTGAAGGTGGAAAGCCAAGGACAACGCGGCACCTTCTAGCGTTCAGACAGAAGGGGGCACTGCAGGCACTCAGTTGCAGGGTCCTGGCACAGTGGTTTGAAGAGAGGGGAGGAGTAGGGACAATAGACCAATCTACGGGTCAGCTGCCCTCTGAAGAGAGCAGAGCCAAGGCTCACGGTACAAGGTCCCAGTGGTTAGAGGTAATGCCCCCACGCGGTCAGCTCCGGCAGTGCCGCCTACCAAGGAGGGCCCCCTCAGCCCAGGGGAACAGACCAGAGGGAGCAGCTGTCCATGGCGGAGGGCAGCGTTGATGTTGCTGGGGGTGTTTAGCCAGGAGAAAAGAGGGCTTGGGTAGGGAGCTACAAGCGGATTCTGGAAGAAGGTGAGACTAGGGATCAAGACAGAAACATGCCGACTTTACCCGTTGATTACCTAGTGAATCTAAGGTCCTCAGGATTGCCTTGGGGAGGATGGAGTAACCAGAGGGGTGATGAATGAGCTAGACAGAGCAGGAATGTGACCCTGGGGTGGGAGGGACACCTGGATGCCTGGCTCAGGGCATATGGGAGACCCAAACCCAAAAAACCAAACCCGCTGTTGTCAAGTCAGTGCTGCCTGACAGCAACTCTGTGGGACAGAGTAGAACTGCCCCATAGAGTTTGCAAGGAGCGCCTGGAGTATTTGAACTGCTGACCTTTTGGTTAGCAGCCGTAGCACTTAACTACTCTACCACCACAGTTCCAATGGAGAGCCCAGAAAGCAGTAATTAAAGAGGTCTGTTTCTAGAAAGCCCTGTCACTACCTGCTACTCTGCTAAGGATAGTTCATAACAGCCTGTGTGCTGGAGTCAGGGCTGAGCCTATCCCAGCTGTCATTCAGATGCTCAATCCTGGTTGCACTTTGCTTTCTGAGGCATCGGGCCTAGATCCCTGCACTGCCCTCTTTGCAGGAAGCTTCTGGGTGAAACACGTATGGCTCCATAGTTGCACTGTGATGTAATAAACAGAATAACGGCTTCACTGTAGAGCTGGGTGGAAGCAGCTTTGAGACTGTAAGGGAACTGATAACATTTTATTTGTCCACAGCATAATACAGTTGACTACATACCTTCAGATCCATGATCACATTTGAGTCCTGCCAGCTGGCAGTGCGGAGACTGAAGTATGACATAAAAACCACACACACACTGTCACACATCCACTTATTCACACTAACCGCCACACAGAGATAATCACTTACACTGACATTCACCACACAGTAACACACAAACATGTTCACACAGAGATTCACACACACATGTGAACATGCTCACATGTTCATTCAAACATGTGGACATACACGTTGGCATGCTCATGGTATGTGCCCACACATGTTGTCACACACAAGTATACGCATAAGCATGCCATGCTCATACATGCAGATATTCACACAAATATGCTCCCGAATTCACACAAGCACGTACTCACACGTTAGCACATGAACATACATGCAACCACACCTTCACTACAGTACAAACGTGCTCACACTACACGTTCACCTATTCCCCTCATACATATGAGGTCTGAAAAGTAAGTTCACAAACTCATCCTAGGAAAAGTGCTACACTGCTGAATATCATCATGGTCATCATCAAAGCTATGCACTGATGCCACCACCTAGTCCCCCTTCAAAGCCATTTTGGAACTCTTTCTGGGATGGCCATCGAAGCTGTCATCATACGACTCTTGATGTCCTGTATCTCATCCACACGTCTTCCTGTCAACATTTCCTTTATCTTTCGGTAAAGAAAAAAGTCATTGGGGACCAGATCAGGTGAGGAGGGAGGGTGTTCCAATACAGTGATTTGTTGACTGGCTAAAAACTTACTCACAGACAAAAACTATACAATTACGGTCACCAACTTGCCACTGTGCACAATGGCCATTTCAGAAACAATTCCAAAATGGCTTCGAAAGATGGACTAGGTGCTGGCGTCAGTTCGTAGCTTCCTGAGGGGTTCCTTTGGAGGTGACCACAGCGATATTCAGCAACGAGGTACACAGCACTTTTTCTAGGAAGAGTTTGCGAAGTGAGTTGTCAGACCTCACACGTGCGCTCACATACCCACTGACTTAGACACAGAAGCATGCTAACCCTTAGAGGTACATGTATTTGCTCACACACACCACGCTCACACACACAAGCACACGCATTCATCTGCTCCCACATGAATATCCATGTACATTCCCTCACACAAACTCACAAACATACACCGAGATTGTCACGCACATGCTCACACATTCGTTGAAACATTCATATGCTGTAAACATGTAAGTATAAATATATACTGCTTAGCATGTTCGCACATCTTCACTCATGCAGATGCAGTCATTCACGTGCGCATCTTCCCTCACACACAGCAACACACACTGGCATAGCCACACAGTCACACTCACACGTGAATATACTCACACATTAACATGGTCACACGTAAACTGACATGTGCTCACATACCCTCAAATGCACACATCACAATTCACTCATTACACATGAACAGCCTCATGCATTGACACATGACTGTGCTAACATACATGCACATGCCCACACCTGTACATGCAAACATACACTCAACATTCTCCATCACGAACATGTGCTTTGTCTCAACACATGCTCACACATTGACTCACAAGCAAGCCCTCGCATACCCACACAACCATTCCCACAATACGCTCAGGCATACATCTGTGTGCGCACCCATTCACTCGCACAGGGATGTGTGCCCACCTGTTGACTCACATGGACACCCTCAGAGGCACTGACGCATACAGGTGGGCTCACCTGCCCATGCGTGTTCATCCATTCACTCACACATGAACACACATTCGCATATGCGCATGAGCACCTTCCCAAATACACACACATTCGTAGGCAAAGTCATACGCACTTGCATACATGAGCATGCTCACATACACTCACACTGAGACACAAGGGCTCACACAGGAACCTGCTCGCTCGTATAGTCACACACAAAGGCACAAGTTTGGTCATCGGATCACTTATTCACACACAGACAAGCTTACACAGACTCACAAATTCACTCCCACTCATCCATTAACACACACACTCACATTCACACAAGCTTACACTCACTCGTACATCTGCTCACATAAGCAGTCAAAACAATCCGGCTCGCACGGGGACATGCTCACCAGCAACACTGACAGCACTCTTACACACTCGTTCACACACACCACACATCTAGGCTCTTGTTTCTGGCCTGATTTGTTCCTCAGTTTTCATCAGGAAAATGTTTTGGTAAAGAGTGCTGCAACCCCGTCTTTTCTTGTTATCTTGCCCCAGTCGTCCCAACCTGTTTACATCCCCCACTCCCGAATTTTAGTGCAGGAGCAAAAATCCCCGACATAAGACTCAGTTGTGAACACTTGCAACTGCCATTCAGTGACTTGAGTAAGCCCCTTTCCGCCTCTGGGCCTCTGCCTCCCCTCTGTGACTTAGAGGGCCTCCCTGCAGTGAAATGGGAGACTGAGGCCTAAGGGCACGTGTAACAGTGTTTTCTCATATTATAGGTGACCCTGTGCCTGTGGGCATATCCATCTATGTCTCCAGTATTGAACAGATCTCAGAAATGAATATGGTAAGTATTTTTAGCTACAGCCGTCAGGCTAGGGCCGGGGGCCAAGAAACAGGGTCTTAAGCCATCTCTAATTTTTCTGACCTGCAACAGAGCAGATATCAAAGAACACAGTAGAGTTTGGAAAGTATGGGGGGAAAGAAAGAAAAAACATTGCCATTGAGATGATTCTGACCATACCAAAGCTATAGGACATAGGGTTTCCCAGAATAACCTGGCAGATTTGAACTGCCAACCTTTTGGTTACCAGACATAGTGCTTAACCACCACATCAGCAGCATTTCCACCTGGAATAAGAGACATACCCTGAGCCACCATTTCACACCATATATAAAATCTCAGGTCCAGGTAAACTGTGGAATTAAAGGTGAAAGACTTCCAAAGGGATGCTTTTATGAGATTTTATATATATAAGGATTTCTTTCAAAAGACACAAAAAAGCACAGACCACTAAAAATAAATACTGATAACTGCACCTGAAAATTAAAATTCTGTTTGGCCCAAACTGCTGGAACCTGTTTCAGAAAACAAACCAAGCGACAATAGCAAGTGTGAGAGGCTGGCAAGCCAGAGAGCTGCAGACGGAGATCGTGCTCCATGCAAACATGCATCGTGCTCCAGTTAGTGAGAACCTAACAATCCAATAGAAAAATGATGAGAAAATTTGAGAAAACAAAATAGCAGATAAAAATAGGCAAGCCAAGCGCTGTCAAGTTATTAGTAGCCAGTGAAATGCAAAATAAAGTCAGATTCTGAGCCCGTCACAAGACTGCTCTTGGTGAGGCTGGAGCAGCAGGGACTGTTCCCTGCTCTTGGCTATCCTTGGCTATTTTATGTGTCAATTAAAATTTTAGAATCCTCTTGGAGCTTTGACTTTGGGGTTTTTATTCCATCATGGCTTAGGTACATATGGCATGTTCACACAATAAATATGCTCAGCATAGATAACTTATATACATAATATATACACAATAACATACATACATAACATGTATGTGTATGGACGTTTCCCCATGACAACAATGTTCGTGCAAGAAACTATTATGCAAGTGAACAAATAATAATTACATCAGCCTGAATGAATCTCACAAATACGCCATTGAATGAAACAGACAAATCACTAATACAGCATGTTTTCACTTGGAAAAAGTTTTTTAAAAAGCAGGCCTAATTAACCAACACGTTTATCTAGATTGGGACCGGTGGTATCATTGGTGAAGCGCACGGCTGCTAACTGAAAGGCTGATGCTTCAAACCCGCCACCTGACAATCTGTTCCCGTTAAGGTTTTAGCCTGGGAAACCCTATGGGGCAGGTCTCCTCTGTTGTCACGTAGCATTACTTTGGGTCAGAATCAACTCAACAGTACACAGCAACAACAGAAATATGCAAGGTCTGAGAACTCAGTGCATGAACTCTTCCTAAAAAAGCCACTACACATCTCACTGCTGATCACTCAGAGCACCTTCCAGGTCCTCCCCTTGAGAAGCTGTGCACTGAAGTCCACATCTAGTCCACCCTTCAAAGCCATTTTGGAAACTCCTTCTGGAATGCCCATCAGATCTGTGCACCTTTTACTTTTAATGTCCTAAATGTAATCCTAATGTCTTCCTTTCAATAGTTCCTTTATCTCTTTGGGTAAAGAAAAATGTCATTAGGGGACAGATCAGGTGAGTAGGGAAGGTATTCCAATACAGTTATTTCTTGGCTGGCTAAAAACTGCCTCACAGACAACTAACTATACAGTTAAGTTGGTGAACTTGTCACCTTGCCACCATGTGCAGTGGCCACTCCAGAATGGACTAGGCACTGATGTCGGTGCATAGCTTCCCAAGGGGAGTACTCGGAAGGTGACCATTGTGACATTCACCAGTGACGTATGGAGCACTTAGAACAATTAAATTCATAGCCGTAACTGTCAGACCTCATATATGTAGACAAAACTAAATCAAAATTGAACTTGTTTCCAAGGAGCATTTGGTAGATTCAAGTTGCCACTGCAACACCAGGGCAAAAGCAAGGGACTTAGGAAGTGTAGGATAATGGTTACTGTTGAGAACTGTGGAAAACAGGACCTCCAAGAAAGACACTGGGGCCTGAAAGTTCCTAGCAATCTTCTTTATTAACCTGGATATTAATTACACCATGTTCATTTTATTCTTCTTCCTTACACATACATAGGTTTCATGTAGTCTTCTGTATTTACACCTCATGCATGCGTGGGCCACACACACACACACACACACACACACACACACACACCCCAGGGGGTGCCAGAGGGCTTCACCCACAGCCCGTGTTGACGTTTCTGTCTCCAGGACTACACAGTGACGATGGTTTTACAGCAGACTTGGAAAGACACACGCTTGGCATACCATGAGACCAACCTGAACCTGACCCTAGACCATCAGATGCTTGACAAGGTTTGGGTCCCTGACTGCTACTTCCTGAATAGCAAGGGTGCTTTCATGCATGATGTGACTGAGGAAAACCGCGTGTTTCAGCTTCACCCTGATGGAACAGTCCGGTATGGCATCCGGTGAGTCCATCATGGGGCCTGGGGCTGAGGTGCCATGTGTTTCCTGCTTCCCACTGAGCATCCCATGAACACCTGTTGTGCCTTGCCCTCTTGCTCCTTCTCAGCAGCCAAAACGACTCTTTCCGTGGCCATCCTCAGCTAATGCTCCTTCAGTCTAGAATAACTTTTCCCCCTTTCCGTGCGTTCTAAACCCACTCATCCAGCCCACCCTATCTTAAGTACCACCTTTTACAAGAAGTCCTCCAGATTCCCTCAACTGGAGGAGAGCCATTCTTCCTGTTTTTGCCCGGCCCAACCCTTTTGGCAGTCTTCTTTATCCGTGTACCTTCCCATGGACTGAGCTGTGGTAGTCAGAGAACAAGGCCTGCAGGGAGCAGGTCCTGCGTCACAGTGGTTTCCTGACAAGGGGCTTACCACCTTGTGGACAGTTCTTGGAAGGGAGAGAAACAGATGTATATACACGCCTTAGCCACTATACTAAATGACAGTTTCTTCAAGGGTTGAGATGGCCTGGGCTGAGGTGAGGCGTGGGCCGGGTGCGGAAGGACTGGCTAGACACCACCAACTCCCCCCCTCCCCCAGGCAGCAAAGAGATGCTGTAAGCCCCTCTTTCCACTAGTGGCTCCTCCCACTACCTCACCTCCTCCAGAACTCCTGCTCAGATTGCTCTCACCAACCCATCACCGGGCAGCTTGAAACCCCTACCCACGTGTGGGCACACGCCCGTGGCCCACCTCTGACGTGAGCACCTGTTCTCCTTTGGCACAGTGACCTACACAGACACAAGGGGGCTCTGGGTCCCCGCTGGCATGTGCGCAGCACAGCACGCACCTGCGGCCCCCCTCTGAGCTGGAGCTGCCTGCATGGGCTTGACTTTCTGTCCCTCCCTTCCCCTTTGCCTGTGCCTTCGCAGACTCACCACCACAGCAGCGTGTGCCCCGGACCTGACAAGGTTTCCTCTGGACAAGCAGGCCTGCAAGCTGGAAATCGAGAGCTGTACGTAGGTGTGGTCTCCGGTGGCCCCTGCTTGCCAGCCTGGGCTGCTGGAGCTGAGGGAGCCAGGGGCCAGGTCCACACCGAGGGGATGTCACGGCTCCTTCCTCGTCTCTCTCCTCTCTCTCACAATACACTGATATGGACGTTTATGTATCAGGGAGAGAGAGAGACTGAGAGATGGATAGCTGCACAGAGATAGTATCAGAGATAGAAAAGCTGGAAGCAGGTGCCCCTTGACAGCATGCACAGGCCTATGGGGAACTTTCCCTTATGCCTGGGAAGTTGGGTCCCAGCCAGTGGGTTCAAGCACATAACATCCCTTTGCTGTGCTTTTCTTCCTGCCTAAGAAGTTCCAGATGGAGAGTTCTTTTTCCAGGGGTTCTCCGCTACTCGCCTGTGTGCACCCGCAGCTGGCCCTCCATAATCCCCGTAGAATGTTCCCAGCTTCCGAGAGCGCAGGTCCCTCCCATCCTCCGGTTACACAGAGTGTTTGGGGGAGAACGTGGCCTGAGACTGACTCCCTCTCTCCCCCCTCCCCTGAGATGGCTACACAGTTGAGGACATCATCTTATTCTGGGAAGATGACGGGAACGCCGTCCGCAGCACCGAGAGGCCGCGCGCCCCTCAGTTCAGCTTCCTGGGGAAGACGGTGACGAGCAAGGAGCTGTCCTTCTACACAGGTGGGTCTCGCCCGCCCTCACTGCCGCCTCTGCCTTCGGGCCCTGCTCTCCCTGCCTCCTCACCGTTTCCTTCCGGACTCTGGTGTCTTCCAGGCTCCCCTTCCTTCCTCGGTCTCTTCATGGCCGAAGTGGGAACGTTAACCCCATAGAGTGATGGGGACCCAGTAAAATGCTTCCCCGCCCATTTCCTCATTTGCTTCAAACCCTGTACCAGCTCTGCTGCGCCTCCGGGGCTGTCCGTCAGGCCCAGCCCACTGGCTGGCGTAGGACGCGGGGTTAGGCCTGCCCTCCGGTGGAGTGCCTAGGCCCGACAGCCAGGGACTCTCCCTCCGCGCTGCGGGGCCCGCCTCCCGGCCCCCTGACGGCCCTCTGTCTCCTTGTCAGGCTCGTATATGCGGCTAGTGCTGAGCTTCCAGGTCCAGAGGACAGTCAGCAGCTTCCTTGTGCGGATCTACTGGCCCATCGCCCTCACCACTGTTCTCTCCTGGGTGTCATTTTGGATGAACTGCTATTCCTCTGCTTCCAGGGTGACAGTTGGTAAGTCCTGTTTATGCCCTGGGAGGGGCCTTGGGTCATTATGCTGAAAGTTAAAAAAAAAAACCCAGCAGAGAGAGGGAGGAGTCCCTGGAGCAGTGCGTGCATGACAAGGATAAAGCCTTGAGCCCAAGTTAGCAGAATTCATCACTTATGGACTCCAAGATGGATGACCAGGTTGTCACTTTAGATCAGAGATGCAACGGGACAACCGTTGCCTCAGCAGCAGCTCACAGGGGTGAGCCCGTGAGACTCCTGGAACTGGGCAGTGTCGGCCCGGGTCAGGCTAACCCTGTGCTTTCTTGTCTCACAGGTCTGACTTCCATGCTCATTCTGACCACCATCAACTCGCACGTTCACACGAAGCTGGCCCTAGTCTCTGGGGTCAAGGCCATCGATGTCTACATCATGGTATGCTTCTTCTTCATCTTCTGTTCCCTGGTGGAGTACGTCTACATCAACTACCTTTTCTACACTCGCGGAGTCTGGCTCCAGCTGAGGCGATACCGGCGAGCCCAGAGAGTCGTCAGTCGCTCCTGCCACCAGGAAGTGGTGGCAGAAGAAGCACAGGTTTGGCTCTTGGACAGACATTGAGCTTTTCCAGCATTTGGCTTCTTGGGACAAACCCAGCACGTGATGACCGTTTCACAGATAGCAGAGAATAGGACAGTTTGTCATCATCCCTTTGTACGTGAAGGAACTGCACGCAAAGCAGACTCAGTCACTGTCCAAGCTCAGCGAGCTAGGTGATGGCAGAGCTAGCTGTCCCTAGACTTCGGGAATTCAAACCTGGTCCACTTTGCACTTTGCAAGTGGGAAGGGACAACAGCACAGGGAGAAGGGCAGGGGGCCCAAGAACGCTGATAGAAAGAGGCAGATACCTGAGAGGCTGGCCTGCCTGTCCTCATGTCCTTGCAATCCATACTCCCAAGGCCGTGCTGAGCCTTTGTCTGTGGGCAGTACAATGGTGTCCAGCAGCCCCACCTGCCCAGCTCCTGAGCCCCGGATGAGCGACACCAGGCCCCAGAGAGAGCAGGCTGTTCACCAAGAGGCACCTGCTGAGCAGCCCCTGTGGCCTTCACTTGCATGCTAACCACCTTCCAATTCTGTTCTTCAGCCCACTGAGCATCAGAGAGCCCAGGATACAGTGGAGTTCATCAATGAGACCAGCAACGATGCGAGAGGCGAGGAGATCCAGCAGCTTGGGCCAAAGGCAGATGGTGAAGGCCTCCTTCTGTCCCTCTCCCACCCCAGCACACCCTTGTGCAGGTCTGTGTACGCTTTCTGAACTTGAGAGACCTGTCTGTTTTTTCCTTAGAGGGAGACCTGATTACTTTTGAAGATGACATCGACTCTCTTTTCTCCATCCCGGCACTGGCTCCCCTGGCAAGCCCTGAGAGCGTCAGCTCTTTGACCTCCACTCCAGAGCGAGCCCCTCTGGCCACCTCAGAAAGCCTCAGCTCCCTCTGCTCTGGGTCCAGCCTGGCTTCTGGGGATAGCCTGAGCCAGGTCTCCTTCATCTCGACAGAGACCCTGCTGTCCTGTGGTGTAACATCTGAAATCCACGAGCGTGCTGAGGCCCATGGCCGGGAAGAGCTCACTGAGAATGTGAGCTTGCGTGAGAGCCATGACCACAGCCCCAGCAGCCAGCCTTTGCTCAGCCATGGCCAGGGGTGTGTTCAAGAAGTGAGCCAGGCTCCAGACCAGATCTGTAGCTTGCCTGATGACACCAGCATCGAGAGTGGCTGCCCTAGCCTTAGGAAGACTCCCGAAGGTGAAGGTGATGTCACCTGGAGCCTGGAGGAGGAGGAGGAAGAGGAGGAGGAGGAGGAGGAAGAGGAAGATGAGGAAGAGGAGGAGGAGGACGAGGAAGATGAAGAGGAGGAGGACGAGGAAGATGAGGAGGAGGAGGAGGAGGAGGAGGAGGAGGTCGAGGTCGAGGTCGAGGTCGAGGTGATGCAGGTCCTGATCTGTGTCCAAAAAGAGGACAGTGTCTCTGAGTCCGAGGACAGTCTTCCTCCCCGCCCAGAGTGCTCCTTCAGCCAAGGGCTGTCCTCTAAACTCTTTAACCCTGATTATGTCCCTAAGGTCGACAAGTGGTCCCGGTTCCTCTTCCCACTGGCCTTTGGGCTGTTTAACCTTGCTTACTGGGCATATCATGTCAACTAGTCCCACAGCACCTGCTGCCACAGGAACCCCACCCTGCTCCCAGCGCGGTTGCTTTAGGTCCCAGTGTCCCTTCTTCTTTTCTTGGCTCCAACCATTTCCTCTTCTGTTACCTGGGCAGTCAAGCAGCCCACCCTTCTCCACAAGTACAGAGGGTGGGCAGTGATTGGCAGGAAGGGGATGGAGGGAGGAGGAGCTGGGTACAGATTGCACACTGATTTGCCTTTTCCGCCAGAGAAACTCCTCCTTGCAAAGACTTCTACAGCCAGTAAGCACAGAAAATCCCCTGGAAATGTTCAGAGGAGACGGGCAGAAGCCAGGTTGGTGAGCAGAGGAAGGATCTGAAACATTTCTGTGGCCTTCTTTGTCCCCCTGCGGTGACTGTCTTTCACTCCTTTTCTTCCTCTGTGTTTGCCCCCTAGGCACTCCGGCTCTTGTGCACTCCCTGCTCAGGGTTTTCTGGGAGAAGTCAGGCTGGGTTGTGCTAGGGTACACAGGGAAAGGGCTAGCCTTGGCCTGGAAGTACAGGGGGCTGGCTGTAGCAAGGGCAGGGGACACTTGTCAGTGCCTTTTTCCCCACTGTGTTTTGTATTTTGAGTGTGACATTGAGGAGTGGGGTGGGTGTCATTGCACAGGGAGATGTCAGAAAGTGAGAGAATACAGTTCTTACAAGGCTGAGGGGCCACCGGGGCGGAGGGGAGGAGGCCGGGGCGGAGGTCATGCGAATGGAGCTGGCATCTCGTGGGGCAGGGGCTTGGGCTTTTCTTTTAGCTCTTTCTGCCTCAGAATGCTTGACGGTGCGGCCCTCCTGCCTCTGTCTCTACCAGATAGCTTTCTGTCGGGGGCCAAGTGGCCCACTAGCCACACAGAACGCAAGCCCCAGGAAAGGAATACTGGGGCTAGGGAAGCTCTGCTTGCCTGCTCCATGGCCTGAGCTAGGACAGTGGACAGGGAACTGATCCAAATCTCTCTACTAATCCTTTTTCTTGGTCTACTAAGTGTCACTGACCTGTCCCACCCTTGGACCCTCACAGGAGCCCTGTGAGCCAGGGAAGGCAAAACCTATTGTCTCCCATGTTCTGCACCTGAGGCCGCACAGCCGTGAGTCAGGGAGATCCCCACATGCTCCTCTTCCTCCTGACTCGCTCCCCTAGCCCAAAGAGGGTGCTCCAACATGGGTCCAGCCACCCCAACAGGCTCTTGGGCAAGTAGGACTGGCCTGCACTTTCACTGACGGGCTGCACCAGTGAGCCTCAGCGGGCTCTCAGTGTGCGTCCCTGCCTCCCTCCTCGGCAGCTCCCCACCCCTGACAGCCCCTTCCCCCGATGCCCGTCTGTCCGTGCATCTGTGTTTCAGTGTCTCTGTTCCTGTGTGTACCTGGATGTCTGCTACGCGCAAAACTGTACAGTTCTGTGTATATCTGTGTCAGTCTATTTTGGTGTATAAAAGAGTATATATAGAACGAAGTGTGTGGACACTTGTGGCTTATGTGTGTTTGTGCTTGTGCATACACATGAGGTTATGTGTTGCGTGTGGATGTGATAAATGCCTGTGTGTTTCCCCCTGGTGGTTTCTCTGGCTTGAGTGGGTATGAAAGGAAATACACCTGAAAGCCCCTGTCATCCCTCGGTGGCACCTTCCAGAACTGCTGCTGTCCTGAGGCCTGTTCCCATGAAGGGGCCTGTCTTCGAAAGGGCCAGTCTGGTTAACTGAGTGCGGCTTCCCAGGTCCCCGTTCCAGGCAGCAGTGTCTCCTGGCACCCTTCCACTTCTCTGCCCTCCTTCCCACATCCATGCTGTCTCTGTGTAGACAAGCCGTAGCGGCGAAGGATGTGTAACTGCAGAGTGGCTGGAAGCCAGTGAGGCGTGGTGGCTGTGCTGGTGTTGGAGACGTGTAGTGCCAGGCAGTCTGCGGGCCAGTGGACATGCAGGAAATGAATCAAGTTCTAGGAAATTGTAGGAAGTCCTTCATCAGTAGGCTAGGTCAGGGTGCAGAGCCATGTGCTATGTCCTGGAAGTGAGAGGCTACAGGAGAGCCTGGAAGCTGCCCTGGGAGCCACAGTGTGGCCTGGGCAGTGGGGCGGAAGGGGTGGGGAACAGGAGAGCGTTGTATATAGCCTGTACAGTCCTCCTTTTATCTCAGGGCCTTGTAAGCCTAACACCTGTGGAAGCTGGCAGCAGCCGCAGGCAGGTGGGTGATGAGACCACAGGGCCTAGCTGCTGGGTGCGGAGAGCCAGTGTGCCCGGGAGATGCGGACCGCAGTGGCTGCTCCATTGTGGGTTGCTTTAGCAGCCCATCTTGGGCAGGCTGTCGGCTGCAGGACTCTTGCAGCAGGTCCCAAACTCAGCCTTGGATTTGGAGTCCCAGAGGAAGAGGTGGCCAGAAGAGTGAGAAGGCTGAGCAGACAGGGAGGTGGAAAGGAAGCCCTGGAGACTGCCTGTGGGGATTGGCCCAGGGTGCTGTCTGCTCTGCAACACACACATCTACACAGTCTCACACACATACACACACAGGTACACACGGCCACATGTATACTCATATGTACACTTAACGCATGTACACACACAGATCTTGCAAGACACCTTCTGAGAAACAAAGCCACCACTGGAGTGTCAATGACCACCCCTCTCTTTTGGGACACACCTCAGAGAGACAGATTGGGAAGAGAGCGGTAACCACACAGGAAGCTCCCAGCACTGCTAATGAATGGCTGGCTTCCAGGGGCCTAAATGTTGATTGGTTGTTTGGATTTCCAGTCTCCATAATCCTGGAAGGGCTTCGTGCGCACACTGGGGGTCCGGGAAGCATAGAATGGTGCCCCTGGAACGTCAAAGCAAGCAGCTCACTTGAAATGAGGTCAGACCCAGAGTCTGGGGCCGTGGGGACCTGAAGAGGGGAGTCACGCAGGAAGGTTTCAGAGCACAGGAATGGCAGAGAGGCCAGTTGTACATAATCTTTATAGATCTACGTAGCTAGATAGAATATTATACCTTAGAAACGATTATCTAGCCCTAAGTGCTGCAGCTGTGCTGTACTGAGATTTACAATCTGTGAGGTTCAGTGTCAAAGTGAGGTGGAGGTTTGGCAATGATACCTTTTCAGGTGACTTGAACCTTTTCAGTTCGCCATGGATTTGGTCGTCTGAACCTGAAAATTGCCGTATCTCCCCTTGTGTTCTGTGTGTGGTGTGTCATCAGCTTTGTTGAGCCCCATCCTCAGCTGCCCCTGTCTCCCCGCCAGCTGGCTGCCTACACGCCCCTCCCCCTACACACTGATGCTGAAAGTGCAGAGCATCTAGCAGGAGACCCCTGCCCTGACCAGAGTACTTGTACAAGTCATCTTGGAGTTGGGGCAGAGGATGAGAAGCAAAGCAAGCTTGGGCCTGCCTTTTGCCGTGGAGAAGGTGGGAGTTAACAGAAGGGAGGAGGCATGCTGAGTCTGTGATGGAGCAACCCTCATTTTCCTCCCCGGCCCACCATCCTTTTCATTCCCTCCCATTGGCGATCCCACTGACTTTCACCCTGGAATCCCTTCTCTGCCACTCCCATGGGACAAATGCCTCTCGTCTACCTGTCCAAAGCAGTGTTTGTCGTGGGGGTGCGTGATACGTGTGGGTCCTAATGAAGCTTGTTAAATGGATTCTTATAATCCATGTCATCTTGTTCATAGCAAGGCTGCAGAGTCTTTGCACAGTAAGAACTGAGTTTTGCTGAGATTGTGGCCTTTCTAATGAAATTTCCTTATTCTGTATATAAGCACCTAACCCTTTGATCTATTAATAAGTGAGTGCATTCACTATCCTATCCATCTGCATGTTACCCTGCAGTGGTGATGAGCAGTGACTATAGAATTCCTCCATAGCCCAATGTCAATGAACATTGTGACTTGTCCTACTGAAAGTGCGGTGTTTTTATGTCTGTTGTATGTCTTGTGATCAGTATGAAATCTATATTATTAGTGCTGGATTTTCAAGGTAGGGGGAGGGAGAGGGTATTAAAAATATCTCCTGAGATATACCTAAACTGTGAAGCATCCCTAGTCAAAGTCACCTTGATTGGCTGAATTTACATGAAATTTTGCTGTATCCCCTGCGTCAGATGTCACCATCAGAGCTGACGGTGCCCAGGTGTACTGCAACTGGCAGTTGTGCCTGACACTGGGTGGTTACGGGGGCGTCTTTAAGGACACCCATGACGTCCAGCTAACCCAGACCACCTTCTCATTGTCTTCTTGGCCCCATGTCCCTTTGGGGAAAGACTGGGACCAAGGCAGTGACATTTCGGAAGCAGGTAATTCTATAAGAGCTTATGCATGCAGGCTCTGGGGGGTGAAAACCAAGGAAGGAAGAGGAAGATCAAGACCTAGGTGCTCCAGATGACCTGACCCATGAAAGGGAGCTCAGCAGCAGAGCCCAAGATAACGCAGGGTCTATTTGTCCTCCTTAAGTGTACATTTTTGCAGGAAGTCAGACCTTGACCAGTCTTGACTCACAGAAGTAAAACATGAAGAGACATAAAATTATGTTTCTGAAAAATATACTGAAACAAAATTTTGTAAATAAAAACGGAAAATAAAGATACAGAGTGGCATATGACCTTATGAGTCTGTGTTTCCTCTCCATTGGTTGGGAGGTGCTTCTGGAGACCCCATCTTGGGCTCAAGAAACCTCTCACTTTCGTTGCTACCCTTTGGCTTCCTTGATTCGCTGCTCAGACCCTAGGCTGTTTGAATCCATGGTTTTAAAACAGGGGAATTACAAATGTTACCACCAAAATTAGTTTATACTTTTGCACAAGCCATTCTAAACATTAGCAACAAAAACTTTACAACCTTTCTGTGGTATGGCCACTTATTTTCCATTGATGGATAAAAAGAAAAAGAGAGAGGAAGGTCTTTATAGAGAACAATTTAAAAAAAAAAAAAAAAAACACAGACTTCCTTACTGATGTGAATGCGCAGAAGAGAGAGCAGGAAAACCCTGGCGGGCGGGAAGAGAGGCCACAGAGTCAGATTAAAACATCCTGCTGGTTGAGCTGGGCTCTGAAGTCTGATGTCATTAACTGAGCTGGAAGCAGAACTCCTTAGGCCCACCCTGAGCCAGTCTCTGAGACTCAGAGGGAGAGCAACTTAATAAACTAACAGAAGGGGAGGAAGAAGAAGAAAAAAAAATTCTGCTGGCTCCCATAAGCCCTAAAATCGGGGCGTAAATTGTTCCTCCACCTAGATTCACACTTAAGGGGATATGCCATCCTCACGAACAGCAACTGAGTGACTGCAACGAAACACCAGTGCCTCTACGAATCACTCCTGCCCATCTAGGACAGTAGGCAAGAGCCTACACCAGACACTTGGTGATTGACTGCCTGGATACCTGAATCCATATAAGGAAAGTAAACAGACTCTTGGTATCTAAATAAATACAGTTTCCTGATAGTTCAGAGACAACAATCAATTTCTAATCACTTAAGAAAGCAGACCATGATTTCTCTAGAAAGCTTCCAAAGAATCAAATTTTTCAGAGAAAGAGAACTTCCCAGGATTATCAGAGGTAGAATACAAAAGGTTAGTATTTAGAAGTTTTCAATAGATGAGGAAAACATAAGGCAATATTTAGCAGGTCATAATGACAAATTGAACAAGCTGCAAGAAAGCATATAGCAGCAAATATCAGAAATTCAGACAGTAATAACATTATAGAATTCGACAATTCAATAGAAAGTCAAAGGAGCAGAACTGAGGCAATGGAAGGATGAGTCAGTGAGAACTGAAGATAAAGCACACGACATCAACATACTTGAGGAAAAATCCAGTAAAAGGATTTAAAAAAATCAAGAAGCAATAAGAATTTTGTGGAACTCTATGAAGAGGAATAATCTATGAATTTTTGGATACAAGAGTGGGGGTAATAACACTGCACACAGACCTCCATGCTGGTTAGATCACAAAAGAAAGACATCAAGGTGTATTATGATCAAACTTGCAAAACTAAAAATGAGGAGACACTTTTAAGTGGCTAGGGAAAAGCAAAAAGTAACCTACAAAGAAGAATCAGTAAAACTAAGCTGAGACAATTCAACAGACACTACGATGGCAAGAAAGCAAAGGCACGACATTCAAGGACTGACAAGTTCATGACCTCATCCTAGAAATTGTGCTACATACCTCATTGCTGAATATCACTACAGTCACCTTTGAAGGACTCCCCTTGGGAAGCTATGCACCAATGCCAGCACCTAGTCCACTCTTCAAAGAAATTTTGGAACTCTTTTTCTGAAATGGCCATTAGAGCTGTCCTTGCATTATCCTTAATGTCCTGAATGACATCCAAAAGTCTTCCTTTTAATATTTCCTTTATCTTCAGGTAAAGAAAAATGTCATTGGGGGCCAGATCAGGTGAGCAGGGAGGGTGTTCCAATACAGTTATTTGTTTACTGGCTAAAACTCCCTCACAGACAACTAAACAATTAAGTTTGCAAACTTGCCACCGTGCCATTGTGCACAATGGCCATTCCAGAAAGAGTTCCAAAATGGCTTTGAAGGCTGGACTAGGCACTGACATTAGTGCATAGCTTCTCAAGGGGACTACTTCAAAGGTGACCATAGTGATACTCAGTAACACAATATGTAGCACTTGGAACAATTAAGTTCGTGTACTTCATTGTTGGACCTCATATAGAAAGCCTTGAAGGACAATAACTGTCAGCCAGGAATTATATATCCAGCAAAACTGGCTTTCAAATATGAGGCTGAAATTAAAACATTTCCTGATGAACAGAAATTTATGAAATTTGCAAAAATCACCCCAAAATTCCAAGATGCTACAGGGAGTCCTTTGGTTACAAAATCAGTAACACCAGATAACAACCCAAGAGAATAACACAGAGCAGAACAATTGGATATCAACCCACATAGGCAAGTCACAGAAAAAATTCATAAGCATAATACTGAAAATAAGGAAACAGTGATGTCATTATTTAAACAGAGTAACAAAACAGAGAGACTTAAAAGAAAGTGTAGTCATACATCTTCCATATGGAGAGGAAGCCAAAGTGACATAAAGATTAAAGGCTGGCTTCAGTTTAGAAAAATAGGGGTAAATATTAAGGTAACCGCAAAGGAAACTATCATTCCTGTGCATCAACATAAAAAAATAAGAAAAGAATGAAGGCACAGCAAAATCAAAAGGATGAAAAGGAAATACATAAAGGTAAAAGACACAGTACAGAAAATTAAATGGAACAAAGGAATTGTCTACCACACATACAAGGAAAAAAAAAACATCAAAATGACAGCACTAAGCTCATACCTATCAATAATCATGCTGACTGTAAATGGACTAAATGCACCAATAAAGAGGCAGAGAGTGGCGGATTGAACAAAAGGACACAACCCATCTATATGCTGCCTACAGGAGACACCTCTAAGACTCAAAGACACAAACACACTAAATTTAAAACTCAAAGGATGGAAAAATATATCAAGTTAACAACATTCAAAAAAAATGAGTGGCAATATTAATTTCTGATAAAATAGACTTTAAATTAAAATCTACCGTGTTGGATAAGGAAGAACATTGCATAATGATTAAAGGTTCAGTACTCCAGGAGGAGATAACCATATTAAACATCTATGCACCCAACAACAGGGCTCCAAAATACATAAAAATAAACACCGTCTTCATTGAAAAAAGAAATAAATAACTCCACAATAACAGTAGGAGATCTCAACACAACACTTTCAGTGAAGGACAGAGCATTTAGAAAAAAGTGCATTAAAGACACAGAAAATCTAAATGCCACAATCAACTAACTTGACCTCACAGACATCTGCAGAACACTCCACCCAACAGCAGCCAAGTGTATTTTCTGTTCCAGCACACATAGGTTTCTCCAGAATTGACCACTTACTAAGCCACAAAGCAATCCTTAATAAAATTCACAGTATTGAAATATTACAAAGCATTCTTCAGACTATAAGAAATGAGTAACAGAAAAAAAAAGTCAAACACATGGAAACTAAACAACACGTTGCTCAAAAATGACAGAGTTATAGAAGAAATCAAGGACAGAATAACAAAATTCACAGATCAAATGAGACTGAAAGCACATCCTACCAGAATCTCAGGGACACATCAAAGAAGGGCTCAGAAGTCAATTTATCTCAATAAATGCACTGATGCAAAAAGAAGAAAGGGCCCAAATCAAAGAATTAATCCTACAACTCATACAAGTGGCAATAGAGCAGCAAAAGAGCTACTCAGGCAACAGAAGAAAGCAAACAGTAAAAATTAGAGCAGAACTAAAGGAATCAGAGAATAGAAAAATGATTGGAAAAGTTAACAAAACCGAAAGCTGTTTTCTTCTTTTTTTTGGAAAAGAAAAAACCACTGCCATCGACTCAGGTACAAACTCATAAACAACCCTAGAGGTCAGAGTTCAACTGCCCCGTACAGTTTCCAAGGAGCACCTGGCGTGTTTGAACTGCTGACCTTTTGGTTAGCAAATGTAACACTTAACCCACTATGCCACTAGGGTTTCCTTTTTTGGAAAAAGATAAACAAAATTGATAAACTATTGGCCAAGTTGGTAACAGAAAAACAGGAGAGGAAGCAAATAACTCGAATAAGAAATGAGATAGGCAATGTTAAAACAGACCCAACTGAAATTAAAAGAATTGTAACAAAATACCAAGAAAAACTGTACTCTAATAAATTCAAAAGCCTCGAGGAAATGGATGAAATTCTAGAAACACATTACTTACCCAAACTAGCACAAACAGAAGTAGAACAACAAAATAAACCGATCACAAAGGAAGAGATTGGAAAGGTTATATAAAAACTCCCAATTAAAAAAAAACCCTGGCCCTGATGGCTTCACTGGAGAATTCTACCAAACTTTTAATGAAGAGTTAACACCACTATTACTAAAGGTATTTCACAGCACTGAAAACGGTGAAATACTCCCAAATTCATTCTATGAAGCCAACATGACCCTGATACCAAAAACGGAAAATTATAGGCCAATGTCTCTCATGAACTTAGATGCAAAAATCCTTCAACAACATTCTAGTCAATAGAATTCAACAGTGTGACAGAAAAATAATTCACCATGACCAAGCGGGATTCATACCAAGGATGCAGGATGGTTCAACATTAGAAAAACAATTAATGTAGTCAAACACATAAATAAAACAAAAGAATCACTTGATTTTATCGATTGCTGTAGACAAGGCATTTGACAAACTCCAACACTCATTCATGTTAAAAACTCTCAGCAAAATAGGAACAGAAGAGAAATTCCTCAACATAAAACATAACAAGGGGCATCTATGCAAAGCCAACAACCAACATCATCCTAAATGGAGAATCTGAAAGCATTCTCCTTGAAAACAGAAATGAGACAAGGATGCCCATTGCCACCACTCTTATTCAAAATTGTTCTGGAGATTCTAGCCAGAGCAATCAGACAAGACAAAGAAATAAAGAGCATCTACATTGGTAAAGAAGTAAAAGTATTTCTATCTGCAGATGATATGATCTTGTACACACACACACAGACACCAAAAAAAAAAAAACCTAAAGAATCCACAAAAAAAAAAAAAAAAAAAAACCTGATGGAACTAGTAGAAGAGTTCAGCAGAGAGTCAGGATATAAAATAAACATACATAAGTCAGTTGGATTCCTTTACACCAACAAGGAGACCATCAAAGAGGAAATCTCCAAACCAGTACCATTACAGTCACCCCCAAGAAGATAAAATAACTAGGAATAAATCTAACCAGGAATGTAAAAGACCTATACAAAGAAAATCACAAGACTGTTCTGCAAGAAACCAAAAGAGACCTATTTGAGTCGAGAAATCTACCTTTCTCATGGGTAGGAAGACAACATCATGAAAATGTCTATTCTACCCAAAGTGATCTATAGTTACAATGTAGTCCCAACTCAAATTACACTGGCATTTTATATTAAGATGGAGAAACAGATCACTAACTTGACATGGAAAGGGAAGGAACCACAGATAAGTAAAGCATTACTAAAGAAGAACAAAGTGGAAGGCCTCACACTACTTTGCTTTAGAACATATTATACTGCCATGGTAGTCAAAACAGTCTGGTACTGTTAAAAAATAGATACATAGACCAATGGAACAGAACCGAGAATCCAGATATAACATCATTCATCTAAGAGCAGCTAATATTTGTTCAACATAGGTTCAAAGTTTGTAAACTGGCAAAGGAATATTCACTTTAACAAATGGTGTTGTCATAACTGAATATCTATCTGCAAAAAATTGAAACAAGACCCCTATCTCACACCATGCAGAAAAACTAACTCAAAATTGATCAAAGACCAAAGTACCAAATCTGAAACAATAAAGATCATGGAAGAAAAAATAGAGACAACATTGGGAGACTGTATACATGGCATAAAGAGACTGCAGAATATTACTAATAACACACAAACACCAGAAGAGAAAATAGATAACTGGGAACTCCTAGAAACCAAACGTGTATGTGCATCCAATGACTTCACCAAAAGAGTAAAAAGACTACATACAGACAGGGAAAGAGTTTTTGGCTACCATGAATCTGATCTGCATCTAATCTCCATAATCTACAAAGCACTACAAAATCTCAACAAGAAAAAGATGACCAGATTAAACAATGGACAAAAGATATGAACAGACACTTCATCAAAGAAGACATCCAGACAGGTAACAGATACATGAGGAAATGCTCTTGATCACTAGCCATTAGAGAAATTCAAATCAAAACTGCAATGAGATACCATGTCACCCCATCAAGACTCACACTGATTAAAAAAACACAAAATAATAAATGGTACAGCAGTTGTGGAGAGAGTCGAATTCTTCTACACTGTTGGTGGGAATATAGAATGGTACAACCACTTTGGAAATAGATTTAGTGCTTTCTTTAAAATCTAGAAATAGAAATACCATAAGATCCAGCAATCCCACCTCTTTGAATACGAGATCCGATAATTAAGTCAGCAAACTTACCACATACCTCAATGCTGAATATCTCTACAGCCACCTTCGAAGTACTCCCCTTAGGAAGTTATGCACCTAAGCCAGCACCTAGTCCACCCTTCAAAGCAAGTTTGGAACTCTTTAATGTTCACTGTGCATGGTGGCACAGTGGCATGGTGGCACAGCGGCAAGGTGGAAAGTTTGCAAACTTAATTGTACAGCTGTCTGTGAGGGAGTTTTTAGCCAGTAAACAAATGACAGTATTGGAACACCCTGCCTACTCACCTGATCTGGTCCCCAATGACTTTTTTCTTTTCCGAAAGATAAAGGAAATATGGAAAGGAAGACATTTGGATGGCATTCAGGACATCAAGGGTAATACGACAACAGCTCTGAGGGCCATTTCAGAGAAAGAGTTCCAAAATGGCTTTGAAGAGTGAACTAGGTGCTAGCACAAGTGCACAGCCTCATGAGGGGAGCACCTCGAAGGTGACTGCAGTGATGTTCGGCAATGAGGTATGTAGCACATTTTCTGGGATGAGTTTGTGAACTCAATTATTAGTCCTCATATATCCTAGACAAATAAGGACTGTCACACAAACATATACATGCACACCAATGTTTATTTCAGCACTATCCACAATAGCAAAAAGATGGAATTAACTTCAATGCCCATCAACAGATGAATGGATAAACTATAGTATATTCCCACAATGAAACACTATGCAATAATAAAGAACAATGATGATCTTAAGAAATATCTCATAACTTGGAGTCATCTGAAAGACATTATGCTGAGTGATACTAGAAAGTTGCAAAAAGAAATATTGTACGAGACCATTGCTATAAGCACTTTAAAAAAGGTTGAAGCACAGAAGAAAATAATCTTTGATGGTTACAATACAAGAGTTAGGAGAGAGGGAGAGGAGTGTTCATAGATTAGATAGTAGACAGAAGTTGTGTTAGGTGAAGGGAGTGACAGCAAGCAGTAGAAAGGAGATTAACAACGCTGGACCATATGTACCAAAAGTTAAAAGGTTTCCTAAATGCAATTGAACATTTCAAAGGACAGGCTTCTGGGGGCCATGATTTCAGGTGACATCTAGGCTAATTGGCATAACTGTTTGTTTTGTTTCTTAAGAAAATGTTCTGCATACAATTTTGGTGAGTGGCATCCGGGGTCCTGACAGCTAGCAAGCGGCCATCTAAGTAGCATCAGCTGGTCCCAATTCATCTGGAGCAAGGGAGAATGAAGGACATCAAAGACATGAGAAAAATATGAGCCCAGGAGACAGAAGGTACCACATGATCTGAGACTACATCAGCATGGGACCATAAGAACCAGTTGTTTTCCAGCCACCATCAATGACTGCCCTGATAGGGAATACAACGTTATGTTCCTTACATAACGGGAGAAAAACAGGTGTGCAGAACTAGAGCTCTATTGGGAGAACAGACTTGATGGTTCGTCAGAGCAGAGGGTTCCCTTAGAACATGGCCCTGGAACTCTCTGTTATCGCAGAGTTGAAAACCAGTAGTAAAGCCAACTCTTCAGACAAAGATTGGACTGGACTCTAAGACATAGAGTGATACTGTCTAGAGGTGAGGTGAGAGGGTGGAGGGGGACAGGAGTTTGTCGAGTGGTTACAGGAAGTACAGAGTGGAAAGTACCCAGGGTGGGGAGAGCAGCTTGAGTTGCATAGTACTGTAGGTCAGGGGTTTTATTCAGCAAATTGACTTGATTGTAAACTGTTATTTAAGCACAGTACGATAATTTTTAAAAATATCCTGCTGCTCATGCACGTGGTCCTTCCTGTGGTCCACCACCTGCCTGCAAGCACTTTTGATGAAAACCTTGGAACTACAGTGGGAACACTATCCCAAAGGCTCTCCCGCTGTTGCCACTTCTGTGCCTGCAGCAGGCCTGGAGCACTGCACCTACCGCCTGCCGCTCCAAGTGAGCGCAGACAGAACGGAACCATGCCTGAGATGCCCATGTAAGTGTCAAATGAAATACAATCATAAGCCAGGAAAATTAACAAAAAAATAAAAGTTAACCTCGAAAAACTAATGGAATGGAAATAGCCATGCATGTTAACACTAAGCAAAAGAAAAGTTGGAAGCACTGTCTTAATTTCAGACAAAGCAAACTTCAGAATAAAGATTTTTGCCAGAGATAAAGAAACCCATTAGTGAAAAAGAAAAGAAAAAAGAAACCTTGCCTTTCAGTGGATTCTGATTCATAGTGACCCTATAGAGATAAAGAAGGGCATCATATAATGATACAGAAGTCAGTTCTCTGGGTAGACATAGCAATCCTAGACACAAGTGCACCAGAAGAAGTACAGTCTGTTAGAACTGAAAGAAACATGGACAGAACCACTGGACAGAGACCTGTCAGCAGTCTCCAGCAAAATCATTTGTTCTCCTGGCAGAGAATTACTGGCCATCCCGGTCACCCTCATTCGTCTCAGATTCATGACACTACTTGCCCCACAACACCCAACCCAAGGCCTCATTAGCTACATTAAACACTAGGGAACCATGTGCCTCTCTCTAATCTAAAAAGCATGACAACATGTAACCTTTTCTTGGGCAGCCTTTGAGGCTTGTCATGGACTGAGTTGTGTCCCCTCAAAATTGTGTGTAGCAGTTCAGCTAGGCCATGATTCACGGTATTGTGTGACGTTCCAAAGTGTTGTAAATCCTGTCTCTAGGATGACAGTGAAGGAGAATGGGCAGCAGTTGTGTTGGTGAAGGCAGGACTCAGTCTGTAAGACTGTATTGTGCCATGAAGCAATCTCTTGGGATATAAAGGAAAGGGAAGCAAGTAGAGAGTTGGGGACCTCATACCATCAGGAAGGAAGCAGTGTCACGTCAGGAGCACATCATGTCCTTTGGACCCAGGGTCCCTGCACCTGAGAAGCTCCCAGCGCAGGAGAAGGTTGATAACAAGGACTTTCCTCAACAGCCAACAGACCACTGCTCGGAATATATCCTACAGAATCCAGGCCATTCACACCAGCTGATACACGCACACGAATGTTTACTGCAGCGCAGTATTTCTTGCATTTCTGTTAAAGCAGTACCAGATAACCAAGACAATCATCAAATAACCATTCAGTGTTCAAATTTCTCGTCTCATATTTTTCCAACTAGTTTATTTGAATCAAGATCTAATCAAGGTGCATACACTGTTGGTTGATATTTCTCTTTTAATCTATAGGTTCCATGTTTCTTTTTCTTCCTTTTAATGTGTCTGTGGGGAAAAAAAAAAAATAACACAGTTGTTGTCCTGTTCAGTTTTCCATACTCTGGAGTTTGCTAACTGTTCCTCCCTCACGGTGTCATTTAACTTCTCCGACTCGACGGCACTTGGCTGGCTCCACTTCCCTGGTGGTGTAGTGGTTAAGTGCTATGGCTGGTAACCAAAAGGTCAGCAGTTCAATCCTACCACGTGCCCTTGGAAATCTTACTGGGCAGTTCTTCTCTGTCCTATACGGTCACTGTGACTCAGAATTGACTCTATGGCAATGGGTACAGCTTCTCTGACTCAATAACTGGTACCAAAACTCACTAATTCCTTTGACATTTATATTTCCTGTAGTTTGGAATAGAGGTTTATCAGATTTAGGTTCAATTTTTAGCAAGAATTAATCATAGATTTGAACTTCCTTTTGCATCACATTGAAGCTTTGCATTTACTTTGGGTTTCAAATGGATGCCTGTTCAGGCTTAAAAAACCAATTTCTGAAGTTTTGCTCCACTCATCTCTCTTATGTCCTCAATATGGGTGCTGTGGCCCCTTTGACACAGCAGTCAAAGCACACATTGCTATTTGTCTGGGGCTTCAGAACAACTCTTTCTTCCTCTCACCCAAAAGAGAGTGAGCAAGAACCAGAGCACTCTCCAGGTGACGTGTTTTTTTTGTGAAAAGATTGAACAATGGGAAAACAGGTGGAGTAATAACCCCAAAACTAAACCTGGTGCCATCGAGTCAACTCCAACTCAGGATGACCCTATAGGACAGAATAGAACTGCCCCATAGTTTCCAAGGAGCACCTGGTGGATTTGAACCTTTTGGTGAGCAGTCACAGCACTGAACCACTGCGCCACCAGCGTTTCCAGGTAGCACGATGACACACCCCTACTTCCACTCTGTCCTGCCTAACACCGAGGAGAGATTATTCTCTATTAGATTCTGTAACGTCTTCTCATATTTCCTAAAATGCTGCAATTGTTGAGAATTGTGAAGGGCCTGGGATTTTGCCCCACTTGTAAGCCTTTACTGCTTCATGGATTCCACCAGAAGATGTGCGTGATAGAGTCACAGGTTTCCTCAAAATTTTAAGCAGCAGTAAGACTACTAATGAGACAGGGATACAAAGGGCCAGCCCAACCACACCTCGGAGCATTCCAGACTGATAAGCAAATTGCTTTACTACTCAGTGGGGAGAGCTGCTTAAATTATCCCTAACGTTGTTTTCCAGAAACGCCAGCTTAGCCCAAATTCAGAGGCATGCACAAATGAGACAGAGGTGACCAGTATATATCCTTCCAGTGGGGGCACCAGAGAGCTACAACCACGCCCCTGAAAGGAACCAGGGGAACAAGAAACTGCAGAGGTCCAACACCCCATAACAAACCCTGCGAGCAGTCCTAGAAGCCCCTGCTGCAGAAGCCTTCTTGAGGTCCACTTGAGAATGCACCTCATTTCCCTAGCCCCACCCCTGTCCCTGCCTTGTAATGAATAGAACATAAGATGGCACTTCACTTGGCACCTGAAATCCTTTATAAGCGTCAACAAAGTCTTTGTTAGAGAAGGCATGGGTAAGCATTGCCCAGGCCCTCCTTGTCTCCACTTGCAAGCTGCTTTGTAATAAATCTTTGCTAGTGTGGAAAACTATAGATTCTCTCCTAATTATTTTTACACAGTAGAGAACACTGTATGTGGGTCAGAATGGTCAAGGCCATCCGCAGAGACAGTAGGACATTTTTATCAACAGTAATAGGTGTCGTACATAATGTAACATTATATGTAATAATAATAGAATGGTGTCAAATGTGATTTATTCTTTCTTAATATTTGGCTTTCAGTGCCTTCTTTTTAATGTCTTGGACCCCAAACTTGGCTACAAGTTCCAGTCTCCCAGAGAGCTTTTCAAACACCCCTGCTGAGGTGTCCCAGTCATCTAGCACTACTAGAACAGAAATACCACAAGGGGGAGTTGAGCAAACAGAAGCTTGTTTTCTCCCAGTCCAGTAGGCTAGAAGTCCGAATTCAGGGTGCCAGTTTCAGAGGAAAGTTTTCTCTCTGTTGACTCTGAAAGAATCTTCTCTATTGTCATGGATTGGATTGGGCACTGTACCTCCCTCCAAAATATATGTTGCAATTTAGCTGGGCCATGATTTCTGACACTGTGTGACGTTCCTCCTTGTTATAAATCCTGCTTCTACGATACTAACGAGAGAGAATGGGTGGCAGTTGGGTTGGCAGGGCAGACTCAGCATGTAAAATCGTATTGTGCCTTGAGGCAATCTTCTTGGAACATAAAGGAAAGGGAAACAAGCAGAGAGTTGTGGACCTCACACCACTGAGAAAGCAGTGGCAGGAGCAGAGTGCATCCTTTAGAAAGGACCCTGAATTTGAACTTTGAGCCTACTTCTCCATGAAAGAATAAATGTGTCTTTGTTAAAGGCATTCACTACATAGGACATGCAAGAGCAAATTAGTCAAAAATGCCATTTCTTATTAAGACTCAAGGAAATGTTCTCTCTTAGAGGAATTATTATCTAATTTGGTTGTGAGTGCATCGTCCCCAGCTAGTTGCCACTTGAAGCTTCCAGAAGTTCAGTCAAGGACCAATACCTTCCCTCCCTACCACTGTTTTGTTTCCACCCCACCAACCACTGGGCCTTGTTTGTTGGCCAAGGCGCACTGAATGCTACCTGAGCAAGGCACCCTCTCTGGGGAGGAGCTAGGCTGTCACAGCCAGGGAGAGAGTGGCAGCCGGTGCTCCTGGGCCTCATCGCTAGGGAGCCTCACTTCCACCTATCAGAACTCCTTGCAGGTACAAACAAACAACTGGCTCTTCCCTGGCCTCCCCTGCACCTGCCCCAAGTAGAGCTTTCTCTCTGGCTTCTCCACGACTGAAAAGTGTCTGCCAAGAGCAGTTTTCCATCCAGTCTTTTGTCTCACCTCAAGGACACTGTGTTAAGAGCCAGGTCCTTTGATTACCCCAGCTTCCTAAAAGTGAATTCCGCATGGTCAACTGCAGTTTCCCCCAATCTCAAGTAACCCTGGTGAGGGCATTTACTCACAGAGGGTTCCCCCTGCAGCCCTACCTCCCGACACCCTCTTTGACTGAGACTTCAGGTCTTGGGGATACGATAACCCCCCGTATGACTGCTGCTCCTAAATGCCACCACTCTGAGGAGAGGTGTCTCTCGCTTTGCCACCTCCATCCCACTAACACTGCCTCTCTGAAAGAGCAGATGCTGAATTCATGTTTGGGGAAAAATGAGCCAGTGAACTGGGGCTTTCGTTTATTAGGGTTTATTTTCTCCTACATTCATGAATAAGCCAAGCAAATCTAAGTACACAGCTTTCATCTTATAAAGCAACAGACTAAAAAGAACCAGAAAAAAACAAAAACCAAAAAACTGAACCCATTGCTGTTTAATGGATTTCGACTCACAGAAATACAAACATCTTTGTTCTCACATTTTAGTGCCGAGTTATTTCACATTTCCATGTCATCTTGTTTCAGATCACCACGTAAGATACAAGGTTTCTGGATTAGTTTTACACGATACCAAAATACTCACTCTCCAGCCACATGAAAAGCAATAAATGTGTCACTGATAAACTTAGATTCTGAAACTAACTACAATTCATCTACTCAAGGGGACAGCACTTGACAAACACCAAAAGAAATGATCAAGTCACAAGCCACCGTTACAGAACAGGCACACGCAGGTGCTAGGGCCTGGCCCTCCGCTACTTAGGACTGTGATTGCCCTCATCAAACACAGAGGAAGGGATGGCCTAAGACTTTACTCAGGGCAAGACAAGCTGCTAGATGGGACCCCATCACTTTCACTGGCAGGGGCAAGGGTGACATCCATGGGAAAAACGTTGGCCTGGGCTCTCTCATCCTCATCTCTCAAAGCCGCCTCATACAAATCTGGGAAACACCTGGGGCCACAGCCAGTGATCTTGGCCAAAAACTTGAGGACTTCCATCTTGCTGGTTTCTGCATGGACCCTCGGACCCCACAGGAACTCATAGCGGGCAGGATCGCTGTCGGGCACCTGCCGGTACTCCAGGTACTTCTCCTGCACCCACTCATCGGTGATGAGCTTCCTGGGGTCCCCACAGACGAAGTGCTCCCTCCCATCATACACACCCAACACCCTCAGAACTTCCCAGATCTTCTCCTCAGGGGCACAGTTGCCCTCCAGGAAGATGATGCTCAGAATAAGTATCAGAATGCCATTCGTGGGCACATCTCGTTCACCACTCTGCAACCCATCGTAAGTGAGGCCCAGGGTGTTGACGAGGACATAGGAGTGGCTGATGGGGCCCACTTCCTTCACATCAATGCCAAAGACCAGCTGCAGGCACTCTGAGGCTTCCCTGAAGATCACAGGGAAGTACTCCTGGTACTCCTGGATGACTGCAGTCAGCATCTCTGCCTCTGTGGTGACCTCCTTTGTTTGATACTTGAAAAGAAGGAACTGCACCAAATAGGGCACCATATCACCTACTGCATCTGTGAGCAAGGCCTCAGCATCTGGCAGGTCGTCTGAAGAGCTTGAATCCTCTGGACCGCTGGACACCGTAGCTGAGATGCTGGATAGACTGGTTTCCAGCTCAAGGGAGGAGGAAAAGGATACCTGCGAACTCGGGGAGCTGTCACTGGACGTTTCGGCAGCAGGCTGCCGCATTCTCTCTGGAGTGCTCGGCATCGTGGGGTAGGGGGAGGACGACGATGACAAGGGGAAGGACGAGGAACAAGTGGAGGAGGAGGAGGCTTCCTCCTCCCGAGTCACGAGATACTGCACCCCCTGCGGGCCCTGGGCCTCGCTGCAGGGCTCCAAGTCTTCCTCAGGCATGTAACGGCGACGCTTCAGTGGGGGAGGCATGATGACTCCTGTCAGGGACAGCAGCCAAGGACCTGCAGGAGAGAGGGTGCCACCTCAGCAGAGAAAGGTAACCTGGGAGGCTCTGACAAAGGCTTACTTACGGGTCTTCTCTAGGGCCTCCCAAGCTTCCTGTCTCTGTCCCCTAAGACCCGAGGAGAAGTAGGTAGGTGACAGGTGTCCAACGGCCTGCAGGACAGTGTCAGTGGCCTAAGCTGAGAACCTCAACCTTGATGGTTCTGACGAAGGCCAACTTACAGGTCTTTGCTAGGGCCTCACAGATCTCCTGTCCTCTTGTCCTGAGACTCTGAAGGAAGAAATTTCAGAACTCCTCAGGGACAGCCAGGGCTTCCAGTGGGGTCGTGTGGGTCAGCGCTACGGGGTTCCCATCTTCTTGGGTGAGTGGGGTCTTGGCATGCGCTCAGGGTTCTCACCTCAGCTGCTGGCAGCGCCTGGCCCTCCTCCAATCTGCTGACCTGAGAGCAAGGCCGTCACCTCCCAGCTCCTCGTGCACCTGGGAAAGGAAGTGAGGAGCTCCTCAGGATGCTGACTGCAAGTTCAATCCTGTCTCCCAGAGTTCACAGGAGTGGTGCAGTGGACCCTGGGTGGTGCCTATAGTTGCATGCAGACAGACCCCTCACTCCTCATTCAGAGTCCTCACCTCTCTGTTGACCTAACAGAAAACTCTCAAAACAAAAGTTCTCATCCCTGAGACCAACAAGAAGAAAGTGAGGGGCCACTTGTTCAAGGACTCTTGGGGATGAGAAAATGAACAGGACAAAGCTGGTGCCTATCACTTGTAAGTTGAGGGTACCCTCCATGCTCTCTCTGGGTATTCATCCTCACTACTTCAAGGCCTTGCACGTCAAAGTGCTGACTTCTCCGCACCAAGACCTCAACTCCTTAACAGCTCTGTCCAGTGCCTCCCTTACTCTGTATAAGTGAATGGGGCCACACCCAGCCACCACTGATTAGATCCTCCCCTGATGAACAGCAAGGTCACAGTGGGGATTCCATGGGATGCCCTCAGCTCTGGAGTCTAAGCCTTCCTAAGACTTCTCTCAGGGTCCCCACCTTAACTCCTGCCAGCCCCATACAATACTCCCTTTATTGACTTATCTCCCCTCTTAGTCCAAGACTCTGCCTTTCCTGATAGCACCAAGGCAGTGAGGCGGCCCCAGCTGAAGCCACCCCTACCTGAAGTCTCTCAGGGCTGTCAGCACAAGTGGAATTCTGTGCAGTCCCCTTGGTCTAGGGGGTGAGGAGTCCTCAATCCATCCTCGGGGTCCTCACCTTGAATTCCCACAGATCCTGGCACTCCTTTCTCTGCTAACCCCACACCAGGCCTCACCTCCCTGAGAGCTTCTTTTGGCAGAAGAAAGCACCACAGCAGACCATGTCTGTCCCCATCATCCCAGGGCTGACAGCATGGATGACAGATAGAAGTGGCAGTGTTATGCCTTCCAGAGTCCCCTTAGTCTTCCTTCAGAAACCTCACCTTTCATCTGGCAGAGCACCGGGCTCCTTGTTTGCTGACTTGGACCAACCCCTTCGGTTCAAGACCTTTAACTTCGTCAGACTCCTGAGCAGAAATATGGTTGGTTCACCTTTATAGGACTGTCTGGGTTCTTCCTGTCTGACAGCGGGGGCTGGGTAGGTTTCTGTGGGTGTGGAGGTCTCCTCAGTCCTCCATTAGAGTTCTCACCTTGACACCTGGCAGGGCCTGGGCTGCCTCCTTCAGACTTTCTGCAGCATCACCGCTCAGATCAAGGACCCACATCCCTGGGACTCCCCAGATCAAATTGCGGGCCCCTTATATTCAGGTCTTTCAGGACTAACAGGAGGGGCAGAACTGCACTCTGTGAGGTTTCTGTGAGTTTCAGGCAGCAGGTCCCCTTATTCCTGCATCGGGGGACCTCCCTTTTACTCCTGACAGGGGAGGAGTCCTCCCCTCAGACAATGAGACCACTCCGTCCCAGGATGCCCTATTCCTCAGCTCTGAACCCAAATTCAGGGGTATCTGGGGTTTCCCAGGGCTGACGACAGGGACGGGTCCACTGGGGCTCCTCTGTTCTGAGAACCGGAGTCCACCAATCCTCTCCTAGATTCCTGGCAGGGCCCAAGCCCCTCTTTTTTGTGATCTGAGACCACACGGTCACAAGACGCCCCACCCCTCAGCTCTGGGGCTAAACTAAGGGGTAGGTAGGATTTCCCAGGAACG
Organism: Heterohyrax brucei; assembly: GCA_028571685.1. Classification (NCBI taxonomy): domain Eukaryota; kingdom Metazoa; phylum Chordata; class Mammalia; order Hyracoidea; family Procaviidae; genus Heterohyrax; species Heterohyrax brucei. Next base: position 199,759,925 of record CM053166.1, read on the forward strand.
ATGGCAGGGGTGCATCCTGTGGGAAACCTCTGAGACCTGGCGTCCTCACACACTTCCCCTGGACTCCGGGCAGGGCTCCATTCCAATGACCTGAGACCGCCATTTTAGATGAAGCCCTGCCCCTTAGCTTCCGGGTCTGAATTGAGACTAGCTGGGGTTACCTAGGGTTGATGACAGAGGTGGGTTATCTGAGACCCCTCTGTTTTGAGTCCCAGAGTCCCCCAGTCTTCCCCTGAACTCCTGGCAGGGCCTGGACCCCTCCCTTCCGATGACCTGAGACCGCCATGTTAGATGACGCCCCGACCCTCAACTCCTGGGGATAAACCGTGGGCAAGCACCAGTCTTTGAGATATTCCTGGATCTCCTAGGGCTGACGGCAGAGGCACGTCCCTCCCAGGGGGCCTCTATGTTCTGAGATTCCGGGCCCACCGTTCCTCACCTGGAGTCTTTGCGAGACCTAGACCCCGCACAGCAAGCCCTCACACCAGCCTCACGTCTTCGACGTCGTGGCCGGAAGTCAGATAACATCACATCCGGCCCCTCCCCAACACGGGGTCTCCCAGGGCTGTGATCAGGAGCAGGGCGGCTAGGGGCCCTTTGGATAGGGTTGGGGCTATCTTCACTCGTGATTGGTGATAGGAAGTCAGCTACCAACAACAGCACTCTCCCATGGGCTGTCCTCAACCAGCCAGAGTTAGACTTTGAGAATCTTGGGTTCTAGTGTATTTTCTGGACCAAAGAGGCTGAGTGTGGAATTGGAGAGGGGGAGGTGGGGCCTGGGGGCCAAGAGGCTGGGCGGTGGAGCGGAGCGGCCCTGGCGGAGGGGGTGCTCTGCTGAGGCTATCTCCCGATGGATGGTCTGCTGCAGTGATCGTCATTTTTTAAACCCGGATCCGACTCGACGGCACTTGGCTTTATTCACTAAAAGAATTTTTTCACAGCTATACCAAGTGTGTGTTTAGAGAAATGTGTTACATATATGTAATAATATGTATTTATATCTAGACGTACTATTTCATGAAAGTCAGCCGAGCCAAGCCAAGTGCTACTCGATATGTGTGATGCCCTCTAATACTTGCTCTTCTATTTTTATTCCATTCTTTTATATTCGATTGTGATAATATTTTTTCAAAGGCCAGTCCTCTCCCACTAATGTGGTTTCAGGTGGTTATTAACACAGACTCTGTGGTCCTTGCCTCAGTTAACCCTGTCTCTGCTGCTGTCCTGATGCTACTGGCCGCTGGTATCTGGGGAGGGTCGGGTCAGAGATTTAAAATCTTCCGTCTGTCTGACCTTGTCATCTGCCAACTACTGCAGGCTACGGACCCCAGACATGACTGCTGCTCTCCTTTTTCACCCCAAACACAACTGCTAGTTCAAGTACCTCCCCAGGGGGTTCTGATGTTTTGCTGTGGATATTTGGAATCTAAAGATTTGTTGTTGACTGTCTGCTTCAGCAGCACATATACTAAAATTGGAAGGATACAAAGGTTAGTATGGCCCCTGTCCAGGGATGACATGCAAATTCATTAAGTATTCCATGTTTTTTTTTTGTAAACTTTCACTTAACCACAATAAAAAATAGTTTTTAAAAATGCAGAAAAAACATTTGTTGTTGATAACTACCCACCCTGTTTTTCTGGAGCTTTCCTGGGTTGGTTTTGGGGGCAGAAGCCAGCAGGTTGAGCTTGATTGTCATCTTGGAAGCTCTAAGTCAGACATTAAAACAGACATCTTTATAATATTCTTTTCAGCAGCAATGGCTATTTATTAGGGACATCTTATATCTGAATTTATCAGCAAAACTTTGTGGCAGCCTCTGTTGGGATCTTAAACTTTTTTGTTAGGCTTCTTCTTAGGTCATTTTTGGATTTTTTTGCTGTTGTGAATGGATCATTTCTGTTATATATTCTAATTAGTCACCGCTTTTGTGTGGCACAAGTCTTGAGTTTCCTTTGCTGATCTTCCATACATCATCTCTCTGAAGTCACTTATTCATTTGAACACTTCATGTGCCTGTTCCTTTAAATTTTCTTGCTAGGCGATAACGCGCCACACAATACTATCTCTCTCTTTTCAGTATTGTTAGTCCTTATTTGTTTTGGTAGTCACATCACTGGCTGTGCATTCCAGTGCAGTTGTTTAAAAAATGTTATTATTGTGGTTTAAGTGAAAGTTTACCATCCGAGTCAATTGGCTATATAATATCCCGCACACACACACACATCTGTGCAACTTTACCTGCTCTTGCCACCCTGTGACAGCACACACCTCCTTTCCACTGTGTACTTCCCATATTCATTCACCCAACTCCTGTCCCCTCCTCACCTCCCTCCCATCTTGTCTCCAGACAGGAGCTGCTCTGACGACCTCACTGACATCACAATATGTCTTACAACCCAGTCCAATCTTTGTCTGGAGATGTGGCTTCAGTACTGGTTTCAGCTCTGGTCCTAGCAGTGAGTCCAGGGTACATGTCCTCAAGGGACCCTCCAGTACGTTGGACCATCAACTCTGATCTTTTAATAGCATTCTACATCTGCACCCACATTTTTCTCCAGCCACGTCAGGGACTCTACATTGTGTGCCCTGTCAGGGCAGTCATTGGTGGTGGCTGGGCACCATCTAGTTAAATATATATGTGTAAAATTATTTTTGAGAAGACTTGAATAAGGTGAAACAAATAGAATGTTATTCGGGGGAGAGTTCAGAGTCCAGGGGTGTTTTATTTTGTTTTTGTTGTTGATCATATAAGTAAACACTCAAACCAAACCGTTGCTGTCGAGTTGATTCTGACTCTTAATGACCCTATCAGACAGAGAAAAGCCCCAGAAAGTTTCCAAGGAGCACCTGGTGGACTTGAACTGACAACATAATTATACAAGAGGCTTAGTCATATTTAACTGCTGGTGACAGAGTTGGATTTGGCCTAGTGTTAATTAGCCACCTGTAACAGTCAGGAATTGTTTGGGAAAACAGAAACCACTGTAACTATTTAGCATAAACAAACAAAAAACTCATCGCTGTTCACTCCATTCCAACTCACAGTGACCCCATAGCACAGAGGGAATTTAATGCAGGAGCTTGGCAGAGGTAGAAGAGGTACCAGTATAAGCCTTTGTCTGGGTGCTAGTAATAGATTCACTAGAGTGGATTGTGTGATCTCCAAGGTTGTATGTCACATTGCCCAGGCCATGATTCTCAGTGCTTTGGCAGTTATGATATATTTTGTCAGTTGTATGATGGATGAATAAGCAACATCCTCATAAGTGGCGGAAGGATTTCTTTTTGCTTCGGTCTACAATCGAAGCCAATGGAAGCATCAGTTAAGAAATCAAGAGAGGGCATGTAAATTTATACGGGAATGTACATTTTCACTCAGTCGTGTTAAATAAAAAATTAAATTAAATTAAATTAAAAAAGAAATCAAGAGACACACTGCATTGGGAAAATCTGCCACAAAGGGTCTCTTTAAAGTATTGAAAAGTCAAGGGGGGCGGAGTCAAGCTGGCGGACTCAGCCCACGTCTCCTTATGTCCCTCTGGAAACCAAGACCTGAACTGATAATCAAACGGAACCTTCTGATCACCTAATCAGCCTCAGGACACGGCACAGAGCTGTTAATTGGGACTTCATACCACTCAGCGAGAAACTTCCTCTCTGTCCCTGACTCCGGCTCCTGGCTAGCCCCGGCTCTCACGGACGGAAGGTAAACGCACCACTTTGACTTTTTTTCCCTCGGTCTCGGCTGGCCGGCGGGGCTGGGCCTTGCCTGGCGGCTGGACTCAGACGCGCTGCTGGGGGGATAGGCCGGCGAAATTCCCATATTCTGAGAGCCAGGCTCGGGACTCTGTTAATCTAGCCACGTTGAGCCTTTTGTATTGTAGCTGTCTCAGTGGGTTTTGCGCGGAACTCCATGGTCAGGGTGCGGGACGCCATGTTGGTACCGAGATTTTAGTGGGACCTCGTTCTTAGCCTGGGAGCCAGCGCCTGCAAATGGGACAGTGCTTCTCCGTCAGAAAAGTAGTGATTTTGCACAGTTGCTGCTTACATTGGGGGCCCTGCAACAGAAGCAGAGGAATCGCTGCCTCTGGGCATCTTTAGCCCCCCTGTCTGCTGCCTGTGTGGAGGACGCCATCTTGGGTACGGTGGCCGCAGCTGGACCTAATTCTTAGCTTGGGAGCCAGAGCCTGCCCACAGGAGAGCGCTTTTCTATCACAAAACCAGTACTCGACGCAGTGTTGGATAAGGCTAGGCCCTGTCAGCAGAGGCCACCAGGGCACTAGCAGTGCTGTATTCTGAACTAGTTTGTTATCATCTGGGGTTGGATACAGTGGTGCTTACGTTGTCAGATGAGAAGAGGGACCTCTACACCTGAAAACCTAACTGACTTGTGAACTGGTCAGATACATTCTGCTTCACATTTGAAGACAGCCTAGAGAAACATTTGCAATCCATTCTCACAGTAACTCTTCCACCCTCTATATACTCACATGGGACCCAAAAAGCAACAGACAATTGTGGCATACAAGCAATCACTCATGGCTTCAGAAGGCTCCCAAACAAAGCAACCAAGGAGTTTTCCAGATGAAGAAACTTTTATGAAAGCATCAGGAAGTGAATACAAATTGATTATATACAGAGCCCTTCTAGACCTTATACAAAATGAAAAATTAAGCAAGTTGTTCAATCTGATGGAACACCGGTACTTTGAAATCCAACAGATCAAGAAGAAAATCAAAGACATAGAAACTTCCATGCAAAGCCAAGAAAACAGAATGGAACAAATAGAAAAAAGAATTTCTGACTTGGAAGACAGAGCTACTGATGCCAGCGTCTATGAGCAGAAATCAGAAAAAAGAAACAAGAAAAATGAAGAAACATTAAGAAGCATGTGGGACTCTATTAAGAGGAACAACCATCGATTAATTGGAGTCCCTGAACAGGGTGAGACATCTGAGAACACAGAGAGTATTTTTGCTGAGCTGCAGAAAGAAAACTTCCCAGAAATCATGAAGGAAGAGAATACAGACATCTCAGATGCATATCGTACGCCACCCAATATAGATCTCAAAAGGAAGACTCCAAGACATATTATAATCAAGCTTAACAAAATGAAACACAAGCAACAACTCTTAAAGGCAGCAAGACTCAAGGCAAAGCTAACATTCAGAGGGAAACCCTGTAGGCTCTCATCAGGTTTCTCAGCAGAAACCATGCTGGCACGGAGACAGTGGCACGACACATTCAAAGTCTTGAAGGAGAAGAACTTCCAACCAAGAATTATATATCCTGCCAAACTATCTTTCAAATATGAAAATGAAATTAAGACATTCCCAGATAAACAGAAACTCAGAGACTTTGTAATAACCAAACCCAAACTACAAGAAATACTGAAAGAAGTTACTGGCTTTGGCTTAGAAGAACAAAACCACTAACTTTATATATTAGAACGACACACTACTCAATACTCTACTCATTTAGGGAAGGCCCCAAAGTAATTCACAGCTTTGATATGGAAAGAAGCAATCCAGTGATCATCATGAAAACTATAGTGTCATCATAATAAAAAGAGGGATGTATTACAGTTGTTATAGTCCTTCCAGATGGAGAGGAAGATGACAAGACTGGTAGTAAATAAAATTGGGTTCATAATAGTTTATTAAGGGGGTTGATAGGGGCAGCTGTAAAGCACAACAAAGATGTATCAAACCATTTCAAGAAATCTAACACACGAGTCTCAACAACTATAAAACCAGCTCTGAAAAAGGTGAAAAATCAACTCACATAAAAGAGTGTCCCAGAACAGACTAATAAGAACAACAGAGAAAACATCAACATAAAAATAAACATATCACAATGGCAGCAATGAACACATAACTATCAATAATTACATTGAATGTGAATGGACTGAATGCTCCAGTAAAGAGACACCGAGTGTTATCTTGGATCGAAAGACACAACTCATCCATATGTTGTCTACAAGAAACTCACTTGAGACGTAAAGACAGGAACAAACTGAAAATTAAAGGATGGAATAATATATATCAAACTAACAATAACAAAGAAGAGCAGAGGTGGCAATTCTAATCTCAGACAAAATCAATTTTAATGTCAAATCCACCATCATGGACAAAGATGGACGCTATTTATTGCTGAAAGGTTCAGTACACAAGCAACACTTAACTATATTAAATATTTATGCACTTAATGTCAGAGCACCTAAATATGTCGAGGAAACACTGACTATGCTCAAAAGAGAGTTAGATGACTCCACAATAATAGTGGGAGACTTTAACACTCCACTCTCATTACTAGACAGATCATCTAGAAAAAAGCTCAGTAAAGATACAGAAGACCTCATTGACACAATTAACCAACTAAACCTCATTGATATATACAGAACTTTCCACCCCTCAGCAGACAACTACACCTTCTTCTCCAGTGCACATGGAACATTCTCCAGAATTGACCACATGATAGGCCATAATGCAATGCTCAACAAAATCCATACCATTGAATTACTGCAAAGCATCTTCTCAGATCATAAAGCCATCAAGTTGAAATCAATAGCAGAAAAAACATAGAAAGTGGAACTCTTGGAAACTGAACAACATCTTGCTCAAAAAAACATGGATTATAGAGGAAATCAAGGATGAATTAAAGAAATTCATGGATTCCAATGAGAACGAAAACACTTCCTACCAGAACCTATGGGATACAGCCAAAGCAGTGCTCAGAGGTCTGCTCATCTCCATAAATGCACACATCTGGAAGGAAGAAAGAAACCAAATCAAGGAACTAACTCTACAGCTTGAACAAGTAGAAAGACAACAACAGAGGAACCCCTCAGGCATCGGAAGAAAGGAGATCATAAAGATTAGAGCAGAGCTAAATGAATTAGAAAAACAGTTGAAAAAATTGAAAAGACCAAAAGCTGGTTTTTTGAAAAGATCAACAAAATTGATAAACCACTGGCTAAACTTACTAAAGAAAAGTAGGAAAGGAAACAAATAACCCAAATTAGAAATGAGAGGGGAGTTGTCACCACAGATGCAACAGAAATCAAAAGTATCATAACAGAATACTATGAAAGACTGTACTCTAATAAATTTGAAAACCTAGGGGAAATGGACCAATTCCTTGACACATACCACCTACCCAAATTATCACAACATGAAGCAGAACAACTTAATAAACCCATCACAAAGGAAGAGATTGAAAAGGTCATGAAAACACTGCCAACCAAAAAAAGTCCGGGCCCAGACAGCTTCACGGCAGAATTCTACCAAGCACTTAGAGAAGAGTTATCCCCAATACTACTGAGACTATTTCACAGTATAGAAAGGGATGGAGTACTCCCAAACTCATTCTATGAAGCCAGCATAACCCTGATACCTAAGCCAGGGAAAGATCCAACAAAGACAGAGAACTACAGACCGATATCACTCATGAACCTAGATGCAAAAATCTTCAACAAAATTCTTGCCAACAGAAGACAACAACATATCAAGAAAATAATCCATCATGACCAAGTGGGATTCATAGCAGGGATGCAAGGCTGGTTCAACATCAGAAAAACAATGAATGTGATTAACCACATAAATAACACAAAAGACAAGGATCACCTGATTTTGTCCATTGATGCAGAAAAGGCATTTGATAAAGTCCAACACCCATTCATGTTAAAAACTCTTAGCAAAATGGGCATAGACGGCAAATTCCTCAACACAATAAGGACCATTTATACAAAGCCAATTGCCCACATCATCCTGAACGGAGAGAGACTGAAAGACTTTCCCTTGAGATCAGGAACTAGACAAGGATGACCACTGTCACCTCTCCTATTCAACATTGTGCTAGAAGTTCTAGCCAGAGCAATTAGACAAGACCAAGAAATAAAGGGCATCTGCATCGGCAAAAAGGAAGTTAAAATCTCCCTGTTCGCAGATGATATGATTGTATATGCAGAGAACCCCAAGGAATCTATAAGCAAGCTTCTCAAACTGATAGAAGAGTTCAGCAAAGTCTCAGGATACAAGATAAATATAAGTAAATCAGTAGGATTCCTTTATACCAACAATGAGACTGTTAAGGAGGAAATTATCAAATCAATACCATTTATGATAGCCCCTAAGAAGATAAAGTACCTAGGAATTAATCTAACCAGAGAAACAACAGACCTTTACAAAGAGAACTACAAGCCCTTACTACAAGAAACTAAGAGATGGAAAAACCTACCCTGCTCATGGATAGGAAGACTTAACATTGTGAAAATGTCTATTTTACCCAAAGCAATTTATTTAGATAATGCAATCCCAATACAAGTTCCAGCATCATTTTTTAATGAGATGGAGAAACAAATCACCAATTTTGTTTGGAAAGGGAAGGAGCCCTGGATAAGTAAGGTACTACTAAAGAAGAAGAACACACTGGGAGGCCTCTCATTACCCGACCTTAGAACATACTACACTGCCACAGTGGTCAAAACGGCCTGGTACTGGTACAAGAACAGACAGACTGATCAATGGAACAGAATTGAGACCCCAGAGATGACACCATCTGCCTATGATCAGCTGATATTCGACAAAGGCCCTAAGACATTAAACTGGGGTAAAAACAGTCTCTTCAACAAATGGTGCTGGCAAAATTGGTTATCCATCTGCAGTAAACTGAATCAAGATCCATATTTTACACCTTATACAAAAACCAACTCCAAGTGGATGCCAAGCCAAGTGCAAGTGGATAAAAGACCTAAATATCAAACCTAAAACGATAAAGCTCATCCAAGAAAAGGTAGGAACAACAATGGAAGTTTTAATACACAATGAGGACAGACTCCAAAATCTGTCAAAGAAATCTCAATCAACTGTAGAGAAAATAGATAAATGGGAATTATTAAGAATCAAACACTTTTGCTCATCCAAAGACTTTATTAATAGAATTAAAAGAACACCCACAGAATGGGAAAAAATATTTGGCAACTCTATGTCAGACCGACATCTGATCTCCATAATCTATAAGATACTACAAAATATCAATAAGAAGAAGATAAACTATCCAATTAAGCGATGGGCAAAGGAGATGGACAGACACTTCACTAAAGAGGAGATCCAGGCAGCCAAAAAACACATGCGGACATGTTCACGATCTTTAGTTATTAAAGAAATTCAAATCAAGACAACAATGAGATACCATCTCACCCCAACAAGATTGGCCATGATCCAGAAAACACAAAACAACAAATGCCGGAGAGGCTGTGGAAAAAGTGGAACCGTTCTACACTGTTGGTGGGGTTGCAAAATGGTCCAGCCTCTTTGGAAGGCAATCTGGCGCTTCCTTAAAAAAATGGATATTGATATACCATTTGACCCAGTAATTCCACTACTTGGAATATATCCTACAGAATCAAGGCCTTTCACACCAACGGACACATGCACCAGAATGTTTATCGCAGCACAGTCCACGATAGCAAAAAGATGGAATCAACCCAGATGCCCAACAATAGAAGAATGGATAGGTAAACTATGGTACATATACTCAATGGAGTACTACGCAATGATAATGAATAACGATGATTCCAGGAAACATCTCCTAACCTGGTTTCAACTGGAAGACATTATGTTGAGTGAAAGTAGTCGGCGACAAAGGGACAAATACTGTATGAGACCTCTACCATAAGATCTCAAAAACAGACTTGTGTGTAGAAGAAAAGACTCTTTGACAGCTGCAAGGGAGGGGAGGGAGGGAGGGTGAGGGGGGCAGGGTTTAGTTTAGATAGTTACTAGAAATGTAGTTGGGAGAAAGCGGTGATAGCACACATTAGAAACAAGAACAACATTAAGTGGACTTCAGTGTAACTTGAGTACTCCTTCCATCTTAACTCAATACTGCAAGGATAGAGTAGCTGGGGCGGGGGGCAGGGGACCATGCTCTTAGGCGAATTCCAGGCCAATTGGCACAACTAGCATTTTGCTAAGAGAGCTCTCTGCACCCCACATTGGTGAGTGGCGTCTGGGTTCTTAAAAGCTACCAAGCTGCCATCCGAGGACACAGCAAATGGTCCCAACTCAGCAGGAACGGAGGCTCACCGGGGACCAAAATGACATGCGGTAAAGACAACCGAGAAGACAGAGAGACCCACAAGAGTGGGTGCCTACATCAACTTGGGACTGGAAGAACCGGATGGTGCCCGGCCACCACCAGCAATAGCCACGATGGAGCTCACAGAGAGGAGTCTCACTGGCAACACAAGAATAAAAAGGGTTGCACCCTGAGATCTCCACTAAAAGACCTCAATTGATGGTCCCGCGGTTTTGGGGTTCCTCTCAGAGCCTGGCCCCCGGGCCCTGATGCTGCCCTTTCCCATAAATTATAACGAAGGTCCACTCTTTGGACAGGAATGGATTCGAATTGGCAATGCAGAGTGACCATATATTGGAAGCACTTTATGGTTCTATACATCTATAGGATATCATCTTGCTGACCTCTGGCTGGAGGAAGGGGAGTGGATGGAGAGGAGGGGAAAGGAGGCTGTTGGGAGGATGAGACATGTATGGAGCAGAGAAGAATAGTGTGCTGTCACCGGACAGGGAGAGCAGTGGAAGCTGCATATAGGTGGGCATGTAAATTTATACGGGAATGTACATTTTCACTCACTCATGTTAAAGAAAAATTAAAAAAAAAAAAAGTATTGAAAAGTCAAGATGTCACCTTCGAGGCTCAAGACCACCTGACCCACGCCATGGTTTTTTTTAACCACATCATATGCATGTGAAAGCTGGACCATGAACAAAGAAGACAGAAGAAGAATTGATGCCTTCGAATTGTGATGTTGGAGAAGAATGTGGAATGCATCATATTACTGTGGTGGCAGTTTTTGACAAATATCCTTTACCCTTTACACCACTTTCAAACTACAGTGGTTATTTAGACCCACTACTAGATCTTATTATTCATCATGTTAGTGAAAACATAACATATGTCACAAAGTTGATATTTTCCCATTTTCATAAATGTAATTCAAATAAAATTGCTCTCCTTTTGTAATCCTGCATATTTTATTCCGTGTATTGAAAAAGATTATTCTGTGAAGGTCTCCACAGGTATCCCCAGAAGGTTGGGAGGTCAGGAAGCCCATCCCTACGCTGGCTGCCGGGAACACAGCAGCATGTGACACAGACTGGCTCGCTGGCCTTGGGAAGATGCCAGCTGCCGGGAACCATGCAGTGTGGCGCTGCTGTACTGGGGGTCCTGGGTGCAGTGAGAGCCTAATGAACTAAGCAACTTCAAGGTAGCGAGCCATTTCATGGAGGTTTCTGTGTGAGAAGGGACCACCATTGATGAGTGTCCCTGGTGACTTGTTCCCCCCTCCTGGTGCAGCTAATGAGATTCAGCTGTGGGAGCAGAGATACTCACCAGCTCTTGGTAGCTATGGAAATCCCAGGGTTTCCCTAGTAACAGCTCCTGTTCAGTCTTGTTGCTAGGGAACGCTGGGATTTCCCAGGCTGCTGGATGAACAAAGCTGCTCCACCAGAGGGCAGAGGCACAAAGACTGTGGGTCTGAGCCCTAGGGAATGGGTTGTCACCCTTGACTCATGTCCTTTTTGGTTCTTGACTCTGGCCCACAGCCACGTGAGAGGCAGCTGAAGAATTGACAGAGTCTCGTGAGAGACGTCCAGGAAGTGGAAGCTACCAGGATCTGGGAAATCATTCTCCAAGCACTTCAAAAGCACTTTCAGGAGATCACTGCCTAGCACACTCCTGTGCAGGCCCAGGAGAAGGCCTAAGGTTAGAGACAAGGCCAGTGTCCCGGGCAGACAACCTGGGTAGTCACACAGGGTGCTGTGGCTTAGAAGGGCTCCACAAGGCTGGTTTAATTCTTTCCTGCTGCCCTCTTGAAATTCCTGATCTTTTTTTAACGCATCGCAGTTGCTAGGTGCTATCAAGTGGGTTCCAACTCGTAGCTACCCTACGCACAACAGAACGAAACACTGCACGGTCTTGACCATGGTGGTTTTTAACACGGGGCCCCTCATTTTCATTTTACTGTGGGCCCCACAAATTTTCTAACTGGTCCTCACTCTAGTTCCCAATGGTAAAAGAGAGAATTCACATGTAGAGAGCAGATGCAGTTAGCCCGCACTGGTATGTCGGCAAGCCCACTTATGGGGCCACTGCATTTCCCCCAAGCTGCCTTTGGGCACCAGCAGCAGCAGGACAGCTTAACCAGAGAAAGCATCCTCGGGCTGTCCAGCACAGAAAGATAAAAGGGAGCAGTCACAGTCCTCTCACTTGTTCTAGGTGCCAACTCAGACCTACAGGAAAGAAGCTTTCAGGGAGGCAGTTCCCAGTCTAGCAGGGGAGGCCCATAGCAGCAAGGAAACGCAATTAGAGTAAGGGTAGTAGCAATACCAGCTCTGCCTATGTTTTTTAAGAAACTCTGAAAAGCGTGTCCACTTCCAACTTATTACAGGTTGACTTGTGTCCCCCTCTGCTAACAAGAGACATGTTGAATTCCTAACCCCTTCCCAGTTGAAGGAAACCCTGCTGGCATAATAGATAACTGTACTATGGCTGCTAACCAGAAGGTTGCTGGTTGAAATCCACGTGGGGCTTGCTGGAGACTATGGGGCAGTCGTTCTCTGCCCTACTGGGTTGCCGAGTTGCAATCAAATCAATGGCATTGTGTTTGGTTTTGTTTCCCCCTCCCCCAGGTGAACGTGGCTGGGTCTTCACTGTGATTCTCTGAGTGGTTTCTTATAAAAGGGAAGAACAGTTACAGAAATAGGCTCACGGCAGAGGAGATGCCATGTGAAGACACAGCTACAAACCAAGGAACATGCAAGGGTCGCTGGCAGTCCCTAGAAGCTGGGAGCAGGGAAGGGGGAGGAGCATATAAGAGGCGGCAGGAGGCCTGGACTTGCAGCTTCCTGAACTGTGAGCTAGTGTATTTCTGTTCTTTAAAGCTACCCACTGGAGACATTTTGTCACAGCAGCCCAGAGAGATTAAGCCACCACTCCTCTAGCGCTTTTAAATAATAATTATAAGCTCATTGCCGTGGAGTCAGTTCTGACACTACAGGAATCACTCTACAGAGTTTCCAAGGCCCTCCTGGTGGATTTGAACTGCTGACCTTTTGGGTTAGCAAATGTAGGTCTTGACCACTAGGCCACCACGGTTTTCCTGGCTGTTTTAGCAGGTGATAATTATTTCCCACCTCTTTATCCTGTAGTCACCAATCTTAGGCAACAGGAAAAGTCATATGGAACACCTCATACACTTTTTTTAACTGTTTTATTTTTTTTTTTTTATTGTGGTTAAGTGAAAGCAAACAATGCAAATTAACTGCCAGCAGCTCCATCTGCTGTCTTTGTTCTATACTTGTTGTATCTCTTAACAGGGTCCTGTCCAGTCTTCTTCAACCTCTTCTCTCACATTTAGAAAGAGACCAGTAGGACAGCCTCCTATAAATGCACAGAACCAAAAGAAAAGACACCATATGGTCACATTGTGTCCCCAAGTCCAATCCATTCCTGTTCAAAGAGTTGACCTCAGTAGTGTTTTCTGATCAGGGTCAGCAGCAGGTCTAGGGGCCATGCTCCCAGAGGAACCCCAAGGCCATCGTCGGAACCACAGTTTGGGTCTTTTAGTGGAGTTCTAGAGCTGCACCCCTCTTCTTCTCGAGTTGTCACAGGGACTCCGCATTGTACACCCTATCACGGCTGTCTTTGGTGGGGCCGGGCACCATCTGATTCTTCCGGTCCCATGTTGATACAGTCAACCATTCACATGGGTCCTTCTGTCTCCTGGGCTCTTTTTCCCTCGTGTCTCTGTTGTTCTCGGTGATCATCTGTTCTGGCTGAGTTGGGACCATCTGGTATAGCTCAGATGGCAGCTTGCTAGTTTTTGAGACGCCAGAAGCCACTCAACCACTCTGGGGTACAGAAGACTCGCTTAGCAATAGGCTAGTTACGCTGCACACACTCTTACATGAAGCTCTGGGGGGCTCTCCTCTCTTTCCACCAATGGGAAGTAAGTATGGAGGCTGTTCACCAGGGAGGAACTGGGGACTCTGAGGGGTCCAGCCCCTTGTTCACGGGAACAAAACCTACCACGCCGTCAGGCTGGCACACAGACCCAGCATGGCCTGAGTTCTGAGTGTGATTGAGAGTGTTCTCTAGCTCACCCCACTGTGAATGTTTACAGCCTTTGCCCCAGCATGCTTGCGCCTCTGCTGCCTGGTGAGTGCGGGGACCGTGTGGCCCAAGTCTCCTGTCACCAGGTCCGTCACCATCATGCTTCTGTCCTGGGTTTAAAAAAATTATATACTAACAGTGCTTTCTCAAGGCACAATTTACATACAATAACTGATACATATCTTTTCTAAGTATACTGTTTGATGAGAATTGTGATAGGTGTACGCTGTCAGATGAGGATCATTCGGGTGAAGATGTGTGTGGTAGCTTTGCGTACCAGTTCCTAGGTCTCAGCTACGAATGTTTCCATGCATGGTATGCCAAATCTGGCCACACGGTGTGCTGGGCTCTCAGAGTACAGAGTTGAAGCATAGCTTTATAAGGTTCCTGGGACTTCCATGACAAAATACCACAAATGGGTGGCTCTGAAGAAATTTCTTGTCTTACAGTTCTGGAGGCTGGGAGTCTGAGATCTCGATGTCAGCTGTTCAGTCCTTCTGAGGCTTTGAGGGAAAGTCTGTCACAGCCCCTTCTCCCAGTTTCTGGTGCTGTTGCTGTTATGTTGTTAGCCGCCATCGAGTCACTTTCAACTCTTAGCAACCCCGTGAACAACAGAATGAAGAACCCATCACTGCAGCCACTTTGCCAATCCATCTCATGGGCGGTCTTCCTCTGTCGATGACCCTCCTCCTAGCAAGCACGATGTCCTTCTCCAGGGACTGGTCCCTCCTGATAACACGGCTGAAGCACGTAACACACAGTCTTGCCATCTTTGCATCCAATGACCACTTTGGTTGTACTTCTTCCAGAACATATCTGTCTGTTGGATCTGTTGGTGGCCCATGGTACTTTCAATATTCTCTCTAGCACCACAGTTCAAAGGCATCAATTCTTCTTCTGTCTTCCGTATTCACTGTGTAGTTTTCACATGCATCTGTGCAAATTAAAAATACCCTAACTTGGTTCAGGCACACCTTAGTCTTCAAGGTGACGTCTGTACTTTAAACCATGCATCTTCCAGTAGGTCCGAACATTCCTTAGCTGCCTCACACAGAGTCCTTCTTCTGTCTCCCTGTCTTTCTGTGTCCTCTTCTCTGGTACAGTGGCACTGCTTGGATGGGATTGGAACCCATCTTCCTCCAGTATGACCCCATTAACTGATAACATCTTCAAAGATTCTGTTTCCAAACTATGTCACAGTTACAGGTACAGAGTTGGGACTTCAACTGATCTTTTGGAATGATGCCATTCTACCAATAACTCAAGATTTGTGTAGTAATAACCTTTCTATCTCAGCAGGAAAAGAGCTATGACAGAGAAGACAGATGATCACAAAGAGGGGTACCAGTACAGCCTGGGGGAGTCACAAAAGCTCCCCCCTAGAAGATGAGACATATAAGCTTCTACTTCGTGGGACAGTAATCAGCCTGCTTTGGGGCTGGGGGAAGTAAGGGACGATTACGGACATAAGATTGACTACAAACCTAAGGGAGACCCTGGCTAGCACAAACATTAAGCACTTAAACACTAGCCAAAAGGCTGGCGCTTTAAACCCAGCCAGACACACCTCTGAAGACAAGCCCAGCAGCCTGCTTCCAAAAGGTTACAGCCTTGAAGCCCTTGCAGAGCAGTTCTCCTTTACACTCACGGGGTCTCCGTAGGTCAGAACTGACTCCATGTCACCTGACAACACCTAAACTCAAGACTGGCAGTTCCAGCCAACCCAGTGGCCCCACCAGGGAAGAAAGGCCTGGCAACCTGCTTCCACAATGATTACAGCCCCGAAAGCCCTGCTGAGCACAGCTCTACCCTGACACACATGACATCACCATGGGTCACGTTTGACTTGATGCCAAAGAGTTGGGTGTTCTTTGAGCTCATAGTCACAAGGAAGGGCAAAGACTTCAGGGTATCAAATAGTTTTAGAGAAAGAGTTCAGGGGAGAAACAGCCTGTTGGTGTTGGGAAGTAGATTCGACTACAGAGAAAGGAAACTGAGGTTATTGTGTGCCTTAGAAGCTGTTTCTGAGGCCACAACAGCCAGTGCCCATTTCATGTTCATGTCAACTTTTATTGTGAAATACATAGAGTAAAGAGCATGGCCTGCATGATTTTCAAACCAATGTCCACAATCAGTGTGAGTCCCAGTTTGAAAAGTGACATTTCAGAGCAAGCTGCAGTGTAATTTCATGTCAGGTCATGTAATCACCTTTCATCCCAGAATCTAAAGTGATTTTATCAACTCAGTTGAAGTCACACCAGTGTAGTGTAGAGGCTAAACCTAATGATGTTTGCGTTCTATGGGGACCAGATAAGACACACAGACAAACAGGAAGACATTTGACATCTGAGGATCATCTACAAGCAAAGAAACACTAGGGATCACCAACAGACACCAGAACTAGGAGGCAGACTCACAGAAGGAACTGGCACAGCTGAGAGTGTGCTTAGGACATTTAACACCAGCCCATGCCACTTCTGCACGGCTCCCACTAGCCAAGGTATCTCTTTTCACCTTGTCCCGGTCAAATTTGTTAACAAGTTTCTACATAAGCTCTACTTCCCACACTTTGTTTCACTCTTCAGCCCCTGCCATATCATTTGGGCCCATCATTGTGTGGACATTGCCCTTGCTGAGATCACTACGACTTCGATGCTGCCAAATCCAAAGTCCAAATTCCAGCCTGTGCTTGACACAACTGACCTTCCCACTCTCAATACGATCTCTTGGTTTTCCTGCAGTCCTTCACATTATTTCCTGTTTTCTGGAACTCTCAAGGGATCAGTGTTGGCCTTCCTGCTGTGTACAGTTTCCCACACCCACTGTTTCTGTCACTACCTGTGATTTCATTTCATGTTCACCAATCACCATTTCCATTTCCTCCTGTACCTGCATCTTGACCAAATTTCCCAGAATCCCTTCTGATCAGGTGGCCACCTGACTGAGTTCTCGCCCACAGAATGTGAGAAAAGAGATGGCTGACACATCGTGGTCTAGCCACTGGAACTGCACATGTGATCTCCCATGTTTTCTCTCTTCACTCGTCTGCCAGCCTGCAGCCAAGGTCAATGGAGGCATGTGAAGGAATGGACAGTTGTGAAGTCACTAGGAAGAAGGAAACCAGCTCTCTAAACACCTGCATGGAATAGAGAGCCCAGTCTCCACCCACCCCTACTAACTTTGAACCATAACATGAACCCACTGTGGAGTTTCCCATAAGCTGACTGACAATGGGTGTTCATCTGTACTTGTTACAATCAAGCTTCTAGAAACTTCCTCTGCATTTGCTGCTTGACACAGCCCACCATCTGTAAAACCCAGGATGCCCATCTGCAGTTCTCGGAACCCACACCTTCCCTCTTTGGGAAGGGGTACGATTGGATCCAATACTTTAACAGCCCTTTTAAGAATTTTTGTAATATAAAAGCCATACACATTGTAAGAAATGAAGTGAAGACTCTAGATGACGTACATATATCCTTTATGTCAATAGCCTCAAGTGTTGTCTTTCTCTACACCCACCCCGTTCTTCTTCTGTGAGGGTTGGTCAGTTTCAGAATTCTCCCCACAGAGCTTAACCCAGTGGTTACAGCACCGTCTTTGATTTCCGGAAAGAATCAGTTGTGCCGGGTAACTTGGTCATGCAGGCCTCAGGCCTATTCCAGGCTAACTTCCTATTGCAAATAGTTCTGAGGCTCGTCTCTCTGAAATGACCTCCTCTTGTCTGAAGAAAGGAGCGCCGGGAGCACGGTGGTTAAGTGCTCGGCCGCTACCTGCAAGCTTGGCTAGCTAGCGACTTGAGCTCACCCGCTGCTCTTGGGAAGACAGATGTGACAGCCTTGGAAAGCCTAGGGGGCAGTTCTGTTCTCCCTTGTAGTGTCTCTATGAGTTGGACTTGACTTGATGGCACCAGGTTTGTCTGAAAAAAAGAAAAAGAATGACCAAGATTTTCTTCCTTATGGGAAAAAAAAAAAAAAAAAAAAGCTGTTGGTTCCAGTAGAGGAAACAGTCGTCAGTGTTTAATGGAAGGGCGCCCAGGATCAAGTCCTTTGCACACCCTAAAGAGATGTCCTTTTATGTTTGGAAAATCCCAGGTCCATCCGTAAAATGATGTATTCAACCTAACCAGCAAGAAAGAAGACCTGACTGTGGATGAGGCAACGAGCAGCACTTGGGAGGACGGGATCATGGCCTTTTGATGTTCCTAACAAGAACAAACAAGCTTCATGGCCATCAGCCATGGTGCAGACAAGAGGGCCTAAGAAGGTACACCGGGGAGGGAAGATGAAGCAAAACACTGTGTGCTATACAACTTGTGATCCAGAGTAAGACAGACTAACACGAAAGAACTGGTGATCTATTTCTGAAAATCAGCCAATGAAAACTTTATGGATCACAACAGAATACTGTGTTAGAAGCTGAGCCCCCCTGGGTTGGAAGTCACTCGAGATACACAGCGGCCACAATAACGCCTGGAGCACAAGAATGAGCATGCAGATGGTGTCTCAGGATGTTGTACAAAGGGTTACTGTGAGCCACAGCCAACTCAACAGCAACTAGCAACAACAGCCACGGAGCAGACCCTGTTCTAAACATGGTAGATACGTTACCCCGTTTAGATGTCTTAGGCTGGGTCTCTAGAGAAGTAATATCAGTGAAGAGAGATTTATACCAAGACAACATCTCACACAGTTGTGGAGGCTGCAAAGTTCTAACTCTGTAGATCAGGCGCAAGGTCTCTCTTGAACTCATGTAGCTAGCTGCCAGGGCTGCTGAACCCCTGATCAGCAGATAAGACAGCAGGCTGAGCAGGATAACAAATCTCACCACTGGCAGGTAAGCTGCTGGCTCAGGTCCTAAGAACCAGGGGTCAGATGAACCACAGCCAACTATACAATCTCAAGTGAGCAAAAGTCAGTGAGCTTTGCCAGAAAATTCACATATATGGGATGTTGGCCACACTCATAGGGACACTCAGGAAAACAAAAAGTTTCTCCATAAGAGAGGCATCACGGTCAGGAAAACAGGCTGTGGCACCAAAGGATTCTCTCCAGATTTTCCTGGTGCAGTGCGTCTTTTGATGTCTTGATGGCTGCTTCTGTGGGCACTGATTGCGGAACCAAGTAAAATGAAATCTTTGACAACCTCAATCCTTTCTCCATTTATCGTAACTTTGCTTACTGGTCCAGTTGGGAGGGTTTTTGGCTTCTTGATGTTGAGGTGCAATCCATACTGAAAGCTGTGGTCTTTGACCTTCACGGTGGTTCAAATCCTCTTCACTTCCAGCAGGCAGGGTTGTATCGTCTGCGTAACACAGGTTGTTCATGAGTCGCCCTCTAGTCCTCATGCCTCATTCTTCTTCATGTAGTCCAACTTCTCCGATTATTTGCTTGGATACAGATTGAAAAGCTATGGCGAAAGGATATAACCCCGACACACACCTTTCCCGACTTTAAACTATGCAGTGTCCCCTTGTTCTGTTTGCACGACTGCCTCTTGACCCACGTGCAGGTTCCTCATCAGAAATGCACAGATGTCACTTGGTTCTCTTTTAATTGGACTGACTTGCGCATCTACAGTGCCCACACATGGTGGCCTTTCCTCGGCGGTTGATGTCTCCCTCTGGAATTCTCCCCAGCATGCCATGTTCTTCATTACACTCCAAGGCTATTTGGGACCACAGTCCTCTCAGAGCACCGGCTTAAACCTTCACTGGGCCCCAGGGGAAGGCTGGCTGGTAAAGTGCTCAGATGCAGCCCAAAAGGTTGTGATTCAAACTCGCCAGCTGCTCCATGGGAGAAAGATGTGGCAGTGTGCTTCCATACGGTCTTACAGCCTTGGAAACACTGGGGGCAGTTCCCTCCTGTCCTGTAGGTTCTGGTCAGTGGAAAGCAAATGGTCAGGCCCCCAGATGATTTTGTGGTGCTTCCTCCAGCTTCTTGTCCTGGGGCACCACCTAGTGGTAAGGGATGTATCTGCAAGGCTGCTATCACAAGAGTTCCACAGGGGGAGCGGGCAGGAGGCACTCTCTGCTCTACCAGGTTGTGGGTGAACCTAGTTAAATGAAAGGTTTCTGGAAGAAGGGAGCTTCATTGACGGGGAGTTTCAGAAACGGAGAGCGCAGTTTACAGAGCCATGTTTTAGTTGAAACAAGGGCAGAGGTCTAAGTATATACAGAAACCAACTCTAATTCAAGGGTAGCTGACATTGTACTTACTGAAGACAGAGCATCTGAATTAGGGACACAAGAAAAGCAGGCTGATGGACAGTGACTGGCAGTGTCCAAGGGGAGACACGTGCTGTACCTGAGGCTAGGGGCAGGGCGTTGCACGGTCACAGCTACTAAGGAGCTGAGAGTTGAGTCTAAAGGTCATGGTCCCTCCGTGAGGACGCATACAGCCTGAGAAAGGTGGGGCCCGAGATCCTCTTGGGAAAAACACAGGACCGAGAAAGCAGTCTTTGCTCCCTTATCTGCTCCGACATCTCTCGGCACAGCCCACATGAGCTGACATCTACTCCCTGAAAGTCCCTATCCCTCCAACAAACCCATCTTCTTTGTGCAGCCACATGTGAACCATGACCCATCCCTGCTCCCTCTGTCCCCTCATCCCAACTCCCCTCTGCTTCTGCCCCATCCCCTCCTTGGAACAACTGCAAACCAACCTTCCAACAGCTGCTGATCAGCACCTTGCGTTTTTAGTGCACGGGTAACCTGCGTCTCTCCCTGTCCCTGAGATCCCTGAGACATCTCATTTCATTTATGGTAACATGAGGCCCCTGGAGAAAGAGCAGCTTGCCACATGTTTTCAGAAGGACTTTCAGAGTGCCAATTAGGCTGAGGCAAAATGGAAATTCTGCTAGTTTAACAAACAGATGGATCCTGAAGGCAAGAAACAATGCCTGCCAGGACAGCAGGGAAGAATTACATCTCTTTATGTCCATCGCTTGGCAAGGCATTTTGTATCTTCCAGGGTCTTTGAACTCAGTGGTTTAGAAGATTAAACACAGATTCAAGGTTAAAGAACTAATGTTGACAGAGCAAACATTCAAAACAAGGAAGGCTTTATTTCTCAGAGAAAACAAAGTACAAAGCACACATCAGAGTGTCAATGGAAGTTTACCAGGTTTTACAAAAGAGAGTACTACAGTCTGGTGTCAGCTAAAAACCAGACCCAACAAAGAGCAGTCTGTTGCTTGTGGCCACAGGGACACGACATGTGCTTGTATATGGCACTAGCCTGTGTTTGGAGGTGGAAATACTTGAGCAGAGGAAAATGATAGAAGGCCAACAGGCAGGTGTGACAAGGTATCTAGACCCTCTTCTCCATTTTCTCCCTTCTCACGTGCTCTAGCTCTGCCTAGGGCAAGCATACAATCCATCAGCAGGGTGTTTTACAAAGAACCCGAACATCAAGGAACACCTACTAAAAGAGAAAAGAGACGCAGGTTGCTACTGAAGTTCTACAGGGAAGTCAGTGGCAGGGAGCAGCTGCTGTTCTCGTCAAGAAGCCCCACTGGCCGGCAGGCACCGGCTCTAGGTGCCTGTGCCTGTGGCGTGCCAAGGCTGCCCTAGTAAAGGCTGGTCTTCTTCATGATGCGCAGGAACTCCTGCTCGTTGACTTCCCCATCTCCATCTCGATCCGCCTCATCGATCATGTCCTGTGTGACAGTAAGGAGTCCAGTCAGATGACTTCAGAAACTCACTTAACAGGCAGCTGAGCAAGAAGCACTGATACAGCTGTGTGACTAAACAACAGGGTCCCTTGTGGTGCTGTCACAGTGTGACCAAAGCTTGCTTCCCGAAGCATACTGTGGAAATTGAGTTATTCTTTGTCATGCATGTTACCTGAAAGGAGTGCCATGATCACCCTGACAAGAGGTTCCTGAAGCCTACCACAGTAAGTGGAACCGCACGCACACTCATGTTTTTTTGTTGTTGTTGTCTGTCTGTTTGTTTTGAGGGAGATTCAGAGGTTTGTCAAATTATCAAAGGAGAACTTAACTGGGCAGCAGAGGAACAAGAGAACACACTCTTTCCTTAAAAGACGCACTCACAGCAAAGGAAAAAAAAGGTAACTCAGAATGATGAGGCCAGAGAAGCATGGCCATGATGGCAGAGAAGAGAGATGCCTCCCATGATCCCTCTAACAACAGACACCCGTAAGTACAAATGAACCCAGTATATACAACATCCTAGGGGCCCTGAACACCAAAGGAAAAGTTGAGAAATTGGACTGAATAACAGGCAAGGGAGGCTAGCACCAGAAGTACATCGGATTCCACAGACCTAACCTGCCAGGAAACAGCCACAGCTGCCATGAGGTGGACTAGGGGTGGAGACTGGTGGACACCCTCCTCAGCTGGAGTAGTTGTCTAGAGAATCCACTCGCACCTCTGGCACTAGTGGGGGATAGCACCAGATCATCGAAGTCTTTGTTGTGTAGCTAGTGATATGTGGATCGCAATCTTTTTTTAGGGGATAGGCATATCTCCCTTCTCCTGATGCTCTCCTCTCCCTTCTCTGCACTGTGCTGGGTGCTAGAGTCTGATGCCATTAACTGAGCCACAAACAAGACTCCTCAAGCCTGCCCGAACTATTCTCCCCAAACCTTCTTTGCACTGCACCCAGTTCTGAAATCTGATACCATTCACTGCACCAGAGTGGGACTCCTTGACCTGCTCTGAGCCATGCACCCCCTCCCTTCTTTACACTGCACCAGGCTTTGAAGTCTGATGCCGTTAACTGAGCCAGAAGTAGGACCACTTAAGCCTACACTGAGCCATTCTCTGAGACTGAGAGGGTAAACATTTTAATAAACTCAGGGAAGTCAGGAGAAACAAAAATGGTACTGGCTGCCTGAAGCCATAAAATCAAGGCAGACCACATTGGTGAGTGACGTCTGGGGTCTTAAAAGCTGCCAAGCTGCCATCCGAGGACACAGCAAATGGTCCCAACTCAGCAGGAACAGATGCTCACCGAGGGCCAAAATGGCATGCGGTAAAGACAACCGAGAAGACAGAGAGACCCACAAGAGTGGGTGCCTACATCAACCTGGGACCAGAAGAACCGGATGGTGCCCGGCCACCACCAGTGATAGCCATGACGGAGCTCACAGAGAGGAGCCTCACTGGTAACACAAGAATAAAAAGAGGTGCATCATGAGATCTCCACTAAAAGACCTCAATTGATGGTCCAGCAGTTTTGGGGTTCCTCTGAGAGCCTGGCCCCCGGCCCTGATGCTGCCCATTCCCATAAATTATAACGAAGGTCCACTCTTTGGACAGGAATGGAATGGTCTTGGCAATGCAGAGTAACCATATATTGGAAGCACTTTATGGTTCTATACATCTATAGGATATCATCTTGCTGACCTCTGGCTGGAGGAAGGGGAGTGGACGGAGAGGAGGGGAAAGGAGACTGTTGGGAGGATGAGACATGTATGGAGCAGAGAGGAATAGTGTGCAGTCACCGGACAGGGAGAGCAGTGGAAGCTGCATATAGGGGGGCATGTAAATTTACATGTGAATGTACATTTTCACTCAGTTATGTTAAATAAAAAAAAGAAAAAAAAAAAGAAAAAAAAATCAGGGCAGAAACTGTTCTTCACCTAGATTCAGACATAACAGGATATATCACCCTCACAGAAACTCAAGGATGGCTGTTAAATCTCTGCCTTTTGCAGCAGCTGCAGCCAGACTCCTATGCCTATAATCAGTCACCCTGCTCAGCTAGTACAGTAGGTGAGAGGGTGTACCACACACTTGGAAACTGACCACGGGGGCACCTGAGCTCAATCCATATGAGGAGATTAACAGTACATTTCAAAACAAGAAGCTAGAACACAGTAGGCAAACATAAAATAACTACAATTTACTGACAACTCAGAAACAACAGTTTATATCAAAGCAATTAAAGGGGTAGACCACGATCTCTTTAGAAAGTTCTCAAAACAAAGAATCAAATTTTCCAGAGGATGAGAACTTCCTGGAATTAGCAGTTAGAATACCAAGCGATGAAGGAGGAGATGAGACAAAATGCAGCAGAACATGACAAACTGAACAAGCTGCTAGAAAGTATATAATGGCAACATTTAGAAATTCAGAAAATTAATAAAATTACACAATTAAACAACCCAACATAAAGTCAGTCACCATGAGTCAGATCCGACTCGACAGCACTTGGCTGGCTGCATAAAGTCAGTCAAAGAAGCAGAACTGAAGCAATGGAAGCCTGAATTAGACTGAGGACAGATACATGACATCAACATATTAGAGGAAAAATCAGATAAAATAATTAAAAAAATCATGAAACACTAAAAACTATGTGGGACTCTATAAAGAGGTATAATATATAAGTGACTGGAATACCAGAACAGGGAGCGGGCGGATTAAGAGAAAAGATAGAGAGAATTGTCAAAGATTCACTGACAGAGGAAGTAGGGCTAAGATGGTGGACTAGCCACACATTTCCTGTGATTCCTCTAACAACAAAGACCATGAAAAACAACTGAAAGACAGAAATAGGACATTTTAGGATCCCCAATATCAGGCAGAAAGCTGAGAGATCAAACGGCATGATAGGAAGGTAAACAACTACCTTTGTCATAATTGAATCATAAGGCACAGAGGGGCCCACTTCTGACACAGGAACAGAGTAGGAACACATGAATAGAAACGTCCTTCTCAGAGAGGAAGCTAAGCATGGGACATCTGCACCTGAGAGTGCTGCTGGCAGGCAGCACCTGAGTGGAACATGTCTTTCTCAGCTGGAAAGCGGAGCTGAGGACAGCCATACCTACAGAACACGGCAGCAGCTGGCAGTCAAGTCCAGCAGCAGTGAGTAAGAAGAATGTGTCTTTCTCAGTGGGGAACCTGAGCTGCAAATCACCTCAAAGGATTCTCACTGAAGTATAACAAGCTAAGTGCTTCCAAACTCTTGTAGGTCATATCTTTCCTACATGCTGATTTCTACCCCTATCCCCAGCCTTTCCTCCCTCCCTTCTCTGAGCTACACCAGAAGCTAAATTCGGGTGCAATGTCCCAAACATGGGACATTTTCCATATTTGCCCTGAGCTTTTCTCTTGGACTCAGAAAGGAAAAGAAAGGGAGGGATAGAAGAAAAGTTCTGCTGACTCTCCTGAGCTACAGAAGACTTTCACCAAGCACCATAAGCTAAGTGCTTGCAAACTACTGTAGCTCAAATCTTCCTGACAAGCTGACTTCACTCCCTATTCCAAACTTACCATCCTCCCTACTCCGTTCTATGCCAGATTCTAAATTCTGGCACACTACCTGGGCTGAAGTGGGACATTTTACATGTGTGCCCTGAGCATTTCTACCACACTTAGAGAGAGAAACAAAGGGAGGGCTGGAAGAAGAATTACCAGCTCCCCTGAGCCAGCAATTCCTGCTACCTTTCTCAGTGCAGTCACAGCTCCAACCATCTACAGACAGGGCATCAGAATTATTAAGGCTCCAATAATCACTCTAGCTCAAAGGACTATAGACTACTTGGACAGTCAAAACCAAACTAAAATATATTTATATTAGTTAGATCACAATAACGTAGCACATAAATCACAACAGTTTTTTGATGCTTCAGAGACAACAACCAATTCCTAATCATTTAAAGAAGCAGGCCACCTTGGCTTCAGAAAACTCCCAAAAGAAAGAATCAAAAAGTTTCCCAGATGAAGAATTCTTCCTACAGTTATCGGAGGTAGAATACAAAAAAGTCACATAAAGAACTCTTCAAGAAATTATGATGGAGATTAACGAAGTGCAGCAGAACAAAATGGAAAATTAAACAAGCTATAAAAATTGCTAAAGCAACAACAATCTGAAATTCAGCAGATCACAAATAAAATCAGAGTTAGACAATTTAGTAGAAAGTCAAAGGGACAGGTTTGAGACAATGGAATGCAGAAATAGTGACACTGATGATAAAAGCAACTGACACTAACATTTATGAGGAAAAACTAGATAAAAGAACTTTAAAAAATGAAGAATCACTAAGAGTCATGAGTCGGATCTGACTCAATGGCACCTGACTTGGCTAAGAGTTATGTGGGACTCTATCAACAGGAATAATTTACAAATGATTGATGTATCAGAACAGGGAGGGATAACAGAAAATAGAGAGAATTTTTGAAGATTTTCTGACAAAAAATTTCCCTGACATCATGAAATAATAGAAGGTATCTATCCAAGATCGTCACTGAACTCCACCAAAAGTAGATCCCCAAAAGAGAGACACCCAGACACATTATAATCAACCTTAACAAAACAGAAGATAAAGAGATGCTTTTAAAGGAAGCTAGACTCAAACCAAAACTAACTTACAAAGGACAGTCCTTAAGACTAAGCTCAGATAACTCAGCAGAAACCATGCTGGCAAGACGACAATGGGATGACATATACAAAGCCTTGAGGGAAAAAAAATTCCAGTCAAAAATTATATATCCTGCAAAACTGTCTCTCAAATATGATGATGAAATTGGGAAATTCCCAGATGAACAGAAGTTCCGAGAATTTGCAAAGCTATTGGAACTAATGTAAGAGTTCAGCAGAGTATCACGATACAAGATGAACAGAAATAAATCAGTAGGATTCCTTTACACCAACAAAGGGACCATCAAAGAGGAAATCACCAAATCAATACCATTTACAATAAACCCCAGGAAGATAAAACACCTAGGACTAAATCTAATCAAAGATGTAAGAGACCTATACAGAGAAAATTACAAGACCCTCCTGCAAGAAACCAAAAGAGACTTACATAAGTGGAAAAACCTACTTTGCTCATAGAAAGACTTAACACTGCGAAAATGTCTATTCTATCCAAAGCAATCTATACATACAATGCAATCCCACTACAAATTCTAATGTCATTTTTTAACAAGATGGAGAAACCAATCACCAGCTGTGTCTGGAAAGGGAAGAAACCCCAGACAAGGAAAGCTCTACTGAAGAAGAGGAACACAGTGGGAGGCCTCACACGATGTGACCTTAGAACATATTATACTGCCACAGTAGTCAAAACAGCCTGGTACTGGTACAAAGACAGGTATATAGACCAATAGAACAGAATAGAGAATCCAGAATAACTTTATCCACTTATAAACAGCTGATACTTGACACAGACCCAAAGGCAGTGAACTGGGGAAAATACAGTCTCTTTAACAAATGGTGTTGACAAAACTGTATATCCATCTACAAAAAAACTGAAACAAGACCCACATCTCACATCTTACATAAAAACTAACTCAAAATGGATCAAAGGCCAAAATATCAAATCTAAAACAATAAAGATTATGGAAGAAAAAATAGGGACAACACTAGGAGCCTTACGTCACAGATTAAACAGACTACAAAATATTACCAACAATGCACAAACAGCAGAACACAGCTAAATAGTAACTACTAAAAATCAAATACTTGTGCTCATCCAAAGACCTTATCAAGAGCACAAAAGGGTTGTCTACAGACTGGTAAAAAAAAAATATTCTGCAACCACGTATCTGATCAAAAGCTAATTTCCATAATCTACAAGGTACTGCAAAATATTGACAAGAACAATGTAAATAACCCAAATGAGTGAAGGACAAAGGAGACAGACAGACAGTTTACCAAAGAGGACATCCAGGCAGCCAAAAGATACATGAGGAAAATGCTCATGATCATTAGCTATCAGAGAAATCCAAACCAAAACTACAATGAGCTACTATCTCACCCCAGCAAAGTTGGCCATGATCCCAAAAACACAAAATAAATGTTGTTGAGGCTGTGGAAAGACTGGAACTCTTCTAAACTGCTGGTGGGAATGTAAAATGGTACAACCTCTTTGAAAAGCAATTTGGTACTTTCTTAAAAAGCAAGAAATGGAAATACCCTATGATCCAGCAATCCTACTGCTTGGAATATATCCTATAGAAACAAGGACTGCCACATGGACAGACACATGCACACAAATGTTGATAGCAGCACAGTCCCCAATAGCAAAAAGGTGGAATCAACCTAGGTGCCCATCAAGAGATAAACGGATCAACAAAGTATGGTACATATACTCAATGGAATACCGTGCAATGATAAAGAACAATGATGATTTTAGGAAGCATTTCATAACCTGGTTTCCACTGGAAGACAATATGCTGAGTGAAACCAATCAGCCACAAAAGGACAAATACTGTATGAGGCCAGTATTATAAGGACTTAAGAAAGGTTTAAGCACAGAAGAAAATACTTTTTGATGGTTCTAAGAGTAGGGAGGGAAGGAGATGGGTGTTCACAGACACAACAGTAGGTGAGAATTGGGTCCTGGGAAAAGAATGACAGCATGCAGTAGAAGAAAGCAGTAGAGTCCACCACTGGACTACACCAAAAGCTAAAATGTTGTCTACATATGACCCCCCATTTTTAAGGACAGAGGAGCAGGACATCCAAGACATGAGGAAAATATGAACCCCGCAGACAGAAGATGCCATATGATCCAGAGACTGTATCAGCATGAGACTGGAAGAACTAGATGGTGCCTGGCCACTAATGCAAGTGAATATAACATAAAATCCCTGAGGTAACAGGAAAAAAACGTCTGCACACAACTAGCACTCTATTAAAAGACCGCACTTGATGGTCCGTCAGCCTGAAGGGACATGGTCCCTGGACTCTCTGCTAGCCCGGGGCTGAAACCAGTACTGAAGTCAACTCTTCAGACAAAGGTTGGACTGGACTATAAGACCCAGAGGGATGCTGACAGAGAATGGGTTTCTTGGCTTCAGTCTATCCATGTGGCTGGCTGAGCAGCTCCTCTCTAGAGGTGAGGTGGAGGGGGACACAAACTGGGTGAATGGATGCAGAAAGTCCAAGACGAAATGGAGGAGCATGCTGTCACCGGAGGCAGTGAGAGCAATTTGAGTTGCGCAGTGGTGTGTTTGTGGCATTTTATACGGCATATTGATTTGGATTGTAAACTTTCACTTCAAGTACAATAAAATATTAAAAAAAAAATAGAAAGCTGGGGCCAGCTCAATGTGCTACAGACCTTCAGCTCCTCATCGGTGAGGTTCTCACCCAGCTCTTGGGCCACGCGTTTCAGATTGTTGAAAGATATCTTCCCAGTTTCATCATCATCGAAGAGCTTGAATGCTTTCAAGATTTCTTCTTTGGTGTCCTTCTCAGACTGCAAAGGACAACATAAGCATGTGTGAGTGGAGACTGCACCCCACAGCCGTGACGAGGCCCCACCGCTCCCTTCTTCAGGAACCTCAGCCAGACCTGGGCCTGGGTCCACCTTTCTCTTGTTCAGAACAGTCTCCCATTCTGCAGCCAAGGAGGGTACTATGAGGGGTTCTGGGGGACCACCTTCTCGGATTCATTCCCTAACCCTTCCACCCCACTTGTCTCCACCACAGGGCCTTGCTGATGGCGATTCTGACCCAGGCACCATGTCCCACGAGATCAAACACCATCTGGGGGGTGGGCTAAGGAGGAAAAACACAATGAAAGTACCACAAACTCAGGAGCTGCAAAGGCAGCATAAAGGAATGAACCTAAACAAGCTTTAAATTGCTTGTAGTTATGACAACGACCTCTAAATTGGAGAGAGACAACAGAAGGAAAGTGGCAGCAGTATTCTATTATCTTACAAAGGGTAAAATGACTTCTCCTTGACTCTGGCCTTGAAGAATGCAGAGCCTAAGCAGCCTAACTGTCAGTGTGAAACACAGTTCTTTACCAGACAAACTCACCAGCTTTTACTGGCTTTACTTTAATGAAGGAATTTCCCTATCTAGATTTAAACTGGAAAGCCTGGTGGCACAGTGGTTAAATGCCACAGCTGGTAACCAAAAGGTCGGCAGCTTGAACCTGCTAAGGTGCTCCTCGGAAACTCTATGGAACAGTTCTGCTCTGCCCTATAAGGGCTCCATGAGTCAGAGTCAACCTGATGGCACTGGGTTTGGTTTGGCTTTTTTAAGATTCAAATGAACTCACCATTCCTGATGAACAGTATGCTGACTTACCATTTTCTGAGTCATCACAGTCAAAAACTCACTGAAGTTCACTTTTCCTGTACCTTCCTTATCAATTTCACTTATCATTTTCTTGATCTCTTCCTTCTTGGGCTCAAAGCCCAGGGCCCTCATAGCCACCTACAACGAAAACAGGATGCCATCTCACTATGCGAATTCAAACCCAAAAGGAGGAAACACGACAGTAGTGACAGCATTTAGTGGCATTAGATATGATAATGTTAAAATGGTTGGGTGACACTAGAATATCCATCTAAGTGATGTCTGCAGCCAGCTTTATTTAGTAACACTTGAGAACACTTGAGGTAGACGAATACAGGAGGAAAAAAAAAATCTGCTTTTGTCCTCCCCTGTTACTTTTGGCAAGAAAAAGGTATTGAGAGGTGTGCAGATGAAGACATGGGGCAGGTAAAGAAGAGGCAGAGAAAGGCAGGAATGTGAGCTTGCCTTAAGTTCTCTGACATCAATGCTTCCAGTTCCATCGGTATCAAAGAGGTCAAAAGCTTCACGGATTTCTTGCCTTTGCTGTTCGGTGAGCTCAGGCTTGGAACTCATCCTTTTTCGTTGGGAAGTTGATGCCACGCTTGACTTCCTACTGCTGGAGGCCTTTAGACATCAGACAAACACAGGAGCACAGTAGTACCCAACACACTCCATGTTTTACATCAAGTTGGCCAGGGATTCATAGCAACCCTCTATGATACCCAGTGCCATCGAGTCAGTTCCGACTCATAGTGACCCTGTAAGACAGAGTAGAACTGCCCCATAGAGTTTCCAAAGAACACCTGGCAAATGTGAACTGATGACCTTTTGGTGAGCAGCTGTGGCACTTAAACCCCATGTGATACACGGTAGAAATGTTTCTTAGGGCTTTCTTGGCTGCAATTTTTTTACTTAAGCAGATCGGCAGGCCTTGCTCCCATGGTCAGGTTCTAACCACCAACCTGAAGGTCAGCAGACGCGTACACACCATCTGCGCCCCCAGGAACCTTACAAACAACTGCACCTACTCCGAAAAATGTTTTACACTAGCCAGTTTATACTCACCAGCCCCTGGACCTTTCCCCTCCCTTGATTTATTCTTGTTTCTGGAGGTAAGGGGTCCTCTTGTTCTTTGGGACCCTTCTTATTGAAAGTCATCTCAAAAGAGCTAGCCAGTGTGCGTCATGGTAGGGATCATCAGTTCTCCATCAACTAGGGGATTCTTGTTCAGGAAAATGTCCCTACACTGCCCACTGGCTGTGCTTCCCTCTAAGTGCTTGGAGTTTGTGGTTCCGGCTACATTTGCTCAAATACAACTAGGTTGTTAAGGTAATTACATTCTGCCAGTATACAATCGCGAAAGCGACCCCGCTCGGCACGTTTCTGACTTCTCCCAAAAGCTCAGAGCGGTCACCAGAGTCGCTAGACTTCAATTTTGGAACCCATGCTAAATAAGAACAGCTCCCCTCGTCCAGCCGTGTGCTGAGACTTGGGCAGGGCGAGGCTGCCCGTAGGCCTGGGTCGGAATCGGATCGAGGCCTGCGGGGAAATAACCCAAGTGACCGTGGCCTGGGGAGAGTCCCCAGGGTCCTGGGGAGGGCCAAGGGAGCTCAGGGAAGCCCTAGGGAACGGTCGGGCCTGCTGAGGGCAAAGAAGGAAGCCGGCGGCTGGGCTCCAGACGCCACCCTTCGGGACACGGTTTAGAGGGAAGAAGGGCTCCCCGACGCTCAGAAGAGCACGGGAGAGGCGGCACTGCCTGCCGGGGGCGCTGAGCCCTCACTCTCGGTAGTCGAGTCAGGACCAGACCGCCGGCACTCACCATTGCTGATGGACTTGGAAGCCGTTGTTACGGCAACGGACGCACACACGGAGTCTGCGCCGTTCCCACCGCCGCGCGCGCGCCCGCCCCTCTCCCCATTGGTGGCCCGCCCGCTGTTGCCGCTCTCTATTGGCTCAGAGCCGGAGTGGGTGGGAGCAACCTGGCTGAGCTCTGGCCTTTGGTGGGGCAAGGCACGCCCTGGCGAAGGAAGGCGGGAGATGATTGGTCAAAATCATGCTGTTCCCGCTGATTGGCGGAGTCGGCGGCGAGCTAAGCCAATCCTAAGGATGGGGGAACCTCAGCCGATTGTGGCCTCATGCAGGAGGCGAAGGGGTGTTAGGGTGCTTTCAGTTCCTGCAGCGGGCGAGCTCGGACGGCTCCGGGGAAACCGCCGGCGCGGTAAGATGGCGGCGGGGGGGTGGGGGGCAGTCCGGGCCGGGTCCTTCTGGCTTGCGGTTGGGTGAGGGAGCGCGGGCACCGGGAAGCCGGAGTAGGTCGTGTCCTCGGACGTGGGGGTGGGTGTGTCTGCACCGGGAAGCTGAGGCCCCAAGAAGGGGAAAGAGGGATGTGGGGACTGGGAGCCCCAGAGGTGCGGACTGCTGGCCTTTGGGAGGGCACTGCCCGCCACTTCAGGGCTGCAGAGCGAGCACCCTAGCGTGAACCAGCTCACTAGTCCCCAAACTGGGTTCCTAGAGAGAACAACTCATTCTCTTCTGGCTAAAAGCAGCCCAGGAAGGCGAGCTGAGAGGCCTGGGGACTGGACTTGGACAAGAGTGGAGAGGATGTGAGCTCCGGATGGGAGGAACATGTTCCGTAAAAGAGCAAAGTCACCTGGAGTTTGAAAAGGCTGCACCTGTTGGGAGAGTGCAAAGGGAGCGGGAGGGTATCGGGTGAATTGGGCCGTGGGTGGCTCCCAGCCCCTCCCTGCTCCCCTTCCAGGCACGGGGGCAGTCTTCCAGGGGAGGCACAGAACCCGAGGCAGGTGTCTCAGGCTGACAGTGGCAGTATTCCCCAACCTGCCCTTTGCCCACTGCTCCCTTGAGCAGTGAACCAGGTTCCAAACCTTTTCGATCGCATTTGACTCTTCCCTACCTGCCCCACATCAAGCCTCTGCGTGCTGTCGATTCCACCTCAGAAAGACCACTGGTTCTCTCTTGGCCTTGACTGCTTGCTCTTGAGAGCAGTCAAATCTCCAAGACTTTCAGCAGGTCTTCAGGTGACAAGAGCACATCACCCCTACTTGGAAGGGCCCTGAACCTTGGACTCCAGTAACACCAATCTCTGCACGGTAGCCTGAGTGATCTTGGCGAAGGTCGCATCCCGTCACAGCCCTTAGCCCTTCTCACACTACCCAGGCCTCCCTCCCCAGCTCCCCCCAAGTGACTCCCTAGCCTGAAACCAGCCCCTGGGTGTCCCTGAGCTTTCTCCCCATCTTGCTTTACTCACTGTGATGCAACTTGTAGAAGAAAACCGTGGCCCTGTGCTGTTGCGTCAGCGCTGGCACCCCAGCTGTGGACAGAACACCCCCTCCGCCAGTCAGAGGTGCAGCGCCCTCAGCCCCAGCAGCCGGCGCTGTTAGTACTCTGGGTTCATCTGCACCAGAGTCCAAGTATGCTGCCTCTGAGACTCTCACATTCTGCGTGACAGTGGCTGGCATTCGGTGACTTGTGAAGTCGAGCGGTGCTCCTTCTCCAAGAGAGTAGCCGCTGTCACAGCAGTATTCGCTGAGTGCTTCCTCGAGCCACTCTGGTGTGATTCACCTATTTCCAGAAACTCAAAGGGCGATCACATAAACAGAAAATGCTATTGGCCACAAGGTTTCCATGTATAGAATATAAATGCTTCTCTCCGTATATCTTTAAGAACAGGACAGGTGATCGCAAACAGGACCACATTTTGAGCTGAAATGGACCGAGATGCTCCTGAGCAGATGCGAGGCCAGCCTGCACAGATGCATGTGACAAAGGATATCCCCAAAGTGAGTAGTGACACTGTTAACCAAAAGCAGGGGACACAGACGTATACCAGCCAGCCGCCAGTGTTTAACTAGTGCAGGAGCAGTCACGTTGAGTGCACTGATGACTGCACTCAGTTGTGGCTGTTGCTTTTATTTCATTTGGGTCCGTCAGTCACAGCTGTGGTGCCACCAGTGTTACAATCTGGCAGTCTCAAACAGCCCCTGTCGCCTTGGTCATGACTGCAGTGCAGGCTGGTTTCCCCGCTCACTCACGCAGCTGCCATCCTCGGGGGCTACTCAGGGAGGCGTGTTGCACACTGGCCTAAGTCGGGTGTCTGGCAGTACCAGTTGGCTGCTGGCGGGGTGCCTTGGTGTGCCACCATAGGCCAGTCTGGGTGTCTTAGCAGGATGACAGAAATGTCCTCAGAGGGCTGCAGTGGGAGCTGGAGGGCCTTCTAAGGTCTAGCCTTCTAAGTTTTAGAAGGGACTTTAAGGAATTGACTCCAATGCTTTTCAGATCTGAAAAATGTTACCACACTGTGTTAAAATATGGTCACATCCAACAGCGCTAAATTATAGATTCCCAAGAGGTCGCCCTGGGCCGCCGGCTCCCCTTGTTTGTGATGTCAGGCCCAGCGCAGCCTTCTCTGGGCGATCTGTGTACCGGAAGGCTGAGTGGCCAGTCCCGGCTCCTCGTTGGTGGGGATGCAGCGGCCATCAGTGATGGCAACCCCCGTGCTTCCAGCCAGCAGAGCACGGTGTCTGGGTGGGAACGCTGATGGTCTTCAAAATAAACTCGTTCTTTCTCAGTAACTGACTTCATAGAAAGTAAAAGTGATAAACTACCAAAATAAAATAAAAGATTAGTTTTATGTTAACATATGTACCTTCTGCAAAAAGCGTCTATTGATAAAGATGAAACCAAGGTTCAAGAGAGCCCAGCTGCTCAGACCGTTCTCTTTTATCTCAGGGTCAGCTGACCATTAAATGAGTGTGACTAGATGGCTGTCTTTCCTATTCTTAAGACAATCTCTAAGATACTAATTTTATGCTTTCCTTCAGTAACTCACCCTGGAGTCTCGCTACTCATTTCCAGGCTGGACTTGGACTCTTCGTTGTTAATAGCTCTTGCTCTTTGTCCTCTGTCCCTGCTTCTTCTGCAGTATCTCATACACTCTTCTCTGAGTCAAGAACACTGGCCCCTCACACAGTGGACTTTGCTGGGAAAAAGACTGGTTCAATTCCCAACTCTGCAACACCGTGGAGGAGCCCTTGGCTTCCTTGTCGCAAACTGTATTTGCACACCATCCCTCTGTTCTCGAAGACTCCATGTCTCTGTTAACAAGTAGAGTACCAGTGAGACACGTTTAAAATTGTGAAATGAAATTGTACTGAAACTAATGGCTAAGTTCTTGCCTTTTTTAAAAAAGGAGACTGTTACCTTCTTGGGGAAACCCTGGTGGTGTAGTGGGTTAAGTACTACGGCTGTTCACCCAAAGATTGGCAGTTCAGATCCACCAGGTGCTCCTTAAAAACTCTATGGGGCTGTTCTGCTCAGACCTCTAGGGTCGCTATGAGGCGGACCCAACTGGATGGCAGTGATTTGGTTACCCTCTGGAAGACAACCATAGCTAGAGGTGCCAACTCTGACGGGACTAAATTTGAAGTCCTTGGGAATCTGTCAGAGCACGTCTGACTGAGCCCCTTTTTGAGCTCAGCCGGCCTTCACACATGCTGAGGTGACCGAGGGAGCAGGCTCCACGGTGCTTGCAGGAACTGCAGTTGGCCTGACCTGGGCCAGTCGGGTCGGGGAGAAGAGGTACTGTGAAAAAGGGGTGGGGGCAAGTTTTGCGGTTCATAGGGCATGTGTTGAGGAGGTCTTGGGCATTTCAGCTGAGGTGCAGATTACTTAGTGTGCTGTGACTGTACATGTGTGGGAATAATCGGAACAAAGTGGAGAAGAGTTTGGGGTGAAAAAAGTTTTGGAGGAAGGAATGCTATGGCCAGCTATGTCTCAGATTACATGTGAGCAAATACCACTGAAGTCACAGTTGTTGTCATTCTGTGCTGTGGAATTAGTTCCAGCTTAGTGACCCTATATGACAGCCTTTTCAGGAGCAGATGGCCACCAGGTCTTTTCTCGTGTGGAACCACTGGTAGGTTCCAATTAGCTGCCTTTCAGTTAGCAGACAAGAAGCTAACTGTTGAACAACCAGGCCTCATTACGGAGAAAGTAAGGGGTTGGTTGGGTCGTTTGGAATCAGGAACAGCGTTTCTGTAGGATCTTCAGCTTTCACATTGCCAGCTTGGATGGACTGTCATCCGGGCTGAGAAAGGAAACCAGACCTTCCTAGGGAGTGAGGAATATTGCCAGCATCTCCCTGGGAATGCTTGGAGCCGGGCTCATTCAGCATGTGACAGCCATGACTTTGCATTGGCGTCCTAGAGTCAGACCATTTAGGTAGTGGCATTAGACGCTCTGTTCTGTCATTGTCCCTGATTACGAGAGTTAGAGATCAGCTGGGAAACTGCTTGTGTTGCCTCGGCTGAAATGGAAACCTTTTAGTGTCCTCAGAGTTCAGACAGGGAGAGCCAAGCCCTGGGCGGGGCCACCTCACTGTTGCCCACAGGAGTGCCCCACGTGGCAGCAGAGGCTTGGGTCGGGACTCAAGGCCGGTCCTACCGGGCCCAGGCCCGTCGCACTGTGGAAGGCGAAGGGGCAGTCTTTCTCCAGTCTTTCTCCAGTCTTTCTCCAGGGGCTGCAGACACTACGCTTGACTGTCTTCTTGCTGATGTTTTCAGTTCAAGCTAGCCAGCGGGTGGCATTTGAATTTTGTCGTGACTGTTTGCCCCAGTAGTGCATGGAGATCAATGGGGTACTCAAGGGTGTACTTGTGCTTACTGACTGATTTCACATGCTGTCACCCCACAGCACCTTCCTACAGAATCAAAGCCGCCTTTCAAATTGACAGTCCCTGACAAGGGCAGATGACCCAGTAAGCACTACTCTGCAGGGAACAGTTTCACATGGGCTGCACTTGGCTGTGGTGTTGGGGAAACCCGTGTGAAATTGTTCCTATATGTATGTAGGTGAGCACAGGTCAGTCTGCGCTTGCCTTGCTTATTGGCTAACCTGCCCCTGGGATTATCTGTCGGGAGCATGAAAGTATCACTTTGTCATCAATTGTCCAGTTTAGATCTGAGGTGGTTGGATTTCTGCAGTGCGTGCTTTGCTTTCACTAAGGACGTGGCATCAGGTCCAGCCTGAGTCAAACACTGTGTCATCTGCTGACCAGACTCTTCCTTCTTTCCTGATTCCAGCAGAGGAGAGCACCACGGGCAGTCCAGCACTGGAACTGCACACGGCTCGGGCTCGACAAGCGGTTTGAAAGGGGCAAACCAAGCACCTGGCCACTGCTGCAGTGGCTGAGCCCCTGTCTGCTGTGGCTCTGAATGCCTCGCAGTTGTTGTTGCACTAGTGCACACTGCCACCCCTCTTCCCTCAGGCCAAGAGGTGCACAGTGATCGGAGGCGCCGGGTTCCTCGGGCAGCACATAGTGGAGCAGCTGCTGGCGCGGGGCTACAGCGTCAATGTCTTTGACATCCAGCAGGGCTTTGAGAGTCCACAAGTGCAGTTCTTCCGGGGTGACCTCTGCAGCCAGCAGGTGAGGCCTCCCCACGGGCCCCCAGGGTCACTCATGGCACTCCCCTGACTGGAAGGCCAGATAAATGTTGCTTCCCTAATTTTTTTTTTATCTTGAGAAATTGAAAAATAATAGAGAAGAACTTAACAAATGGCCGCGTTCTTCCTAAGAAGCCTAGTGACACGATAGACCCCGTGCTTGGCTGCTAACCGAAAGGGCAGTGCGTGGACCACACCTGCCGTGCATGGGAGGGACATGTGGCAGGCTGCTTCTGTCAAGCTGGTGGCCTTGGGAAGCCAAGTGGCAGTTCCCCTCTGTCTTCTAGGGTCGCTGCGAGTTGGAATCCCCTTGCCGGCAGTGGGTCGAGTTGGGTGTGTTGCCGTTCTGACTGTTCAGAGGAATGACTGTTGTTTCTGTGGAGACTGTGCAGCTCTGCGATCACGTGGAAGCAGCTGTGGTCGGCATGGAAATGAGTGGGTGGGGTCAGATGCTGGTAACACTGGTCCCCAAAAGAGTTGGCCACAGGCCTGCTCTCGGTTGTACTCCTGTGCCCCAAAGTACAGGTGATGAGCCACCAAGCCAAGAGGCCAGCCAGCTGCTGTTGAGGTGATTCCGACTCACAGCAACCTTAGAGGACAGAGGAGAACTGCCCCATAGTTTCCAAGGAGCGCCTGGTGGATTTGAACTGCCAACCTTGTGGTTAGCAGGCATAGCGCTTAACTGCTACCAGCAGGGTTTCCCGCTGGGCCACGGGTATTCATTTTTTAATTGAGAAATGATTCACACACCATCAAATTCACCTTTGGAGAGTGTACATCTCAGTGCGCTTTAGCATGTTCACAACCGTGGGACCATCACCAGGGTCAGTTTTAGAACTTTTTGTCTCCCCTGAAGGAGACCCTGTGCCCTTTGGCAGTCGCTGCCTGTACCCATGATCCCCACTAACCACTTGGCCACCCCGCAGCTTTGCCGCTTCTGGGCATTTCACATGAGTCACATCGCTGTGTTTGCCTCGGTGCCTCACTTCTCTCCCTCTGTATTGTGTTTGTGTCCATCCTAGCTCAAAGGCTAGTGCCATCTCTCATTTGATAGCATGTTACTCGTTTGCTTGACAGAGCTGGTGCCAGGTGTGCCCAGATGTTGTGGCTTGGAACTTCTGGAGGGTGCAAAATGATCCCCGTTTATGTAGAAAATTGCCTGTCCTCCCTGATTGGTCAGCGGGCACAGAGCCCCTTGTCACGTACCCTTCAGATCCCCTCCTCTGTAGGGGCTGCCCTCTTGTCTTTGGGATCACCTTGATTTCCACAGTGACTTTGCTGTTGGTGACACTGCTAGTGGTCTGTCATCTGTGTCTACAGCATGTATCACACCATCTGTCACTAGGCTCTTCTGCATGGCTTTGGTGGTATCTGCCAGAGAGGTATTTTTCATATGACTCTTGGTGACACAGCTTGCCCTGCAGCACTGGCCATTCGCCCTCCCTCTGCCCCACTGCCTATACCTCTGAGAAGAGGTCCACTAGATTGACCCCCCCCGCCCTCCTCCTTGTATTGCATCCCAGGTGACCTCACTCCTTCCTGGTGATTTTAGCCCACAGCCAACAATGTTGCTGTCAGGTGACACTGAGTTGATTCCAACTCACAGCTACCCTTGGCGCAACAGAAGGAAACACTGCTGGTCTTGTGCCATGTCCACAGTCACTCTTAGGCTTAAGCCCTTGTTACAGCCACTGTGTCGTCTGTCTCCTTGACGACCTCCCTCTTCTGCACCAACCCTCCCCTCTATCGAGCATGGTGTCCTTCTCCAGGGACGGACACCTGCTGACAACACGTCCAAAGTATGGAAGACCCAGTCTCACCACCTTTGTTTCCAAGGAGCACTCGGGTTTGTCCTTCTTCCACAACAGATCTGTTGGTTCTTTTGGCGGTCCATGGGACATTCAGTATTCTTCTCCAGCACCACAATTCAAAGGTATCAATTCTTCTTCTGTCTGCTGTGTTCATGGTCCAGGTTTCACATGCATAGGAAGCGATGGAAAATAGCATGGCTTGGGTCAGGCGCGTCTTGGTCTTCAAGGTGACATCTTTAGTTTTTAACACTTTGACGAGATCCTT
Source organism: Heterohyrax brucei (assembly GCA_028571685.1). Taxonomy (NCBI): domain Eukaryota; kingdom Metazoa; phylum Chordata; class Mammalia; order Hyracoidea; family Procaviidae; genus Heterohyrax; species Heterohyrax brucei. The sequence goes on from CM053166.1 coordinate 199,799,669, forward strand.
TGTGGCAGATTTTCCCAATGAAAAGCATCTTTTGATTTCTTGGCTGCTGCTTCCGTGGGTGTTGACAACCTGAAAGATCATTCTCCACTAAGACGATGTTGCTGACTTGTCCAGTTATGAGGGGTTTTGTTTTTTGGATGTGGAGGTGCCATCCATACTGAAGGCTGTGGTCTTTGATCTTCACCAGTAAGTGGTTCAAATCCTCTTCGCTTCCAACAAGACAGGTGGTGTCATCTGCATAAGGCAGATTGTTAGTGACAGGTAGCGGTCTTCCAAATTTCTTGGCTTAGATGAGTGAGCACTTCAGCTGCTGTGTCCGTTTGTTGAAATATCTCGGCTGATAGTCCATCAGTTCCTGGAGCCTTGTTTTTCACCAAGGCCTACAGTGCAGCTTCAGCTCGCGAGTCCTTTTGATATCACCCCAGTAGTCCTGGATAACTTCCTTCCTGTCTGATACGGCAGGGTGTTCCTGGCTCATCATGTGTATTTCCTGCCCCAGATCGGCCAGTGGCCATTTCTCTAGAAGCTGTGGTTCTTTTCAGCAGTAAATTAAGCGTAGCTTTTTCGTTTTATTGTGATTGAGTGAAAGTTTAGAGTACAGTGCAGATTTACATGCCCACCTGTCTGTAGCTCTCTTTGCTGTCCTTGCCTGGTGACAGCACACTCCTCTTTTCCGTTCCATGCATGTCATATCCTCTTAACGATGTCCTGTCCCTCCTCTCCATTCTTAAGTATACTGTTATAAAATCCGTTTCAGGTTGCTGTGTCATGTCCAGTTTCATAGGACCCAGTACTTCTGTGTAATGGTTATTTGTGCTATCTTTTACAATGTGAACATAGTCATGTGATTTATCATTTTTGTCTGTAAACTCGTGTTCCCCAGAAGTTTTGCCTGCCTGGTACCCTCTGTCTGAATCCCATGGGCTTCTCCCTCCCCATACTGGTTTCTATGCGGCACCCGGCAATGGGAGGGGCAATTCAAGGGGTCACTTGGTTTGATTCTTCCCATCCCGAATGCCCATCTCTGTTAGCTGCAGGCTTATTAAAGGCCAGGAGACAAGGAGCCTGGGTCGGGGAATGGGAATGTGAGGAGGCTGTTTACCTCTCTGAAACAAGAGTGATTTTTGTCTTTGTTTGCTTTTCCAGGATCTGTACCCAGCTGTGAAAGGTGTGAGCACAGTGTTCCACTGCGCGTCACCCCCCTCTTCCAGCGACAACAAGGAACTCTTTTATAGAGTGAATTACATTGGCACCAAGAACGTCATTGAAACTTGCAAAGAGGCTGGGGTTCAGGTAAGGGGAAAGCCGGGCTGAAGTTGGTGTGGAGGGCAGGGTGGCCCTGCTCTCTCCTTGTCACTTCAGAGGAAGAAAGCAGAGGCATCGCTGACACCACAGCGGTCCGCTCTGTGGAGTCGGCCGGAGTTGTGATATTCTGCATACGAGTCAGTCACACTTGTCACTTGTAGGCCATCTAAGGACCCTCAGACTTAACTGTTGTTAGGTGTCGTCAGGTTGGTTCCAACACATAGAAACCGCATGCACAGCACAATGAAACCCTGCCCGGTCTCATGCCATGCCCACAATTGCTTCCTCGCTGAAGCCCGTGGTTGCGGCCACGGTGAGAATCCATCTTGTGGAGGGGCTCCCTCTTGTTCACCGACCGTCCCCTCTACCGACCCTGATGTCCTTGTCCAGGGACTGATGCCTCCCGCAAGCACGTCCAAAGTATGTAAGACACAGTCTCGCATCTTTGCTTCCAAGGAGCCCTCGGGTTGCCCTTCTTCCAGAACAGATCTGTTGGTTCTTTTGGCGGTCCGCGGGACATCCAATATTCTTCTTCACCACCACAATTCAAAGGCGTCAACTCTTTTTCTGTCCTCTTTGTTCATGGTCCCACTTTTGCACGCATATAACGTGATTGAACATACCATGGCTGGGGTCAGGCGCACTTTAGTCTTCAAGGTGACATCCTTACTTTTCTCAACACTTTAAAGAGATCCTTTGCAGCAGATTTTCCCAATGCAATGTGTCTTTTGATTTCTTAACTGTTGTTTGCTGGGCTTACGACTGCGTTGCTCACTGGTCCAGTTGTGAGGATTGTTGTTTCCTGGATGTTGAGGTGCAATCCATACTGAAGGCTGCCGTCTTCGTCTTCGTTAGTAAGTGATTCATACTTTCTTTACTTCCAGCAAGTAAGAGGGTGTCATCTGCATAACCCAGGTTGCTAATGAGTCGTCCTCCAGTCCTGAAGTCTAGTTCTTCTTCATATAGTCCAGCTTCTTGGATTATTTCCTTGAAATAGAGATCAAAAAGGTCTGGTGAAAGGACACAACCCAGACGCACACCCTTCCTGACTTTAAACCACGCAGTGTCCCCTTGTCCTGTTCGTGCGACTGCCTCTTGGTCCATGTACAGATTCCTCATGAGCACAGGTACTCAGGGATTCCCATTCTCTGCAATGTTCGCCATAATTTGTTAGGACCTGCACAGTCGAATGCCTTTGCATAGTTGACGAAATGCAGGGTGAATGTCTTCCTGGTGTTCCCTGCTTTCACCCAAGATCCATCTGACAGTAGTGACATCTGTGGTTCTACATCCTCTTCTGAATCAGCCTGAATTTCTGGTAGCACCCTGTTGACAAACTGCCGCAGCTGTCTTTGAATGATCTTCGGCAAGATTTTCCTTGCACCGTATAGTGATGATTTTGTTTTGTCATTTTACTATTCAGCCGAATCACATTTCTTAGGACTAGGCATAGACACGGATCTCTTCCAGTCAGCTGGCCCCACATTCTGTGGCATAGACACATGAGCACTTGCAGGGCTGCATCCGTCTGCTGAGACGCCTCAGTTGACGCTCTGTCAGTTCTGGAGCCGTGTTTTTTCACCAGTGCCTTCTGTGCAGCTTGCACTTTTTCCTTCAGTACCATCAGTTCCTGATGACATGCAGCCTCTTGAAATGGTTTGCATGTTGACCTATTCTTTGTGGTGTGATGAGTCTGTATGCTCCTTCCATCTGCTTTTGATGTTTCCTGTATCATCAGATGTAACAGTCTTTGGTTAAAGAGCTATAAATTACAGACCTTGGTTATCTATTAAAAGAAAAGCAAAACCAAACTGTTTAGTTTTAGTCCCTAGAAATCTATTAGAACTCAGACCTGGGGTCGGGGTGATGTCACTCATGTTGTAATACATTTGTAACCTGTTATACATGCAGGTTCTCAGGGTTACCTTTCCAGGGTGCTACCTGCCAGCCCAGCACTGACACCTCACAGTGGCCTCCAACACAGATGCTGTGTGCTTGCATGAGAGGAAAGACCAAAGTGAGCCGCAGAACCTCACTCCCATCGTCCTCCTGGGTAGCACAGGCCAAACTGGGCAAGAAGCAGAAGGAAGAGCTGGCTGGGCTCTTGTGGGCTCTGTGTCCTTTAAAATTGCGCACTTACAGTAATGCCGAGCAGATGCCCCAGAGTCTGAGCAGAACAGTCCTCACCGGGGTTTGCAGTGGGAGCAGGTTGCCAGGCCTTTCTGCTGAAGCACCTGATGGTGGACTCCAGCCACCAGCCTCTGGGTGAGGAGCCAAGCACATCAACCATTTGCACTACCCAGGGACGGCTCTCTCCTTTTTCAAGTTCCTTGATAAAGCCCATTGGAATTCATGTAATTGCATTGAACTTGTAGGTAATTTTGGAGAGAATTGATGCCTTTCTGTTACCAAGTCTTCTCATCGGTAACCAGGGGATGTCTTCCCATGTATGTTTGTCTCTTTGGTGCCAGAGTTCACACTTCATAAAGACATACACATCTCTTGTTACAGTTATTCCCATATGCCTTATCTTTTGTTGCTGTTTAAATAATACATTTCATGTGACATTTCTAATTGCTGCTGATGCATCAGAACACAGCTGATTTGATTTGTTGATTTTGTATCTGGTGACTTTGTTGAACTCAGTGTTTTCTGTATATTTGGCTGTGTTTTCTATCTAGATATTTGTGTCATTTGTGAATGATGATGGAAACCTTGGTGGTGCGGTGGTTAATGGCACATCTGCTCAACAAAAGGTCGGCAGTTCAAATCCACCAGGTGCATCTTAGAAACTATGGAGCAGTTTTACTGTGTCCTGTAGGGTCGAATCAGACTCTACTCAATGGCAGTGGGTTTGCTTTGGGTGGGTGAATGATGACATTTTTATTTCTTTTCAAATCATTCCATCTTTTTGTCTTCTCCTCCCACTCTGACTAGAACTTCCAGTGCAGTGTTGAAAATGGATGGTATAGATACGATTTGAGCTAGTGGTGGTCCTTGTTGGATAAGGCGTCCTGAGCCAGAGAGCTGGAAGCTGGGGACCCTTGTCCGAAAGCCCCTTCCTTTAGAATGGCAGTCCTCCGGTTGGGTGGACGTGTATGTGTGCACGTGTCTGTCTGCTCGCAGGCAGGCTTAGCATCCAGAAGCTGCTGGGCTCTCCGCCCCACCTGGGGAATCACTCCTGTACTGAGATGCCATTAACAGTGACATTGATTGTGTCCCTCAGGTGTGCTGGCATGGAAAACAGTGAGACCCAGTGTGTAGACTGGTGGGTGATCTTTGGAGGATTTAAGCAGACATGCACAGTGTTCTGTGCTGGCGGGTGGCAAACAGAGGCCATTTGAGGCTCTTGCCTACATGGCTGTCAGCCTGTTTAAATAGTGATCATTCCTGACTTGTCACTGATTTCTTTTTCCTAATCGTTGTTTCTCCTCCGCCAGAAACTGATTTTAACCAGCAGTGCCAGTGTCGTCTTTGAGGGTGTTGACATCAGAAACGGAACTGAGGAGCTCCCTTACGCCTCGAAACCCATTGACTGCTACACAGACAGCAAGATCCTACAGGAGCGGGTGCGTGGTTGGGCCCGCAGGCTCTGTGTTCTGAAGGAAAAGGTCGATGGCCACCGGAGGCTGGGGCTCAGAGGCCTAAGCGCCTAGTGTGTGAGGTACCCACTGTAGGTGAAATTAAACTGAAAAAGACCATCACTTAATGTGACCAGACAACCCCTTTTCCTGATCTCCTGCAGGCAGTCCTGGACGCCAATGATCCAGAGAGGAATTTCTTAACTGTGGCTATCCGCCCTCATGGCATTTTCGGCCCCAGGGACTCCCAGCTGGTCCCTGAACTCATCAAGGCTGCTAGGAAGGGCCAGATGAAGTTTATGATTGGGTGAGTTGGCCCACATGCTCCGCACCCACCTGCTGGCTCCTAGAGCTCTCTGTCAACAGCCAGGCTGTTACACAACTCTTTTCTTGGGTGACTGTCACAGTCACCCTCTGCATTCGTTTCCTGGGGCCACTGTGACAAATGACCAGATAGATACTGGCGGCTTCAAAAGAGTAGAGCATATTGCCTGTCACAGGTCTCAAGTTTCGAGGTCTGAACTGGGGGTATCAGCGCGGCCCTGTTGTCTGAAGGCTCTAGGGGCTGATCTGTCTTGGCTTCTTCCAGCCTTTGGTGGTTCCTGGCATCCCTTGGCTTGGGGGTGCATCCCTGCCCTCTTGCTTCTGTGGTCACACAGCTGTCTCCCCTGTGTGGGCGTCTCAGTGTCTCCACGTGGCCTTCTTAGAAGGGCTACAGTCACTGGAGCAGGGCCCACCCTAGTCCAGGATGACCTCGTCTTCCCTAGTTACCGCTACAGAGACCTGATCTCAGAGCAAGGTTGTGATCATGGTTCCAGGTGGACATGATTGGGAGGGAAGGGGCCAGTCCAGCTAGGAAATCCCTGTGGCCCTGTTTGATAATCGAGGAACCTGAGGGTCCTAGCGAAGCGATTGACCTGAGGTCAGGATGTGTTCCCGTGCCTGCTCAGTAGAAGCACTGGCGGTAGCTGTGTGGTGGGCGGAGGTGGTGCTGGCTGTTTCTCAGGCACGCCTCTCCGGAGGCTCTTCGTTTCTCATCCCCTCTCCCTTGCTCCCCTCCTCCCCTCCTCCCCCACTGCCGTACCTCCCTGCCCTCCTGCTCAGCTTCCCTATATCCCTGTCACTCCCCACGTCTTAGGGAATCTCAGCGCTGAGGGGTTAGAAAGAGACAGGCAGGAAAATGTGTATCCTGCAAGGGAGATCAGATGCTCAAGGGCCCGGCCCGTTCGTGACTCAGTGTCCCAGCATCCAGGGCTCTGGGAGCTGAGCCTTCTCTGTGCCTGCAGAAATGGGCAGAACTTGGTGGACTTCACCTTCGTGGAGAACGTGGCCCATGGCCACATCCTGGCAGCAGAGCACATGTCCCAAGACTCAGCCGTGTCTGGGAAGGTAAGCGCCCCCACCTGCCTTCCGGGTCATTGTCACTAAGAGGGGATTGGCTGAGCAGTTGTGGCCTTGCACGGAGTGAGCCCCTCCAGGAGGGGACTTAGCCTCACCCCTGGGGCTGCCACGACCCAGTACATGATACACTGATGCTGAGCAGAGACTGGGGACAGTGCTCTGTAGGGTGACATCCCCTGGTGGGCTGCTTTCTCTTTAGCCCTCCTGCTACTGGTTCCTGAAGCCTGCTTCTCACCTGTCACCCACCGCGTTTGCTCCTTTCTGACCCTTAGAGGGGTCCCTGCATCCGAAGCTCTGTGCTTAGGTTCCTGGTGGGCAGACGCTGCTGGCTCCTCAGCTGGGTGAGCCTGAGGCGGCGGAGAGTCCCCTGCCTGGTTGTCTTAGGCCTCGAGCCTTGTCTTCCCAGAGCTGTCACTGCTCACTCCTCATTTTGTTCTCCCAGACCTTGGCTGCTTGCACTCTCGTAACTTGTCACCGTTGTTCGGTTTACAAATTGCCCTTCCTGAGTGCAGTCTAAATGTCACTTGAACTGCTGACCCCTAAGTAAGACTTACCTCCCTCTCCCTTTGCACCTTACACGGTCCAGATCAGCAGGTCAAAGGGGCATTTCTGCTGTCTGCCATGTGCAGGAAGTGCACAGCAATCACTTATGCACCCGTCTGTGTGCCCTGTGGGGCTCAGTGTCCACCCCACTTGGGAGCGGCCTGTGGGAGAGCTGGGCCCACACGCAGCCAGGGAGTGGCCACTGGCTTTTGGAAGTGTTGCTTACACGCCGAGCTTCGTTCCCACTAGGAGGCCACCCAGCCAGCACCTCTTCTTCTCTCGGCAGGCCTTCCACATTACCAACGACGAGCCCATCCCCTTCTGGACATTCCTTTCCCGCATCCTGATGGGCCTCAACTACGAGGCCCCCAAGTACCACATCCCCTACTGGCTGGCCTACTTCTTGGCCCTGGTGCTGGCCCTGTTGGTGATGGTGGTCCGGCCAGTGCTTGTTCTGCGGCCCACCCTCACACCCATGCGGGTCGCGCTGGCTGGCGCGTGTCACTACTACAGCTGTGAGAGAGCCAAAAGCCTCCTGGGCTACCGGCCCCTGGTCCCCATGGACAGGGCTGTGGAGAGAACCGTGGAGAGCTTTCACCATCTGAGGAGAGCCACCTGAGGCCTGTGGCCCGTCGCTCGCCCCTGTGGCAGGGGTCATGTCCCCATGCCCGGCCCATCTGGCCTCAAGCAGCGCAACCTCTGTCACCTGCTATGTCCCAGTGGTGATCTGCGAGTGTGGCCTGGGGACACGGCATTACCATCCTACTCTTTCCTTTTTCTGCCTTTTTCTAAGCATGGGGAGGCCTCTGTGAAGACTGGAATAAAGTGAGTGTGGGGGACATACGGTTTGTGTGTGTGACTATCCCCTGTGGCTGAGATGGAGCCATGAGGCTGGCGGGCCAGGGGAATACAGACAGGAAGAAGACGTGCCATCTGCCTGTACGGCACTCAGTGATGGGTGATGATGAGGCCACAAGTAAATACCGCCCACGTCTCGGAAGAGGTGGCGTCCTCTCAGGGATGGGGGTGCAGACCCAGGCACACCGGCCACTGGGGGAGTGGTATGGGACCAGGTGACAACTGAGCATTTGCACAGTTTCCCCCGCCCAGAGCAGGGACCGCCTGGGAGTGGGGCCTGTGGCAGCCCTGCACACTTGGTGTTCATCTGGAACCTGAGGAGTCTCTGAACCCCGGGAAATACAGGCAGCCTTTCTCTACGGGGGGACCCATGGTTCTCATCAACAGAGGGGCAGCCTGCTGTGGGGTGTCAGTGACTCCAAAGCAGAAAAGGACTGGTGCCTGCGTGAAGGCCGGCTCTGCAGCTGGGCAGAAGTCGGTGAGGCTTCGGGGCTCCCCGTCCTTTCCATCAACTGGTAGCGAGCTGCGGGCGCCCTCCGGCCGGGAGTGTCAGTAGGAGAGTACAGGGGCAATACTGTCAGAGGGGGTAACACCAAGACGGCTCCCAGTGTCCACTGCAGCAGCGGCTGGGGAGGCACTGCCAAGGCAGTGGTGTCGCTAGGGTCGGTGTCGCCTGTCACTGTGATGTCACTTGCCCATCACCTGCCAATCAAAATGTAGGTGGCCGCAGGTGGACAGAGAGTCAGGTCTCTGCTGAGACCTGTGGGTCAGGCATATGGCGACTACTGGCGTATCTCCCCGTCTCTGCTGCTAGCTCTTTGGAGGCTGCAGTGTCTGTCATTTGTTTCTTCATGTCTGTTCCAGAAGCGCCTGCTCCAGGAGAGGGACCAAGAAAGTGGGACTTGACCAGAAAGACTTAGAGAAGAGGCCCGCCAACCCCACATTGACCAGTAGGGGGAGCCCCAGAGAGAAGCCACTGTCCGGGACAGGGGGCTCAGCAGGGCAGGGCTGGAAGCAGGGTTCAGAGCCAGGTCTTGCAGCCCACATTGCCCAGCTAGATTCCAGCACCCCGACACCGCAAGGGTGCCCGTGGTGAGAAGGCGTTCACGATGCAGACTCTGATAGGAGGCTTTCCCACATGAGGAGCTCAGAGTCCGCGAGTGGGTGGTTGGGAAGAGAGGCATGGTGGAAGATGCCAGAATCTTTCACTGCTGGTATATGCTGCCTGCCTTTCACCAGCCCTTCCTTGTCGTTGATTTTGGAAGGCTACAAATGATGCCAGCTCTGCCTCTTACTAGGTTGGCCCCAGAAGGTTCACTCGTGTCAGCTCCTTCAGTCCAGAGAATGGCCCAGAGAACTTGCTAAAGTGATTAAGATGGGGACAAACAGCATGAGGCAGGGAGAAGACCCCTAAGCCATTGTCCTGTGCCATGGCCTGTCTTCCATCATGGTGGCATCTAGAGAGGCCGCTCGTATTGGGGACCAGAGTGATTCAAGCATGTATGAATTTAGGAACTGGCTGGTTCTCCCAGAAGGCCCTGTCAGAAAGGAGGCACAAGGAAGGTAGCATAGGTGGAGGGGGACCGGAAGCCTGGTCACAGTGGGGAGGTGCCGAACAGGCTCTTGGGCCCAGTTCTGAGACAGCTCTGGCTGCTCGGGGGGAGAGGGCAGGCAAGTCCTAACAGGTTCAATTGCTATGAAGCCAGGGTGGGGCAGCCCTGCCGAGCAGGCTGGGAGTGGCTGACACCCAGCTATGGGGCCATGGCACTGCCACCCAGCCCCCTGATCAGCCTTGTCAGGACGCTGCTCTGCCTGGAAGGCCCAGGGCCTCCTGCAAGTAGTGCTTGGTCCTGGCAGCCCTGTCTGCAGAATACTGAGTGATGATTGTGATAGCTGTCCCAGGGCAGTCCCTCCAAAGCTCCTGGCCCAGAGGTATGGAATGTGTGAGGTGCCAGAAGCAGCCTCTGGCCTCCAGAGGTCATTACAAGGATGGTGCCAGCTTCCGGGATGCTGAGCAAGGTGAGCAGTCGAGAGGGCAGGGCAGGTGTAGTAAGGCGTTGTCCCAGCCCTGCATCAGCCCGGTGCCAAAGGCTTCCTATCCTGGGACTGAGGCCTCAGGGCAGCCTGATGTCAGTGGTCCCAGAGTCCCAGGACAGGAGAACTCTGCTTTGCACATGCCCTTTTGTGCTATTTTGGGCCTAGGTGGTACTGAGACCTGGCCTGTAAGACAAGCAGCGGCCACAGCCAAAGCCCCGAGGACACTGACCCCGATGCCACTGAGGAGGCGAGGGTTCCTGAGGTCCCTGCCCATTCATGCTAAGGACTGAATGTTCTATTCTCCGAAGTCAGTTCCCACTGCTGAAGCCACAGGCAAGGCATCACCCTGGAGTGCCGTCAGCTCTCTTTGCCTGTCTGACTCCCACACACCTTTCCCGGGCTGACAGCCAGGCCAGGTGAAATTCCCGTGTCCCCTCCTCTCAGCTCCCGCCGTTTCTGCCCCGAGCTTCCTCCACTGATCACAGGAGTCTGAGATGTCTGTGCTGTGTATCTGCGTCTCAGTGGGCAAAGTGCTCCTCAGAGGCCTCACCTAGGTCCAAGCCTATCAGTGACTTCTGCAGTGTCCGCCTCAGCTTGGGGCCCCGGCCTGACTCTCCTCACCCCACCAAAAGCGCTTCACTGAACTGAGTTGAAGGAAGGGAACTGAGGGCAACAAAGAAGTTGTCCTGGGGTTAGTCAGCAAGAGAGCCCAGCAACGACGAGAAGTCACTCATGACCCAGAGCCAAAGCAATCCTCCAGAAGCCAGGCCCCAAGGATCCAAGTTAGCCTGGGACTGCCTAGAAGTGGGGCCCTGCCTCACAGCCTCCTGGGGCCTGATAATTTCTCCTCCAATATTTGGAACTGAGTGAAGGCAGGCTAGGAGGCCACCTAGTCCAGCCCCCTTATTAATCAAAGAGGGGCTAAGATGTATGCAAGGCCTTTCCAGAAGAAAGCCCATTCGTGGAAGAAGAGCTGTTGCAACGAGCCTCTCTGCAGTCTTCTGCCCACCTCCTTCCACCAGTCTTCTGGAAGCCTTCAACACTTCAGGTCAGTCTCAGGTTCCTGTGCTGAGGAAAGGAGTAAGGGCAGAAACGTGCAGGTTCCTAGAGACCACACAGGCCCTTGCACAAATGGCTGGTACTGGCCTCATCCCAGGTGGGAGGTGAGAACCACTGCCTGTCTTGTCCGTCAATGTCAAGGCTCTGGCTCCTTCCACGACATCTCTTGGCTCGCCACTTCGCTCCAGCGGGCATGAGGTCCTGCCAATAAACAGCACTCCTCATCTTCAAAGCACTTTGGAAATACTAATTAACTCTCGGTTAATTGGATGAAATAACATGAAGCCCTAGTGACGTCACCTCCATCCTCTGCCCAGATCTAGCCACGAGCCAAGTCTGGTGACTACTGGGCTGTGAGCCCCGTCGTGTGGTGACTTGCTAGGCTTTCACAACCATCCTCCCGTGCTGGGACCAGCAGGGAGGCCCCCTGATCAGCCTCAGCTCCACAAAGGTGTGCACGTACCTGTGTGTGAACAAGTCACACATTACCACATGGACTTGCTGGCAGTTCTAAACACAAACTTAGAAAAACCTCAGCTCTTTGTCAGAATGGCTGGGGGCTCTGCCATCCCAAGGACCTCAGAACCCACTGTCTTGTCTGAAGCCACTCCAAGGAGAAGGACCGCGCACCCTCCTGTTCAGGACTGCAGTCAGGGAGGCTTCCTCAAGCTGGGCGAGTAGCTGCTTGCAAGGCCTGGAGGCCTGCGTCTGCCTGGAGTCAGAGGAAACCAGGTCGGAGGGCTGACGTTCACAGCGTACAGGCCCTGGGCTGAGGCCCTGGGCCCTAATCCTCACTGGCCAGGCCGACGGCGCGCATGGTGAGGTGGATGGCGTGGAGGCCAGGGTCACTGCCTCCTCCGGGACGGTCACTGTGCTGACTTCTAACAGCACGGCTTCCTGTGGCCTGTTGGTATTCTTTAGGTCAATGGAATGACAGTGCAGACACTCTTACAAGTCGGGCTTCTGGCATGCGATGCCCCCTCGTTTGGGGTTGGACTTCGTTCGTTCTCATTGCTGGCGAGTACTACGCTGAATGACTAGATCACGGCGTACTTAGTCTTTCTACTTTGATGAGCTTCAGGGTTCCTTGTGGCTATTACGAAACAGTGCTGCTACGGCTGTTCCTTGTGGATGTCTTTTGTGAAGCATGTGTGTTCAGTTCTGCTGAGTATATGCCTCGAGCGCAGCTGCCGAGGCAGGGAGTCTGTGCATAGCACTTTACACTCCGTCCAGCCGTGTAGGAGCTTCCCTGTTGTCCCACAACCTTGCCAACACTTGGTATGTTCTGTCTTACTAGTTGTCATGGTTTGAATTTGCATTTTCCTGAGAACTAAGAGGCCGCACACCTTTAGTGTGTTTAACCTTTTGGCTCCTCTGAGTTCTCGCCCAATTCTTTTACCTGCTTTTCTAGGGGGCTGTGTATCTGTGTTGTTGATTTGTAGCTGTTATTTGTCATTTATTTGACGTATTCTGGATGAGTGCCTTGTTGGATGTCTGTGCTGCACTGTGAGTAGTCTTTCATGTTCCGGATGGTGTATTTTGATGAACAAAAGTTTTTCCTCTTAACCTAGTGCAGTTTACCAAGTTTTACTTTATAGTTAGCAGTTTTTGTATCACGTTTAAGAAATCCTTTATGACTCCAGGTTCACAAAGATGTAGCAGGGACAGGGGTCTGGGAACCATGTATTTAGGGGACATCAAGGTCACCTGGCGTAAGTAGCCTTTTGCTAAGAGTCTTCTGCACCCCGCATTGGTGAGTGAAGACTGATGGCCTTGGAAACCCCACACGGCAGTGCCACTCTGTCCCACAGGGTAGCTCTGAGTTGGAATCAACTCAGTGGAAGTGGATTTGGGGCTTGGGGGAAAACCCTGAGCTAAAAGCTAGCGTCTTGAGAGATTTGGGTGACCACCAAATTCGTAGCCAGCTGTCTTGGGCCGTTGTGGAATCCGGAGGACTGTGCCTTCCACCTGAGCTCTGAGCTAGCTCTAGGGGGTCAGGACCAGAAGAAAAAGTGAATACATTGGTAGGATTAGGTCACAATTCCTCTGCCCCTCACGCCTGCCCAGCCCTCTTCCTCACGTCCAAACGAAAAGCCACGTTACCTCACATGATGTTTCTCATTTCTGAGAAAAAGATTTGCACGGGTAAATAACAGCAGGCAGCCACTACCCCTCCCCTGCCCAAACCCCCCACTGCCCCCGAAGGCGAGCCTGGTCCTTGTTGGAAAGGACACCCCACATGGTCCTTCTGTACTAGGAGGGGCCCAGCTGTAGCGAGACAAGGGGCCTCACTTGCAGAAACCAGGAGTGGGAGTGGGTGCCAGGGATGCGAGGTGAGTGCACATCCAAGCCGTAGGCGAACACGTCTGCTGGGGCAGTACACTTGTGTCAGCACGGCCGCAAGGTGCGCTAGCAGCTGTCACCAACCCTGAAGCTGACGGGCTGAAGCCAGCAGTGCCTCCTCTGGAGGAAGACGTCGCAGTCTGTTTCTACAGAGATGGTACCTTGGAGATGCTGTGGGGCACTTCTACTCTGTCCCACATGGTCGCTATCCGCCGGAACCCACCAGCCGACGAGGGGCTTGGTTTGGCATTTGGGGGGTGGCTGGGGGCGGGGTGCTGGGGAGTTCATGCTGACCGAGCACAGCGTTTCTGCTGGGGGTAGCAGTCAGGGTTGTTGTCAATTTGACGCCATATAGATAGTTCTTAAAAGAGTGTCATTTTCAAGGCAGTCTTTTTGTTTTTACTAGTTAAGTTAAACCATTGTTAGGTTTTAAGATGACTTCTGGGGTTATTTTCAATTTAAGGTTTAAAGATTATCTCAGGGCAACACTCTCAGACAGTCATCCTCCATGGCTCCAGCAAGTCTGGAGTCCATGAAATGTGAGATTCCGTTCTGCAGTTTCCCCCTCCTGATCAGCATTCTTCTACAGAATCGTTGGTGAAAACGTTCAGCAGTGGTAGCCAGGCGCCATCCAGTTCTCCTGGGCTCATGGAGGCAGTCAGCCGCACATCCCATTTCCTCCTCATATTTCCGACTCTGCTTCTTCCCCTGTTGTTCCAGGCAAATAAACCCCCAAAGGCACTGCTGTGGAGTCGATTGCCCCATAGCTTCCAAGGAATGCCTGGAGGATTTGAACTGCCAACCTTTCGGTTACCAGCTGTCATTGATTGAACTGTGTCCCCCTAAAAACGTGTGTAGCCATTTGGCTGGGCCATGATTCCCAATATTTTATGATTGTCCCCCATTTTGTGATTATCTGATGCTGCCTGTGGTTAACAGAGCGGATGGTATTAAAGAGGATTGGAGTGGGACTGTAAATCCCTTCCTGAGGTCACCTCCCTGCTCCAGTGTAAAGGGAGTTTCCTTGGAGTGTGGCTTGCACCACCTTTTGTCCTTTCACCCTACAAGAGAGAAAAGGAAAGGGAAGCAAGCAGAGAGTTGGGCACTTCACGTCACTGAGGAAGCAGAACTGGGAGCAGAGTGCACCCTTCCAACCTGAGGTTCCTGCACCAAGATGCTCCCCAGCAAGAGACTGACGCAGCACAAGGAATTTCCTCCAGAGACGGCAAGGGGGTAAGCCTTCCACAGAGCAGACACCCTGAATGCAGACTTGTAGCCTACCTGACTATGTAAGAATAAACTTTTCTTTGCTAAAGCCATCCACCGCGTGGTATTTCTGTTAGAGCAGCACTAACTAAAACAGTACTGACTAAAACAAAGACAACAATGACATGAGGGAAAAAGAGCCCAGAAGACCACTGTACCACCAGGGTTTCCATTCAGGCCAACAAAAGGAGTTTATGTTTCAATGTAAACCAAAAGAGAGAGACATGCAATACACATTAATTGCTTTTTCACACAACAGTATTTCATAATCATTCCTCCTGGTTGGTATATTTAGATTCAATTCTTTTTTTTTTTAAATAGCTACATCAAATTCTATACTATAACATAAAACACAAAATACACATTCAATAATTTTTCAACTGTTGGAGATTCAGGTAATTTCCAATTTTTTACCACTCTAAGCAATGTTTCCGTAAGTATCCTTATACATTTTTCTTTGAGTACAAATCTATTATTCCAACAGTGTAGAGTCTTAAAGGACAAATTACCAGATTAAAACTTACATACATTTTGAATTTTCATAAATTCTTTCAGAGCCAGCCAAGTGCCAAGTGCCGTCGAGTCAGAACACTTTCCAAATGCATTATGGTCTAATATTATACCGTTAACTGTACCACATGTGCGTTTTTGTCAGGTGCAGTCATTTACAGCTGCCGGGTCCACAGTCTTGGTGATGTTCGAGCCTGTCACAGTAGCCACAGTTCTGCATCCCGGAGGGGCTCCCTCTCTCCTGCTGACCCTCCACTCAGCCAAGCACAATGTCCTTCTCCCGGGACTGATCCCTCCTGACAGCATGTCCCAAGTACGAACTGTAGTCTTGTCATCTTTGCTTCTAAGGAGCATTCAGGCTATACTACTTCCGAGAGAGAGCTGCTCAGTTTTTCTGGCAGTCCAGGTTATATTCAATGTTCTTCACCAGCGCCACATTCAGAAGCTTCAGTTCTTCTTCTGTCTTCCTTACTCAATGTCCAGGTTTTGCATGCATATGACACAACTGACAATACTATGGCTTCGATTGGTGTACACTAATTTTAAAATTAATAAACAAAAAGCAAGTTTTTTAAAGAGATGAGCTAGCAGGAGACAGACAGATGTGACTCCCTGTTCACTGCTAGTAGTTGGCATCCTGACTTCACTGGGAGGGAAGGACCCACACGTAACCTTGTCCAGATCCTGTCCCTTGTCCTAAGCTGTTGGAGCAGAAGCCCCTCGGGACTTGGCGGGCCCCTATATGGCTGCCTTCACAGCAGACGGTGTTCTTCTCCCTTCCTTCTTCTCTTTTGAAGCACATTCAGACCCTCTCTCCCTCCCTTGTCTTTTTTTCCCTGGGAAGATGTAATAAGGGAATTAAGACTCCTTAGTCTTGAGAAAAACTGCTGTCCAACTTGTACACATAGAGAATAAATGTGAAGAACTGTGATTGGATGGTGGCATTTCACAGACCTATTTCCTCCCCTTTCCGAACATTGACAAGGCAGCCTGGCCAGGGGCCAATACTGTAACACAAAGGAGCTCTCAGCCTACCAAAGGAACCATCATTTCATAGTACTAGGATGCCAGCTGTAAGGGCAGAGTGAATAGATGCTATGGGATCCATGATGGGGGTGACTCACTGACTTGAGAGCATCCAGGTTGACTTCCTGGAAGAGGTGGTATCTGAGTTATAAAGGATGACCAGAAGGTTAGCTTGAAGACTTCTCTTCCCTCCCCACCTTCTCTGCCTTCCATCTCTACCTCCTACTTCCTGGAGGCCTGAGATGCAGCAGATCTTGGGTATCTCCTTAAAATGGATATGGTCTCCATGTTCTGACTTTGCTTCCAGAGCATCATCTCTTTCTGTTTTCTGCTCCCACCCCTTGTCCCCAGTGGCTCCTCCTCCTGTGGACATTCTGTACATTATGCACATATATATTAATAAAAAGCATTGCTGTTGAGTTGATTCCACCTCATAATGTCCCTATAGGACAGAGTAAAACTGCCCCATAGGGTTTCCAGGAAGAATCTGGCAGATTCAAACCACCGATCTTTTTTGGCTAGCAGTTGTAGCAGTTAACCACTGCACCACCAGGGTTTCCACTGTATGTATATAAACATACACAACTATATACTCAGTTTCTATATGTCATACAGAAAACCATAGTGGTGTAGTGGTTAAGTGCTATGCCTGCTAACCGAAAGGTTGGCAGTTCAAATCCACTGGCTGCTCCTTGGAGAATCTATGGAGGAGTTCTACTCTGTCCCCTAGGGTTGCTATTAGTCAGAATGGACTGGACAGCAATGGGTTTGACTTTTTAAGAGTATGTTGTTGTTGTTGTTAGGTGCTGCTGAGTCGGTTCCGACTCATAGCGACCCTATGAACAACAGAACGAAACAATGCCTGGTCTTGTGCCACGTCCACAATAGTTTTTACACTTAAGCCTATTGTTGTGGCCACTGTGTCAATCCATCTTGTACAGCGTCTTCCTCCTTTTCGCCGACCCTCCCCTCTACGAAGCATGATGTCCTTCTCCAGGGACTGATCTTTCCTGACAACATGTCCAAAGTATGTGAGACATGGTCTCAGCATCTTTGCTTCCAAGGAGCACTCTGGCTGTACTACTTCCACAACAGACCTGTTGTTTCTTTTGGCGGTCCATCATACATTCAACATTCGTCTCCATCACCACCATTCAAAGGCATCAATTCTTCTTCTTTGTTCACAGTCCAGCTTTCGCACGCATACGATGCGACCGAAAATACCACAGCTCCCGTCAGGCACGTTTTAGTCTTCAGGGTAACATCCTTACTTTTGAATACTTTGAAGAGGTCCTTGGTGGCAGATTTTCCTAGTGCAATGAGACTTTTGATTTCTTGATGGCTGCTTCCAAGGGCGTTGACTGTGGACCCGAGTCAAATGAAATCCTTGACAACCTCAATCCCTTCTCCATTGACGACAATGTCGCTCACTGGTCCAGTTGTGAGGATTTGGGTTTTCCTGATGTTGAGGTGAAATCCATACTGAAGGCTATGGTCCTTGATTTTCATTTTAAGAGTACAAGTTATATAATAAAAACGAGTTTTAATTTTTGTTATTTCTGGGCCCAAGGGAGTCTTTATTGATCATTTTGCTCCACGTTTTTAGATTGCTGCCCCCAAAGACGGGCCATTGATTTACACTCCCACACTTGGGGCCAGGAAGCCAGATGCTGTAAATTCAGCTCTGACTCCCACACGCTTACATGTGGCTGGTCCGGTGGACTCCAAACTTCCAGCGTTTGGTTAGCAGCTGTGTGCATTCCCTCTTTGAACCACACAGTGACTCCTTGAGCTCTTACAATGTGCCCTTTACCTCAGCCCAAGTAACTCAGGGTTTTGCACATATGTGGAGTGCTGGGAAGAGTTGGCTGCACTGGCTTCTGCTTCAGGTGCAAATAGGTGACCTGGGACTCTTCTGTGCCTCGTTGGTTCCCTTTCCTACTAAAACAGCCTTTTTTTTATTTTAGGGAGATTCAGACTACTGCTGTCACAGGCAGTGAAAATCACTCTGTTCTGTGTGTCATTTGTCAAACAACAGTTATGGATGCTTTTGCCACACACAAGTTTTTAATTTCTCCATCTTTTCTAATTTCTGGTTTTCACGACATACTTAAAAAAGCCATGCCCGCCCCAGGATTCCTTCTAGCAGTTCTTTATTTTTTATTTTTTTCATTAAATTTCCGAGCCATCTGGAATTGATTTCCACGTGGACTATGAGGCAAGAAATCCAGTTTGTTTTTCCAAATGGCTGGTCATTCCAAGCAGGGCTTTGAACCAGTTCAGTCATGGCCAACAAAGTGAAACCAGAAGAGATGTGAATTTTTTAAATTTGGGTGATGCAGAACAACAACTGGAACAGGGGAAATTACAGGCCAACACCCTGGAATGGGAGACTCAGATGAGGTGTAGCGAGCCCTTTCGTGAGCCTGATGGTGAGACTGGATTATTGACAGGACTGTGGACAGCAACGCACACTCCATGTGGCACAGTCCTCAAGCTGCCATCTTTGAGTGTGGTCACCAGTTTCCCACCGTCTTCAGATTCTTAGGGGTACAAGGTTTGTTTGCTGTGCAATACATACGTTGCCACCGTATTCTAACAATAGATTAAGTTTCCAGCAGGAATTCAACCCTTAATTTTACCCATTTCGGTTATCATGGTGATCTACCTAAATTTTTCAAATTCAGGTAGGTTCTGGGGTCATTTCCTCAGCCATGACTGAACTTGGAAGAACCGATTCAAAGCCCTGTTGCCAATATCACCTACTAACTAACACACTTTCTGATCCACCGATTTGAAATGCAGCCTTGGTCACGTGCTGCATTTGACAGTGATTTCCTGAGTGCCTGCTCAGGCACTGTCCCAGGTTCTTGGGTGAGGAGGAAGTGGGGGGAGAGCCAGGAGGCAGTTTCAGTGCAGGGTGTGTGGGGTGTGGTGCAGAAGGGATGCCCCAGTTGTAGCGGTGGGAGAGACACTCACCTGAGGCTCCATGGTTAGGGACGACTGCCCTCGAGACGTGGCGACCTCTGAACTGAGACACGAGCTATGCTAAGGTCCCAGTGTGAGAGAAGGAGGCTTATGAGGGAATTAGCTTAGAGTCTGCTGTGACTGCAGCATGACTACAGTGTGAGCTTAGGAGGAACGGCCTGGAAACTTGCTTCTGTTAACGATCACGTGGGCTCACCAGCAGTTGGAAATGACATCAGTGAATTTGGTTTGGTTTGAAGTTGAGAGTAGGATGCAAAGTGAGCAAGAAGGAATCTCCGATGCCATCCTAGCTTGGACAGCTGGGTGACTGGAGTGACCTTCTGGCCCTGGCAGAGGCTCAGGACAATCCCTCTAGCTGCTGTGTTGAGGGCAGAGACAGTGGGGCAAGACTAGATGCCAGGATGCCAGCATGGACTAGGATGGAGGTAGCATCGTGTTCTCACGTTCTTCCATGGCATAGCACATATCAGGGCTCCACTTCTCTTTATTGCTGAGTGATATTCGTTGTTGAATGAATGGTGTGGCGTATGCATGTGTGTATCGACGTGGTGTGTGAATACACCACATTTTACTTACCTGTTCACCTGTTTATGGACACTTGGAGAAATGGATGTATCCATGAAACAGAAGAGAAAACACGTAATTCAAGAGAGGGAAGCCCTTGAGCAGATGCTATGGGGTAGGGTCCATGACTCCATACCGGGACCGTTCCGCACAGCTGTGTGGCCTTTCTCAGGCTGTTCGTCACCTCGGGCAGGCGTGAAGACAGCCAGTCTTTAGATGTGTCCACTCTTCATGCTGTGTTAGGCAGTCGTGACAGTGGGGCAAGAGAGATGAGGACGTTGGCAGCAGAAGGGCTGAAGTGGTGGGCCATCAACTCTACACTGGGTGGGGAGAGAAGTACAGACTGTAGAGGTACTGGGTAGGAAGAAAGTACCGGGGCCGATGATGGGTAGTTCTCCTGAGCTTGAACAGTAGTTGTCACTGCAGTAGCTGAGCAAGCCAGCTGAAAAGAGAAGAGCTGGCTTCAGGAGTGGCTGTGGTGGAACAGACAGGGTCTTCCGAAAATCAGTCAATGAAAACCTGAGAGATCATAACCAAGCTTTGTGCCTCAGAAGGCTGGGAGATGAGACCCCTAGCCCAGAAAGCACTCAAAAGACACAGTGGCCGCACCGACAACGGTGAAGATGGCCCAGGCCCAGGCCAACTGGATGGTGACTGTCAACAGGCATTGCCTGAGTGGAAGCGCATGCTTTACCCCAAGGAACAGACTCGCAATTTTGGGGCCAGACAGACCCCCTGGTGACGGTGGTCTCGGCTTACACTGGCTCAGCAGGCCTGGGCTGAATGCCCTTCCTGTGCCAGCCAGAGCCCGCTGTTAGGAAGGCTTGCTTTCTCCTGTGTCTCTGCATCCCTCTGCTAAGGTGCCCAGCCCATGAACCCTGCCAAGTGTGGGGCCACAAAGAGCTTGACATAGCTAGCAGGAGACAGAGCTCACGCTCACAATGCCCATGGGACACCAGGCCTGCCAAGGCGGGGTCCCAGGAGCCAGGTCTGTTCAGTAGCGGGGTAGAGGTGGCGGCGCTTCGGATGAGGGGTGCTGGACAGGGAGTCTACTGTCTCTTCCTTGCTGCCAACTGTACAAAACTCTGGAAAGCCACGGTGGGGAAGGTTTCCAATTAGAACATTCTTTTTATGATCTAGGAGGATCCTGAACGTGGCAAAGAGCCATTCTTCAGGGCAGGCAGGATGAACCGCCGGCTAGCCCCAGCCTGGCCACTGCCCTCACACATGGAGCCTTGGCCAGACCACCCTGAAGCTAGGACAGAGGCCACGCTGGGCACAGGGCAGGACGGACAGGGCTGAGGGACCCTACAGGATCAGAAGGGCAGCAGGGGTCCAGGCTGTGGGTGAGAGGGGCAGGAGGAAACAAGACCACTGCTCTCTGACGTGGATCCCACCCCTTCAAGGAGCTGAACTGGCTGGCCTCCTCCTTCCGACTGGGTGCTGGGCCAAGCTGGGGCTGAGTCCGCCTGGTATCTGGGCAGGGTGGGAGGGGTGGCTTGGTGGGGGCAGGAGGCTCCAAAGGTGCACTTGGTGAGTAAAGGGGTGTCAGACCCTCAGGGGCGTGGGTGGAGATGGGGCCTCACCTGTCTGCTGAGGGGCTGGCCCAGCTCCCAGCACCCTGGGGAGCCAGTTCCACATGTTGAGGCCTGGCCCCTGACCCTCGGCCTCCCTAGGGCCCACCATGGGTGCAGCCACACCTGGGGATCCCTGGCCCAGGGACCCACCCTGCTTGGAGCCAGCAGAGTTACCCATCAAGTGGGAACCGGTTGAGGAACTGAGGAGGCTGAGGCGGCTGGGCGGGCGTGGAGCAGGGAGGAGGAGGGCAGCAGGTGCACACAGGGGCCAGTCCTTCCTGCTGCGCCCCTCCGAATCTCTGGGTTCCCGTGCCAGCCCTGCCACAGACTAGCTATGTGAGCCCAGCAGATCCTGTCTCCCTCCCGGCCTGTTTCCCCATTTGTACATACAACTCAAGGATTCGTGCTGGTTGGGCATCCCCATGCCCTTCTAGGGCAGACACGACACGCAGGCTGGTACTGCCCAGCCTGGGTCTGCCTGCCCCCCCGGGGCCTGATGGCTTTCACACTCCACCCAGCGTCCCCTCCCTAGCCTGGGAACTCTTCAACTCAACCAGTTGGCCCAACTTCTGTTCCCAGCCACAGAGACAGGAGCTTCAGAGTGATGCAGCCACTTCTTGCAAACTGGCACCTACCTTCCATCCCCAAAAGCCTGCCTCAGCACAGGGGTCCCCAGCTGCCCAGCCTGGCACCACCCACAAACACCCCAAGAAGGGTCAGGATCTCCACCCCTACAGCGGTGCCCCACTGAGGGCTGCCTTCAGGGAGGGGAAAGAACACCCTGGCCCTCAGTGGCACTGCCAGAGCCCAGTATGTTCAGGCCATGGAGCGGTGGGCACCAGGCAGTGGTGGCCAGCTGCCAGCGGAGCCTCGAACAGGAAGGGTCCCAGAGGAGGTGCGTGTCCTAGAGGAGGTGCACCTGAGAGTGAGTGGGAGGTCACCTGGCATCCCTGAGGAGAAAATAATGCCATTCCAACAAAGGGGACATCTTGTACCTGGGTGAATGTCATTTGACATGGGTGGCGCCTGAGGGGATACAGGTCAAGAGGAGGCTGAAGAAGCCCAGCTGGGCCATGAAGCCCAGTTGAGGGGACAGGAGGTAGCCCTGGTGGGGGTGGTGTGGAGCACCACAGAGGATTTTGTCAGGGCAGTGAATCGGTGGGCAGGGCAGGGCAGGGCAGTCACTGTTCGAGTCAAACCTGTTTGCGGGCGTGATCAGCTACAGGGCCTGGCAGGGGGGAGGATGAGGACAGCCTTGTCACCTAGGCTGAGCTGTCCCAGCCAATCTGGCCTTGGCAGAGGCTGAGTCACCTGGACCTTAGGAGGGACTCGATGGTAGGCTGTGCCCGTGGACATCCCTCTGGCTCAGGTTCTCCAGCTGCCCCCCAGGTTGGGTCTCTAGGTGGAGCTTGTCTTTGCCCACCTCTGCGTTGAATCCCCCCGACGTGCTATGTACTCTACCTCTGCAAGCTAGGGCACCAGAGGGGATCAAGGCCCAGTGGTGGGTGACATCGCCAAGATCACATAATGAGTACTTTCAGGGGCAGGAATTCCAGGCCAAAGACAAAGCCACCAGCAGCTAAAAGGCATGGGGGAGGGTGGCAGAATGAGGCCACCAGGCACGGTGCTGGTAGCAGAAAAGCCCTTGCTGGCAAGAGACAGAGATGAACTGGGAGGCCTGGTATACCATGTCCTCACACATCCATTCACACACCCGGGGCCACAGCCTCCTTGGATGAACCCAGCCAACCCCCCACCAGCTCCTCTCTGAAGGTTCTGGGACACCCTGGGCTGGCTTCTGGGACCCTGTGATGAAGCAGTAGTGCCATCCCCGCCCTCCTGGAGTTCACACTCTGGAAAAATAAAGGATAACAGCCCTCATGGTAGAGCCCTGTCATCAGAGGGCACAGAAGGTCATGACCGTGGTGTGTGTGTATGTGGTCCCGGAGGACTGGATGACAGCCTCCGAAGTTCTGAAAGATGTCTGAAGTCACCAGCAGACAAGAGGATCAAGGCCAGTCCAGGGAACTGGAGCTCACAGCAGAGCTCCCGGGCTGGGAGAAGCAGCCAGCACATGGAAAAGTAGCAGACTACTCCCCGGGCCATCTCAGAGTTTCCATTTCCTCCAGCCAGAGTTTAAGGATGGGATCTAGTCACATGTTTCACCTACTGAACTTGACTTTCATTTGGAGACTGGATGGAAAGAAAGGGGACCAGGGAGGTGGCTGTTCCAGTGGTCCAGCAAAGAGATGATGGGGACTGCACCAGGGTGGTGGCAGTGGCCATGCAGCGAAGGGGACACAGCACCACAGGGCTGGAGGCAAGAGCACCTGCTGGGCTGTACCCCTGATAGGTAGACAGCTGGCCAACTCTTGAACTGGCTTCGCTGGCCTGGCCAGAGAACGCCAGGGGCTTCTCCGCGCTCCCTGCGTCCTAGCCTCTACCCCAGCTCGAGAGGCTGGAAGCCTCGGGCCTGTGGCGGTGGCAGTGTCTTCTCTGGCTACGCTGGCAGTGGGCTCGCTGAGGTGCCTGGGGAGCCCGGCGCCCCACACCAGCCTTCGGGGCAGTGTCTTCCTGGCGCCCACCTGCATGACTTCCCGCCTGCGCCCGGCCGCCGCGCCTCCCCCGCCGTCTGGGCTCTCCATCTGCGAAATGGATCTGCGAGCAGCAGGAACCTACCGCATCTGGGGAAGTCGTTGGACCCGTGCGGGGCTCCGGCAGGGGAGACGGGACCGAGGCTGCGGGGGAGGAGCCACAGCCGCCGAGGCGCCAGGGGGCCGGCCGGCCTCGGTGTCCCCCGCAGGCAAGCGGGGAGAGGGCGAGCCAGCCTCGGTGTCCCCCCGCAGGCAGGCGCCTAGGAGGCGGCCCTGCCTTGGTTTCCGCGGCTTGCGGGAGGGCGTCGGGGCGGCGCGGGTCTCCGGGGCGGCGCGGGTCTCCGGGCAGGGCGTCCCCGAGGGGAATGCGCGGAATGCGCCCGGCGTCCACCTAGCGGGCGCCGTGGGCACGCAGGGGGCCGGCCGAGGGGAGGGGCCGGGGCGAGGCCTCGCCGACGCCACCGCCCAGAAAACCCGGCCGTGCGCGGCCGGCGCCCCCAGTCCGCGCCGCCGCTGCGCCCGCGCCACTCAGGCCGCACCTGCGCCAGGTAGGGCTGTCGAGTCGCCGCCGCAAGCCGCGGTGTCCTGGGCTGGGGGTCGGGGGGTGGCCTTCAGGGCCTCAGTTTCCCCGTCTGTGCTCCTCAACCGGTTGCAGCACTCCTGCAGGGGACCGCTGGGAAAGCGGTGGACTGAGTTTGCAGGCTTTCTCCGTGAACAAGAGACAGGTAGACTCACGGGCCCTCGTGTCTGCTGATGCAAGTGGCCTGGGCCCTCTGTCCTCGCACTTTTGAAATCAACAGACATTTGAGTGTAAGCAGATGGCCCGGGGCCAGGGTGTTCTGAGAGTTGTTTCCAGGCCCGTAATAATCAGACGGTCACGGATCAACCCTCTGTCCATTTTATGGATGAGAAAACTGAGGCTGGCTCACCCAGCAACTGTTTGCTGGCCTTGGAACTAAGGGCAGGGGCTCGCAGGTTCCTCCTGAAGGGCTTGTGCCAGGCACTGGGCAATCCCGGAAGGAAGCTACGCAGACGGAAGGCGCCGAATTAGGTGTCGCTGTGCCTTATCTAGGGGATCTGCAGCACTGTCTCTGTGGCTGGATTGTTTGGGACGGGGCAAGGGGAGCCGAGAGCTGTCCTCTTTGGAAAGGCAGAGCGATACAGTCTCAGAAGAGGCCAAGCAGTACCTCCAGTGTGTTCTGCTACTTCCTGCAGGGCCCCTGGGCGGCCTGTCCCGGTCAGCTAGGCAGGGATAGCAGGGAAAGACTAGGTGAGGGGGCGGGAGCCTGGGCTTTGGGACTTTTGAGAGTGTGTTTTCACCGTGGGAGGCCACGGTGGGTGCAGCAGCTTCCCGGGCACAGTGGTATGGCTGCCCTTCATAGGCTCCAGCCTCGTGCTGCCTTGGCCTTGCAGCCCCTTGAACTTGTCTGCCACCTGGCTGGAGGGCAGGAGCAGCGTGAGCGGTGGGAAGGGGGTTCTGGGCAAGAGCTCCAGTTCCATTCAAAGCCACTTCCCATCAGCTGGCTGGGATCTGCAGAGGGTGCAGGACAGGCCCTGCCTTCCTAGGACCCCCTCTACCTCAGCTGAAGACATCAGGGGCAGTGTGTAGGTGAGGTCAGAGGCCCTTAGCAGCCAGTGGCCAGGACACAGACCAGGCTGAGCTCTCTGACTGGTCCTGGAGCTTGTGCTGTCCTGTGTCCGTCCCTGCCCACCCCAGACCTGGGAGGGGCTGGAATGGCTCACCTGCCCCACCCCAACTCTCCTCTGGCCCCAGCCCCAGCTGGTGCTCAGCATGTCCTCGTCACCATCCTCCAGACACCCACGCAGCAGTTTTAGGCCAAGGACCAGGCATTGATCTGTGGCTCTGACTGGTGCACAAGGAACCACGGGAGCCCAGAGGACAGGGACCCCTCTGGCTGGGGGGTGTGCAGGGAAGACTTCCTGGACGAGGGGGCGCTTTGAGCCTGAGCCTCTCTCAGGGCCACTTGTGGCTGGCCTCCTGACAAAGCCTCCATTTGTCCTGAGAAAACAAAGCCACTTCGTACTGAGTTGCCAAGAGCCAGCCTTGTCCCAAGGAGTGACTGTGTGGTAGGGGACATAGATAGGCCACCCTGTAAGAAGCTTCCCTCCTCACTTTCTGCTCAGCTCAGAACCAGAGCCAGGGTTTAGACGGAGCTGTCACCATCTGAGGACAGAGATCCCTCCCCCGGCCTGCCCTGTGGCACCTGTTTCAGCCTAGCTCCTCGTGTCCTCCTGGGCCCCCTGTGTGGGCGCAGAAACCAGGCCCAGTAGGGTTCACCTGGAACTTGTCTTGGTTGCACGGCTTGGTGCGGGGAAGCCTGCACCCCTCCTTCCCCACTCCAGTCTCCAGAGCCCAGAAAGTGCTAGCGTGTGTGCGAGAGAAGCTTCCCTTCCACTTGCTGGCCCCTGATGCCATGGACAGGCTGGGGCAGGAGAGCTGAAGGCCACAGAGGTGCCTCCTGCCCTGGGGCCCCCCGCTGGAGTGGACCAGAGGCACTGCACTCCCACCATGCCTGCAGATAGCTGCTTAATGCCAGGACAAGGACAGTGCTCTGGGGACCACTGCCTGAGGGTGACATTCATGAGAGGGTGACAGTTGGTGGGGACTGGAGCAGGGGGTGATCTATCCACTGCCTCGCAGACCGCAGTGTGTGTGGCGTGGGAGGGCGAGGCTTTGGCAGCCTAGTGGCTGAGACAGCTGCTTGGCCACCTTCTGGGGTGCCAACGTGAGGTTGTCACGTGGCCTGCTGAAGTCTTCGTCTTCTCACCTGTAAGGAGGCCCAGGAGACTGGAGCACCTGCCTCCTCGAATGGCCCAGCTGAATGGCAGCACCGTCCTTCCGGGGCGTGGGGGAGGGGACGGGGAGTCAGGTTGTGAGGGAGCCTGTGGGCCCCCACCCGAGGGAAACCAGTTTCAAGCTCTCTGCTAGTCTGGGTCGAGGACGCCTCTGGCGTCTGTCCCAAGTTCCAGTGATTCATTGCAGAATGCTTCGTTCTGAGGTCGATTTCCAGATACCTGCTGAAGTCTGACGTTCTCTTTGATTGGCATTGTTTTCGCTCTTAGCTTTTTACTTTGAATTCATTTAAAACTTGCAGAAAAGTTGTAAGAGCTGCACGGAGAGATCCCATAGAGCCTTCTCTAAATTGTCCACTGTGAACCTGTGGCCATATTTCTGACTGGCTGTCTTCAGGGCAGTTGACATTTTGTTGTTAGCACTTGTCCAGTGACCGTGCCCAAGTCCGTCTGCTCCACACCTCAGACAGTCCAGGTGGTGACCTAGACTGACATTTGCTGGGCCAGAGGAGCTGACGACGTCTTGGATGTTTCTGGAAATTGTTGGTTTCAAAGACACTTTCACAACCAAAGGCATGTTGCAGTCTTCCAACTGCCTTTGTGGTGGGCAGGGGTGGTGCCAGTTCATTTATTCAAAGAGAAACTGAGGCCCAGAGAGGGACTTGCCAGTGGCTGTTTGAAGGGCTGGGAGCTAAGCCAGAAGAATGAGTCGCCACAGAAGCCCGCCTCTGTGCTTGCTTGCCTGCCCGTGCTGGCCCAACCCTGCTATTCTAGCAGACAGTAGAGAGCTGGGATGGCAGGGTTGGGCCAGGAGGGGCAAGGAGAAGAGTCTCAAAATGAAAGGGCAAGTGGCCCTCGGCCATCAAGGTGTCATCGAATGTTCCTGTGTAGACAACGGCACTGAGGTGGTGGGGGACGGATGGAAATGTGCTGCTTTGCCACAAATCCCCCAAGCTTCAATGGTAGAAAGACCTGGCAGCCAGTTACAGAAACACTACCTGGGCCTTTGCCCACCCCTAGAGGTAGGGTGGTAATGACTGCCTTCTGGGGCAGAACTGTCCTCATCTGCTCATTAGCACCAGGGGCTGAGCCGCCCCTGGGACTCTGGTGGCTGTGGCTGCTGTGGGTGGGGTTTCTGGTTGGGAAGACATGTCCCCTCTGGGCCAGCGATGGGCAGGCCCCAAGCAGTTGTGGGCCTTGGGCATGTGATCCATGGCTGGGCCGCATCTGTGGGCACACCTTGGCTGGGCCACCTGTGACTGTGGGCTCAGCAGGTTACTTTCTGATGACCGACGAGGTCAGTTACCCAGAGAGCTTGCGGTGCCCGAGTTGCAGTGGACAGAGCAGGCACAAGGGCTCTGCTCCCAAGAACAGGGCAGTCTGGGGAAAGTGGTCCTATCAGCTAGTGGCTGGGTTAGACGTGAGGAAAAACTGCCACCACGGAACTCAGGGCCAGCTCCTGCGCAGCTGGTATGCCTGAGCCCAGGGCACCGCTTCAGGGCTGAGCCCCAGGGCCTGGCCCCACTGGCCTCTCACACTCCCCTTGTCTCCCCCTACCCCCATCTCCCCAGCACCCAGCCAGAGAGCTTGCATTTTCTCCCCGAATGCTTGTTGAACACACGAAAAACAGAATCTTGGGTGCTTTGTCCTCTCTGGGCTTCCATATCCTTATCCAAAAAAACGAAGGCAGTGCTAGGAGGTAAGGCAACCTTCTGGAGACTGGAGGCCAGGTGTGGCAGGAGGAGTGAGGCGGGGAGGGCGGAGAGGAGAACCTGAGGAGGGCGGCACCTCAGAACTGGGGCGGGAGGGGCCGTTTGGGTGGGGGAAGGGTGGGGTGCTTTGAACTTCCTTTGAGATCACTTGTGACTAGATAAAAGGCATTTGCTCACTCCGGCCAAGGTAGGGATGAAATCTGAAATCCCGAGCACCAGCCCTGCTCTAGCAAAGGCCCGATGGGCACAGCAGTGAGCGTACAGTAGAGAGAGAGAAGCAGGTACGGGTGACAGAGGCTGAGATAGTGGCCCGGTGGGTCCCAACAGCCTCTTTTTATTGAGCCCTCTGTGAGCTGAAAGGTAAATGGATGTGGGAGAGCTGGGAGGAGGCCAGGCCCCCAGGAGTGGAAGGTGGCCAGGGGACAGGGGTCCCCCCAGCTCAGGAGGGAGCAGGCCTACCTCAAACGCTGCCTCCCAAGGCCCCTCCAGCACTGAGGCCAACGAGTCTAGATTCTAGGGTGTCCAGGAGTGGGAGGAGGTGGAATTCCAGACTTGCATGCAAAAGTCATTGACTTGTAAAGCACAGCTACAAACATCCCTCTGGGCTTGCTCCTTCCGTATCCCACCTCTCCTCCAGCTCTTTTTCCGCTTGTGTCCCTGCCACCTCCTTCCTGCTTCTCTGTTTGCCTCTAGGCGGGAGCCCCTGGGTTCACAGCAGACACTGTCACCACCTCCCGCTGACACGGGCCCAGCTCAGGGGCTACCAGAAGCTGCGTTGCAGCGCAGCTGACCAGGCTGATTTGGGCATGGTCCACTGGCTCTGTGGCCACTCTGGTGGGCCTGTCCAAGGTCCCAGGTGACCCCCTTTCCCTGGAGTGCTACGGAGACCCTCTGAATCTCGGGGGCTTCTCCATCTCTGTAACAGAAAAAAGCTACCTGTCTGCTGACTGCTGCCTTGTCTGCAACAAGCCAAGGCCACCGAGGCAGGAGGGCTCTGCCAGACCTTTTGGCCACGGGAGTCAGGCTCGCTGCCATGGGGCCTGGCTGGGTCAAAACCTAGACATGCCGTGGAGGGCTTGGGGACAGGGCTGGATGGGCCCTCAAGCGTTGGGGGGTTATGCGGCCCACTTTGTGCCCCGCGGTGGGGTCTGGCCGAGTTCGTTCCTGCACCTGGCGCCTTCCTCAGCCTGGCCTGTGGTGCCTGACACAGGCTCCTCCGTGTACGGCCTCCTCTGAGACACCAGCCCGACTGGCAGGACTCTTCCCACCACCTGGGGCTTGGAGTCCTGGGCAGGGAAAGTAGTCCAGAGAGAGAACAGGGTGGCAAGGAAACTTCTGGAAACTGACACTGTATGCATTCCTCTCAGCTCAGACAAGCCTTTGTGGGTTGGAGATGATCAGGCCCAGGGGTCAGGAGTCAGGGGTGCTGTGTGAACTGGCTTCTTGAAGGTCACCCCCATCTGCTGGCTCATCAGCCTCGAGGGGTGCAAGTGAGGGCCACAGGCAGAAGTAGGACTGGAACCAGGTCCTCGGGATCATTGCCCTGTGCTTTCTCCTGTGCACCTGAGATGGAAGAGACCACAGTGGCCAGTAGCTTCTAGGAAAAGGGCCCTGTGTGGTGGGTTCTGTGCTGGCCCCTCTGGTTACATGACCCTGACAGCCCTCTACATCTTGGACCGTACGCTGTGCCCCTCCTGTGAAATGACAGGCGATTGATGGGGTGCTGTAACCCGCTCCTGTGACCTTAGCACATTAATGCTGTCCCCTTTGGGCTCAGGGCTCCCAAGCCAACAGCACAGAGCAGCTCTGGAAAAAAGGACAGGCTTTTGGGCCCCACGATGGCATCCTCCCCCCACTGCCTCGTACTGTCCCATTTGGGGGCGAGCTCAGAACACTTGCTTCAAAAGAGGAAGGCCCTCCTCCTGATGCTCAGAGGCATTTCTTGAACACACCTGAAGAGAGCTCAAGTGGCTGTTCTAGAAGGTGGTCCTAAAGGCAGGGCACTTGGCTTAGACTTTCTCCAAAGGCCGCTGGAGGCTCCTGGTCCAAGTGTAACATTTCTGAGGAGAAGCCGAGAGGAGCCTCCCTGCCACGCCCAAGTCTCCTCCAGTGACTTGAGCCGCCAGGCAGGGAGTGGCCTGGCCAGGAAGGGTTCTGCCTTCCCTCTGTCCCCCTGACCTCTTGTTGTGGGGTTGGTAGCCCCCAACTGGAGCTGGGCCCGGGGGGAGGTGTGGAGGGACTTCAGCCGGGGACAGGTAGGCCCTGGGGTTCTGGGAGCCAGGAATCTCAGACCCGTGGATTCCAACTCCAGCTATTGCAGGGGGGCTGAAGGGAACAAGTGAGCCTGTCGCCAGCTGTTCTGGGTTGACTCAACCAAAAAGCAAACCCACTGCTGTCGAGTCAATTCTGACTCATTGTGACACTACAGGACAGAGAACTTCCAAGGGGCACCTGGAGAATTGGAACTGCTGACCGTTTGGTTAGCAGACACAGCACTTCACCACTCTGCCACCAGGGTTTCCTCTGGGTTGACTAGTTTCCCTAAAAATCCATGTCCATGCAAAAGTTCAGAATATGATCATATTTAGAAGTAGGGTCTTTACAATGTAACTTAGATGAAATCACACTGAATTAGGGTGGGCCCCAAGTCCAGTGTGACCGGGCTCCTTATGTGAAGACGCAGACAGGCACAGAGGAAAAAGAGCCACTGGAGGACGGAGGCAGAGGTGGGAGCAGTGTGGCCACCAACCAAGGAGTGCTGGCAACCACAGAAGCGGGCCGAAGGAGGGAAGGGCCTTCCTCTAGAAACTTTGTGGCAGGAGTGTGCCCCTGCCCGGGCCTTGCTTTGTGGCCTGTGGCCTTCTGGTTGTGGGAGCGTTCATTCTTGCTGTTGCTGTTGCTGCTGCTGTGAGGTGCTGCTGGGTCAGTTCCACCTCGTAGTGTCCCCTGTGAAACAGAACAAGACACTACCGCGTCGTGCGCCGTCCTCACGGTGGTGTCCATGCTGGAGCCCGTCGTCGCAGCTCTTGTGTCCGTCAGTCTTGTTGAGGGTGCCCCTCCTTTGCACTGCTCCCCCAACCCCCCCTTTTCCAAGGACTGTACTTTCCCGATAACGTGCCTGAAGGAAGCGAGACGGTCTCACCATCCTGCCTTCCACGGAGTATTCTGGCTTTACTTTCTCTAAGAGTGATTTGTTCATTTTTCTGGCAGTTGATATTCTTTGCTAACATGATTCAAGTGAGTCAATTCTGTCTTCTTTTTACGTTGTTGAGGTTTCATGTCATATGAGGTGATTGAAAAGACCACGGCTTGGGTCAAGCACACCTTGGCCACCAAAATGCATCTTTCCTTTTCAGTAGAAGGTTGGAACATGTGGAAAGGGAACCAGGCTTCCTGCCATTTCTCGGGCTCTGGGAGAGGAGCCCTGGCCTTCCTCCTCTACCCGTGATGCACCCTCTCCTGGCACAGAGGTAGCAGGCGCCCAGCACACACACATTCAGACAAGTCCCAACTGCTGTGCCCTGCAGTCAAATGGCATTCTGTGTGCAGTGGGCTGTGCTCCCGGAGGGCAGGGCTTACCCCCTCCACACTCTGGCAGCTGTCCCATTCCGCTGTCACCCATGCTGAGCCTGGGGCTGAGGTGGACGCTGTGGGCCCAACCTCCTCATCCCTTCCCTTGGCATTACTCACGGTCTCCAGAAGAAGCTTGCCCTCCCAGCTGTGCCATGGGAGCCAGGGAAAGGCTTGTCACCCCTGAGGTTGGCAGCAGAACCAGAGTGAGGGTCCCAGAACAAGGTGGCACTCTGGAGCAGATTCTCCTGTCTGCCAGCAGGAAACCTGAGCTTGGCTTTTTTCCCTGGAGACAACATCCTTCTCCACTTGGAGTGGAGTGCAGTTGGACCCAGAGTGGGACTGGAGTGTGTCCCGAGGGCTCATCTGGGAAGTGGACTTGGCAGTGGCGGGCCTGAGCCCCTCAGAGAGGAGGGCTTGTGACCTTGCCAGCTTAGGGAAAGGGGACAGACCAAAAGGGAAGCCTGGCAGGGTGGAGGTGGAGGTTCTGCCTAAATTATTTGGAACTTATCCCTGTGTGCCTGAGCACTTCCCTCTTCTCTGTTCCCCTGTCACATCAGCAGAATACCTGCATGAGTGCCTGTCTTTGTTCTCAGCCAGCCAGACCCCCAGGGCCACCATACCACCTGAGCAGGGTAGTCCCCACCTGCTGACCGGGCTCCCCCAGGCCCCTTCACCTCTCCCTGCTGATGGTGGCTTCGAGCCCACAGCAAATACTTCATCCTCCTTGAATGAGGCCAGTGTTGAAGACCCAGGCACCTGCTGGCTGAAGGAAGAAGGAGAAAGAATGGGCAGAAAGGCTGGAGGGTGGACTTGAATCCACCACCTGCTCCCATCGGGCCTCTGTGAGTTGGAGTCGACCCGATGGCAGTGAGGACTCAGATGGCTTAGGACCCACCCTGCTCCAGTGTGACCTCTCGTTAACGAATAGCATCTTCCAAGACCCCATTTCCAAACGAGGTCACTTTCAGAGATGCTGAGGGTTAAGACTTCCACATGTCTTTTGGGGGGACACATATGAATGTGTAGCGTAGGTCGGGTCTGGGAAGACTCGGGTCAGCAGCACCGAGGAGCTCAGGTCAGGATAGCTCAGGATAGAAGAGGGAGTTCACACATGGGGGACAAGGGACCTTTAACAATGACGAGTGAGACAGACAGATGGAGAGCTTGGTGCAGAGGGGAGAGCCACGTAGACTTAGAGGTAGCTTGGGGGGTGGGGGTTCTGGCTGGACCCTCGGGCAGGGCAGGCAGGGCTTGTCTCAGCAGGGACAGTGACAGGGTCCTGAGGAGCATGGATAGCTTGGAGCTCAGTGTCTGTTTCGCAGGGTTTGGGGGCTGATGATTTTGCCCCACATGACAGAGACTCTGGTGGAGGCCACGGGCGCTGAGGGAGAGCGGAAGGCTGTGGTGGGTCATGTGGGGCCAAAGGTCGTGAGAGCAGAGGAGAACGACCAGACCGTGGCAGTCAGAGGTGACAGTGGCCTGAACCAGAGCCATGGGCACTGGGGGTGGGGGTGGGAGTGGGGCTGGCACCAAGCTCTCCATCTGTCTGTCTCGCTCGTCATTGTTAAAGGTCCCTTGTCCCCATGTGTGAACTCCCTCTTCTATCCTGTGGCTCTTTCAGGGTTATTGTATCAAAAAAGACCTTTGACCTCTGAAACTTGGCCAGGGCTGAGCGGAGGGAGCAGGGTGTGAGCGCAGGCGGCGGGCCGGGGCTGTCCCCGTGCCGGCTGTAGGCTACAGAGCAGTCGCCAGGGACGCTGTCTGCGTCTCCTAGGGCTTCATGACAAAATGCCGCAAAGAAGCTGGCTTTAAAGACCAGCAGTGTATTCTCACACGGTTCTGAGGCTGGAAGTCCAGCTCAGCGACTCTGAGAGAGGAGCCTGCCAGTGACCCTTGGCGTTCCTCTGCTTCTGACCGATGTGTCGAGCTCTGTGTCGGTCTGCAGTCTGTCGCCCCCACGTGTATAACTGCTTCTGTGCCTGTCCTCTTTTGTAAGATGCCACTCAGGGGGGACTAGGGCCCACCCTGTTCTGGCGTGGCCGTGTTAACTGAACTGATAACAAAAGAAAAGCTTATTTCCAGATCAGATGGCATTTGTAGGGACAGGGGCTAGGACTTGAACAGTAAGTTTTGAGGGGGGCATAGTTCAACCCCTAACATGCCCTTCTGCTTTTTCATTCTGCATACTGATGAGTCTCTCCTGATTTGGGTTCTGATTTGACTGACAACTTCTACGCTATGATGAGGTCACAGGCATCCTGGGCCTAGTAGCGGGCCTGGGGCATGCGCATGGATGACCTTCACCTGCCTGCCAGGTTTACAGGTGGGAGGATATGGCTACCGTCCTGAGGTGTCTGACAGGAGTTTGTCTTCGGGGTGTCCTGCAACTACAGCAGCACAGAGTTGGGAGAGCCTAGATGCTAAGTAGCAGAAGGGCCTCCCTGTGCAGACAAGGGAGCTGAGCCCAGAGGATGCAGGGACCTACAGGCCCTCACAGCTGGTTGGTGGCACCAGGAGGGAGATGGTGGGCCTTCCCCTGGCTGCTGGGACAGGGAGACTGGGCTTATGTGGTCCTACCTGTGGCAGGAGTTGGGCTTCACAGAGCTCTGACGTGGCGGCCTCGGTGCTCAGCCTGGCACGTGGTCTTCCACTTGTGATGAGGTGCCGTTCCTGGCATACAGCTGCCTCAGTGAAATTTCTGGCAGTGCCAGCTCTTGCTGACGTGGCTAATTGGGTCTGCTGGCAGCCCCAGCTCTGTTGCAGCAGGCCCCGCACCAGCACGCCCGTGGGTCCAGCCTCCACGGAAACATTCCCAGGCCCTGGCAGCTAGCCACAGTGTGGGGTTGTCAGGGCCTCGCCCTGGGGGTCCTAGACGGCAGCAGGCCAGAGGGACAGACTGCTCTGTTGAGGCCTCAGAGACCCTCTGATTCCACCTCTACTGGCCACACAACCCCATGGAGCTGCCAGAGGGCTACACACCAGAGTCGAGATGGGCGGAGAGGGCAAGAGGGCGGGGAGAAGGTGAACGAGGCCGCCTCCAAAGATATGCCCACCTTCAACTTGAAAGCAATGAAGAGCTCAGAGTGGGGCCTTTGGCCTTCCTCACTGGAGATGAAGCCAGTCACCGCACAGCCTGGGCCATTCTCACACTGACTGGAGGCTACTGATGGCTGAAGGACCCCTCTGCCAGCCACAGACTGGCAGCCTGCATCCTGTCCCATTGCTCAGCTGTCTGCAGAGCATCAGCTCAGAGGAGACTTCTTTCTTTCTGTTCTACCAATGGGGAAACCAAGGCAGCTCTGCAGTCATCTGTCTTGCCCAAAGTCTTTCGGACAGCTGCTGAGGGAAGAAGGTGATCGTCCAAGGCCCGAGTGTCTGGTCTCCCAGCCCCTCATGCCCCCACTGACCCCTCTGGCAGCCATAAAGAAAGGGGCCCTTTGTATCCGTGCTGGTCCCAGGGGAGTCTCCAGTCAGCGTGGTCCTGTGAATACTCGCCACTGCAAATTGTCTCTCCCGTGCTGCCAGATCCAGGGTTTGACCATTAGAACTTTCGAGAAGAGTTTAGGTTGTACTGTTATCAGCTGCCACCTTGGACAGATAGTCCTTGGCAACCTGTGCATCCCAGGTCAGTCATTCTTTGATCTCTGGCTGCCACCCACTGCCATCCCCAAGGCACAAAGAACAGTCTGGTGTGCCAGGGACTTTCATGAGCTTTGGAGCCCACTTGGTGACACAAAACCATAACAAATGCATGAAATGACAAGCTGGGTATTTGTTTTTGTCCCCAGGAGCCCTGCTGCAGCTACCCAGAAAAGACCTGCGGAGGAGACACAATGAGCAACCCCAGAGGTGAGCCCCACCCCTTTGTCCAGGTGAAGGTCCCCCGTGCCACCCAGGTAGCATACCCGGGGCTGGACTTCCCTTTGAGGCTACAGCCTTGTCCCTGTCAGGGAAACCCCTGCCTTCCGGCGAGGAGGCGCGCAACAACGTCCTCAGGCAGATGAAGGTGCGGACCACGCTGAAGGGGGACAAGAGCTGGATCGCCAAGCAGGACGAGTCAGAGGGGTGCACCATGTGAGTCCTGGCTGGCCGGAGATGGAGCAGGCAGGCTCCGGGCCCTGCATCCACAGGCCGGCTTGGGAGGGTGAGGGGAGCAGGGGGCAGGCAAGCCCACTGAGGGCAAGACTTGAACAGCCTGAGTAGGGGAGCTGCCGTGAGCTGGAGCCTGGGGAGAAAGTGAGGTGTGCGTGACCTTGGGGCCAGCGGACGCTGGCCAGGCTCCTACGGGGGATGCCCACCGAGCTCCCTGGCCTGCTGCTTGGAGTATGGAGTCTGCGAGTAGCTGATGGGCTGGAGCCTGGATGGTCACACTGTGGGATTCCGCAAGAACCATGGCCCCCTCCTGGGGAACACTCCCAGCAAGCCCCTCCTGCCGCGCGGGGAACCAGTCTCTGCAGGCAGGGCTCCTCTGCCCACCCCGCTACCTTTCTTCCCAGAGAACTGCCTTCCAACCGGAGCCATGCCACTTCTTTTTCGTCCCCTGGGGAGGCCCAGAAGGCCAGGTAAGGGGCAGACCCGGTCAGTGGGGAGGTCACACCCAGTAGACCTTCCTTCTGTGGCATCTGCCCTCCCTGGTGTACGTCTGCGTCCTTTCCGCTCTCCGTGTCACTCAGCACTGGCTCGGCTTAGGGCCATGCCGTACTCGTGCGACCTCAGCTGGGTGAGTGATCCTGTGACTCTGGATCACACTGTGGACGAAGGCTGCCACGTCAGTCACGTCATGACTTGCTGACCGCCCTCAGCTGGTTAAACCACGCCCAGCACGTTATAGAGGATGGCCTGCTGTACTTAATGGTCACGTGTAAACATCCTCCCGGCAACACTTTAGAGCGGTGTTTGCTCCGACAACTGACAACTGCTCTGCGTAGTCAACTTGACCCTGTGACATGTGGGAGGGAGGGCCCCTTAAACAGGCTTCGTCTTCCTTCAACTCCTCTCTGTCCTCAGGGCTCCAAGCGCGCGGGCTCCCGTGGGCTACATCATCAGGTAGGCAGAGCAGGCCTGCCGTCCCCTCACCCCTAGACCCCTCTCCCCCTCCCCCGGCTCCCGCGCACCCCCCCATTCTCCCCGGCCACCCCCTCTGACTTCTCACCGCCTCCTTCTCCCGGGCTCTCTTCTAGGGGAGTGTTTACCAGGCCCATTGACAGCTCGGCCCAGCCCCAGCAACTCTTCCCCAAAGCCAATGGTGTGCCTAAAAGGTGTGTCTGGGGTGGCCAGCATGCCTGCTGCTGGGGCCAGGCCCCAGGTTACGACAGGAAGAGGGCTTTGTTCATCACCAGGGAGAGCAGGGTGGGCAGGGCAGGGTTCTGGAAGCCCCTTGGTGGCCACATAGCCCAGCTGGAGGGTATCTGTCTCCCAGCAGCAAGGCTATGAGCCTGCAGTGCCTGCCAGTCTTCTTTGAGGTAGGGTGAAGTATTTGCTGTGGGCTCGAAGCTGCCATCAGCAGGGAAAGTTTAAGGGGCCTAGGGGAGCCCCGCTGGCAGGCGGAGGCTACCCTGCTCTCGGGCTAAGGTGGCCCCGAGATTCTGGCTGGCTGAGAACAAAGACAGGCCCCAGGCCCCCTTGGCTGTCAGCCGTGGGCCGCTGGGCTGGCTGGCCAGAAAGGAGGCAGCTGTGGGCTGGCAGGTGGTCACACAGTGGGCTTTGCCTTTCCAGTGCAGCCAGTCCAGTGAGAACTGCCAGCAGCGGGCCTCCCTGGCCCTCGTCTTCTGGGTACAAGATGACCACTGAGGATTACAAGAAGCTGTGAGTAGGAGGCCTGGGAGAGCTGCCCCACCGGCTGAGACCCCTGCTAGCTGCGGCCATGGCCTAGAGACCCCTCAGGGCAGGCCACGCGGAGTCCCCAGGGAAGGGGCTCTGGACAGAGATGTGCACTGTGCCTGTAGTTCCCCAGGGAACCTCTTCAGCTTAGATTGGTGTCCCTTATCACTGTTTTGCAGGGATTAGGAGCTGCTGGGAAATCATTCTAGGAAGGGGTGAATCGTGAGCCGGGTCAGGAGGGCCGGTTAGGATTGGGGGCTGGCTCTTTAGAAGGGGCCAGTGGTGTGAGGTAAGGCTAGAGCTGGGGTGGCAGAGCACAGAGGAGCCACTCCACCAGTATCCTACACCTTCTGCCCCCACCCCAGGGCACCCTACAATGTCAGGGGCAGCTCAGCAGGGGCAGCCGAGGAGGAGGAGACACCCTTCTCATCTGGCGAGCAGAGAAGAAGGTGAGAGTGTCTGCTGTGCAGCCCAGCAGTTGGGACAGGGGCCCTTGCCACCACAGACCAGCCCCTTCAGGGAGAGGCCGCCAGCCTAAGCCCTCTGAGCTCCCCACCGTGGCCCCGGGCCCACAGATGTGCTGTGTATACAATCTGGTGGCCATGTGTGCCCCTCGCCCCAAAGCCAAGCTCACCCCTTCTCTCTCCAGCCCTGGCTCCCAGGAGCTGCCTGCAGCCCCTCCCTGCTTCCACCATCTGTCCAAAGGCTGGCATCGTGCCACCCAGTGGGTGCTGGGCAGTGATAGGGACAGGTTCTGAAACAGAGCCTTCTGTGTGCCTTTATCTCTGGGCCCTGAGGAAGTTAAAGCCCCTGGATTAGCCAGCCCACCCTCACATCAGTGGTGGCTCCGGAGGCATTACCTGTCCCAGTTGTGGAAGGCCCTGGAAGATCTGCAGTCCAACAGGAAGGGGTCCCCAGTGACAAGCTCCTGAGGCCAGGTGGCTCTGGGGCCAGCTGCCTGGAACACTGGCTCTGCCGCCTCGTCTCAAGCTCCGTGTCTATAAACTTGGGGTGATGCTAGCACCTGCCTTCCGGGGCTGTGATAGTTAGATGACCAGTCTCGTAACAGGCAAGAAGTGGGCTTTGCCCCGAGCCTCACTGGGGCACCCCAGAGCAGCCCCGGTCTGGTGCCCAGCCACCGTTTCCCCCGTCAGATCAGAGGCTGCGAGCAGCGTGGTCAGGAAGACGGCTTCCCGGGAGCACTCCTATGTCCTGTCAGCAGCCAAGAAGGGTGCTAGGTGAGACACCCAGGGACAGGAGGCTCAGTCACTCCACGTTCCAGAATAAGCCCCTTCCCACTGGGCCACAGTTCTGCTAGCTGGTGGGTTGAGATCACCCCCAGGGCCCTGTTAGCGGAACCATCTAAAATTCTCAGACTGACTTTCTGGAAGTCTGAAGGGTGCTGGGCATGCGAGAGAGGGCTCCAGATCTCCCCTCCCTGTCTCCTCTCCAGCAGCCCTACCCGAGAGCCGCAGGTCCCGTTCATCGCCAAGCGGTGAGTGCCAGCTGTGGAGAAGGCTCCCATCTGTAGGGTACACTGCAGGCTCTGGGGAGGGGTTGTGCGAGGGTGAGGCAGTGTCTCTGAGCAGGGAACTGGGGAGGGGCTGCGGCTTCCTAGGGGCCTCGTGTGGCTCTGGCAGCTAGTTATGTGGAGGCAGGAGTCTGGCTGCAAGCACACTCAGGCCCGTCACTTGTGGCAGGAAGTTTCCATTAGCCAGTGGTGGACGAGGCTGGGCCCCTGGCCCGGATGGACTGTAGTGTTGCCCAAGGCCCTGTTCAAAGCCAGAGTGGCTAACGGTGTACAATAGGGCTGTTCTTCACTGCTCCCCAACCCTCCTGGCCCCACCCTGTGCTCTTCCCCATCTCGCCTGACCCTTGTCACTACACAGACCTCACAGACAGAAATAACAGGTGGCTCCAGTCAGAGGCCTACATGATGTATACGAAACTCACTGTTGTCAAGTTGATTCCAACTCATAGTAACCCTGGAAGACAGTAGAACTGCCCCATAGAGTTTCCAAGGAGCGCCTGGGGGATTTGAACTGCTGACCTTCTGGTTAGCAGCTGTAAGGTTTAACCATTATGCCAAGAAGGACACACGAAATGCCTAGCACTGAGGCAGAGAGACTGTTTCCCCAGGGCCACCCAGAGAAGTTCCCCTGGCAGGTGACCAGGCTCCTACAGACAACCATCAGGATGGCAGGCCAACAACAGTGTGAAGGGTGGGGGATGCCATCAGTGAATGAGGAGATTTGGGGGACAAGGAAGAGAACTGAACTTTAGGGTCCTGTGGTAGGCTGGTTGCCATGCCTCCCTGCGAGGTGGCTTCTCGGGCTGAGGAGTGGCAGGCAGAGGGCCTGGCTCAGGCAAAGCCCTAAAGTAGGACCAGCCTGCTCTGTGGGAAGGACAGTAAGGCTGCCAGAACTTTACCAAGGCAGGGGACAGGGTCAGCACAAAGGAGGGGACAGATCACGGTGTGTTCTTACTGTCTGGAAGAGTGGCCCGGAGCTGCCAGAACAAAGAGCCACACACTGGGTGGCCTAAAACAACAGGACTTGATTATCTCACCTTTCTGGAGGCCAGGAATCCAAATCGAGGCACTGACAGGTCTGCGCTTCCCCCAGAGGCTCTAGAGACCGTCAACTCCAGGCCTTGCTCAGCTCTGTGGTGGGCAGCGCCCCTTGCCTCAGTGCCCCCAGGATTAGGGCCCACTGCACCGCAGTACAACCTCATGTTAACTAATCACATCTGCAGTGGCCCTGTGTCCAAGCCAGGTTATCACAGGTACTGACTGCCACCTCATATGTACCCCGGAGGCCATCAGGCTCCTGGGGACCTAGAAGGCCCTGTGTGCCTGGGGTGGGCATCACCTGCCTTTCTTCTTGCCTAAAGGGTGGAGGTGGCAGAGGAGGATACTGAGAAGAGCCAGGACCCACCTGCTGTGGCGAGAGCCTCTTCTGCTTTGAATAGGTAATACTCCTTCTTCTCGGCCACACAGCCCAGGTCCCTGTCCCCATGTGCCCAGTGACAGGATGGGGCCCAGAATCTGTAAAGGCCTGTGTGGCTGGCTGTCCTCAAGGGAGCCAGTGCTCTGCTCTTGTCGGTGTCCCCTTAACCCTTGTGCCACTGAGCCCGGTGGCGGGCCAGTCATCCTGGGATTGGAGAGCGGGCTGCCGTGGTGCCGGCCTGCCCTTCCAAGACCTGCTTCCGGCCCTCCTCCAAGTTGTCCAAGTTCAACTGGCTGCTGCTGTCCTCTCCCACCTGGAGGTGCCTCGTGGGGGCCAGGATGCTGACAGCAGCCTTCTCTGCCAGCGCGGACAGAGGCAGCCCCAGAGGGCCAAGGGCCACGTGGAATGAATGTGTGCCAGCCCCACCGAGCCCAGCCGGGAGCCCAGAGCACAGGTAGGTAGTTCGAGTGCTGCTCGAATGCTTCGCTGCAGGCCTGGCAGAAGAGGGGCCGGATGGGTAGGCTCGCAGGTGGGCCCTTGTGGCCTGCCTCTGGGCATCCTGGCTGTGCCCTGGTTTCTGAGCTAGCCTGCAGGCAGAGCAATCAATACGACCTTGCACTTTGCACTGACTGACCACGGTGCCACAGCCTGGCAGTCTGCTCTGTAATGTGCCAGAGGAGTGAGTGCTACTCCTTCAGGGCACTTCTGGGCCGGCTATGTGGACCCCAGGGCACTGTTGTTTCTCCTGACTCCTCTGCAGCACTCTCCCCCTCCCCAGCTAAGCATACATCTGAACACATCCCCTGGGTGGCCTTCTTTGTACTGGGCCCTGGCCCTGTCCTCATGTTTCCTCACCACAGGAGCGAGGCAGAGCTGGACTCCAGGGACCCAGGGGTACAACTGGAAGGGGAGGGGCAGGGGGGGTGCCCCCTGTGGATGCCCCTCATTTTCAGTCCCCTTCCTGTGATCCTCCTTGTTCATCATAATTTGGGAATGCGTGGAAAGATCCGAAAGCTCTTTACAAGGCAACGTCAGTGGAGCTTGGTGTCCGATGGCAGATGGGGCTTGAGAAACAGAAAACCTCAAGAATACCAAACCATTTGCCATGGGGTTGATCCCAACTCATGTGCAGTACAGCAAAACTGTAGTTTACCTGGTTTTCAGTGGCCGATCGTTTAGA
The DNA here is from genome assembly GCA_028571685.1 of Heterohyrax brucei. NCBI lineage: Eukaryota > Metazoa > Chordata > Mammalia > Hyracoidea > Procaviidae > Heterohyrax > Heterohyrax brucei. The sequence goes on from CM053166.1 coordinate 199,841,368, forward strand.
AGAAGGTCACTAGACCTTTCTTGTAGAGACCTCTGAGTGGACTTGAACGTCAAATCTTGTGGTTAGCAGCTGAGCGCCGTAAGCATTCTGCCTCCCAGAAACTGCTCCAGGAGGATGACGGCTTTGCCGTATCTGCCTTCAGCAGTTGGGTAGCTGGTAGGAAAGAGGCTGCACTGAGCTGAGGCCACACTGTGTGAGCTGCTATGAGGAGAAGACATGGCCGGTAGATGGGTGCTGTAAGCGTCCCAGACACTTGGCTGTATTTCAAGGGAGGAGAAGGGAGCTGGCCGTGTAAGAGATGGGTGCAAGGCCAGTCACATCTGGATTAGCAGCATACCTTAAAGTTCCAGGTATCAGAGGGACAGCTGAAGGGTTCAGGGACTCAAGGGCCATGGCCACTGTCTCCTAGTCTCTTTGAGGAGCCCTTAGGGGGAGAGGGAGCAAACTTGTCTCGAAGCTGTGGCCGCGGGAACCAGAATCAGAGCCCAGCTTCAAAAGCAGTGACAGGGCAATGTCTCCACCTTCTGGCTTTTTTTGGGAATTCAGGCTACGGACTGCCCAGTCCGCTTTTAAAAAAACCCATTCCCACTGAGTCAGTTGTGACTCCTAGCGACCCTAGAAGATGCAGAACTGGCACATCAGGTGTCCAGGGAGCGTCGGGTGGATTCAAACAGCCAGCCTTTTGGTTAGCAGCAGTAGCACTTAGGCATTATGCCAGCAAGGTTTCCTGAGACGGCTCTGGCCCTCATTATTTGTGGAATCTTAGCACAAACCCACCTGTTCCTTAGAATGCTAGTGGCGTTTTCTTTGGAGTTCACATGTGTGCACAGCTACAGAGTCACACGCGCCACTGCCATTGAGGTTGACGGAGGGCGGTTGCTAGTCCCTAATTTACAACTGGTGGCGACTGATGGCAAGTTGGTTCCGACACATAGAAACCTTATGCCCAACACAACGAAACCCTCCCTGCCCGGTCTGACAATTGAACACCCCTACCCGCCCTCCCTCTGCCAGGCCACACATTGTTTGGCACAGGCCACTGTCAATGTCAACAGGTCCGTGCTTTGGCAGATGCTAGACTGTGTTCCCTGTGATTGAGGGTCTGGGAAGGTGGCAGGGTTAGTGGCATTGCCAGGGGAGGGGAGGCTGGAAGGTGCCCAGGAAACAGTCTTGAAAGATGTACTCAGGTGTGTCCCATGAAGTCGCTAGACTGACATTCCAATTTGATATTTAAACACATAAAATGTATTGAGGGACTAAACTGTGAAAGAGCATGTCTTCAGTTTGGTTGTAAAGGTTTGCTATGCCTAGGAAAACAAAGAGGCATTTCACAAGCAGCATGAGTACAGCCAACCTCACATCAAAGGGTGCCAGTTAACTGTGAAGCTTTCTTTACGTCGCTGTCATCAAATCTCTCAGAATTGGTACAGTTTAAGGCAATATTTCTGAAATGAAAACTATAGACAATTCTGACATGAAACTTCGTGATATGAAGTTAGAGATGTATTTGCAGCTGGGCCAACTTCGCTGGACTCTTTGGATACAGAATGGACCGTTAATTCAGACCCAAATCCCAGCGCGTTGTCATCACCAAGTGGATTCAGACTCACAGTGACCCTACTGGACAGAGGACAGCTGCGCTCATAGGGTTTCCAGGGAGCAGCTGGTGGATTTGAACTACCTACTTTTTGGTTAGCAGCTGAGCTCTATGCAACCAAAGCTCTGACCATTAGTCGAGAACCTAAAGGACTGCTGTAGAGTCAATTCCAACTCACAGCAACCCTCTAGGGCAGAGTAGACCTGCTCCACAGGGCTTCCAAGGAGCACCTGGGGGATTTGAACTGCTGAGCTTTCTGATTAGGAGCTGTAGCTCTTAGCCACCACACCACCAACGTTTTTGACCACTACCAAAAAGCAATCCCACCGCCGTCGAGTTGATTCTGACTCAGAGCGACCCTAGAGACAGAGCAGATCTGCCGCACAGGGTTTCTGAGGAGCGCCTGGAGTGTTTGAACTGCCGACCTTTTGGTAACACTTAAAGCACTGCGCCACCAGCGCTTCCCATCTCTAGTTTCAGAAAAACAAGACAAAAAAACCCAGTGCCATTGAGTGGGTTCCCTGGAAATGATAGTTTTGCCTAATTCTTTAAGCTGCTGTTTGCAGGTGTCCACTGTCTTTGCAGTGAACTCGATCTCGCCAAGTTCCTCTCGCAAATCCAGATGTATTTTTCCTCACTGCAGTTAGGCTCGACTTCTGGCAGCTTCCTGAGGTTTTCCCCTGGCAGAGATTGAGGGGTAGAGGGGAGCAGGGTGCTAAACCAGCCCGTGATGAACTCCCGGTCTAGGTCAGAGCCAGGGTACAGAGTGAGCTCCGAGGCCACCGCGCTGCCTGGGCTCACCCAAAGGGCAAGTTACCCAGTCCCCAGCCTTCGCTCTGGCCTTCCAGCTCCTCCTCCCTGGAATCCCTCCTGCGGTCCGGAAGCGCCTCTGCTGCCCTCAGGGTGGGACCTGCTCCCCAGGCTCGCCACAGAGCCAGGGCCTCTGGACACACTGCGGTAAGAAGGTGTGCCGTCTAGAAGAGTGGCACTGTCTGCACATGAGGTGCCAGGGCTGTGCCCAAGAGAGAACTCAGCACAGGCAGTGGGGCAGAGGCCAAGCTCAGCTGCCCCACTGAGGCGGCTCCAGGCAGAAGAGGAGAGACAAGAGCTACAGAGAAGAGGGATAGGTCTGAGTGTCCCTCTGCACAACCACAAGGCTCATTAGCTGTCTCCTTTGGCCTGCAGCAGGAGACAAGAGGATGTCACCCACCTGCAGATCATGGCACCCATGGAAGGACTGCACCTGGAAGGTGCAGACCTGGAAGGAACAAGGTATGACACTCCTGCTACTGGTCTGGCCCCTTCTACTCATTCCAGGGCTGTGGGGGTTAGCCATATGTGCTGGTGCGTAGTGCTCAATGCTCGGTGGTGTAGGCAGCACAAGGTTAAGTCGAGGAGCCCTCCCCTCCGCTGAGGAAAGGACAGCCTCGCTGAGCCCAGACAGCAGACAGACCACTGTGCCAGCTATGGACACAGGTCTGAGGAGGCACGCACTGGATCACCTGCACAATGGTGGGCATCTTGCCGTCCGATTTAAGCCCCCGGGGCTCCCTGGTAAGCTTGGAGAGAAGAGAGAAGCCAGGGCTGAGGTCCGGAGGTCAGGCATCATGTTCACAGCTCAACAGATGTCATCCCTGGCTCCCAAGTCGGAACACCTAGCGTAGGCCCTAGCTCCTTCTCTTCTTAGCTGTGGAGTGTGATGTGAGTCCTTTATGCTCTCAGAGCCTTAGTCTGCACATCTGGGAAGCCAGCGTGGATAATGACAGTGCCATGGCCCAGGACAGATTTGAGGGAGGGCTGACCCAGGCCCAGAGGCGGAACGGTAGCTGTGAGTGACGGGGTCCATGAGGCTCAGGTGCGAGGGAATGAGTAAGTGGCCCATGGGGGGGTAGCTGATGAACTTGGGTTCCTTTCCTGCATAGGTCTCCCCCAGGTCACAAAGACAAGGAAACTGCAGGCTCCAGGGAGCCCAAGAGGGCCTTGGGTGGTGAGATGAGCTGCAAGGCCCCTGACCCAGACTCTGAAAGGTAAATCACACCAGAGAGTGGATGCCCAGCGCCAGGACTTGGAGCCCCCAGGCACCCAGGTCCGACTTGACATTGTAACTGTGGGGCCACAGCCTCAGTCGGTGATGGAGCTGGGACCAAGGCCGTGTTCCCACTACCTTGGTGCAGTGAGAGCTCTCAAGGGATATCTGTTATGAAAGTGAATGAATGAGGCCTGGAGAGGACCAGGCCGCTCCCCAACCCCTTCAGGCAGCCAGCTGCAGAGCGAGACAGACCACGAGGCCCAGGTGCTCTTCCAGCCCTAGCCCTGCCCCGAGCAGAGTAAGGCCATTGAGTTTGTCCCCGCAGAGCTCCCACCAGGGGCTCTGGGACACCCTGTAGAGAAAGGGACACTAGCGATGGGAGATCACGAACAGCGTTGTCGTTGTTTAGCACAGCGGCAATGACAGTGTTACTGAGTGGACTGCAAGAGCAGAGATTTCTGCCTCACAGATTCTGGGGGCTACAGGGCCAGTTTGGGGCCTCATCGCCAGGAGAAGAGACGTCCTGGTCAGTAGCCTGGCAGGGGTTGGAGATTCTTTGGCCTGCAGATGGATTCTGATGTGGTCTCCGCTTCCCTCCGTCGCTGTGTCTGTTCTCTTTGTGAAAGCCACCTCTCAGAAGAGGTTCGGAGCACTCTCCTCCCGTGTGACTGCATCGACAGCAAAACCCATTCTGACTCACCGCAACCCTGTAGGACACATAAAACTGGCCCACAGGGTCTACCAGGGAGCAGCTGGTGGATTCAGACTGCCAGCCTTTTGGCTAGCGGCCAAACGCTTAACCCTGTGCCAGCAGGGCTCCACCATACCACAGGGACTTCTTCGGCATTGGTTTTGGGGAGACAGTTCCATCCCCAACAGTCCGGGCCTCTCACATTCATGTCCCTGACTTGCCTTGTGTTCTGGGCTTGAAGCCAAGCCAGGGGGTGGGACAGATCTGACAGGCAGTGGCCGTGACATGGGCACTGTCCTCAGGGGGAGGTTAGCTGGCAGCCAGTAACCAGTCGAGACCACATACTCCCTTCTCAGTGGGGGCTCCAGAGCCCCAGTGGGGACACGGAGCCCTGGAGTGAGGGAAGGGGAGCCCAGATGGCCAGGGCCGCCTTCCTCCTGGGCTGTGTCTGGGTGCCACTCTGGCCCCGGCCCCGCGAGTCTGGCGGTATGCAGGAACTCCTGCTCTTCTCAGGAGGCTGGCGGTGGACATGCTCGTAGCCCTGAGCAGACTCAACAGAGGCTTCTCTTCTGACTACAGGTATAGCACACAGCTGAGTGACAGCCACCTGGGACTGCCAAGTGACAGCCACCCGGGATCAGCAGCCTCGGGCTCTGCACCTGGAGGCTGGGTTGGAGCAGATGGTGACTCCGGGAGAGGCGGGTGAGCAGTGGGTGAGGCGGGTGAGCAGTGGGTGACAGGCTAAGATGGGCCCTGCTCACTCCCACTGTTTGTCCACTGGTTCCCTGACCTGCAGCCCCTGGCACTGCCTCGTCCACTTCCTCTGGCAATGAGCTCTGTGTGGCTTGTCTCGCTTCTCCCACCCCTTGCTCTCAGACCTCGGGAGCAGAAACACGATCCAGCCCATAGGTGCATGTGATAGCACACTGGGCATATGCGTCACTTGGCTGTTGGCTTCTCTAGAAGGCTTGTGTCTGCATTTCCTGCCATGACACAGTATCCCAGGGTGGGTGGGGGCTTTAAAGCTCCCAAATACATCACGTCACAGTTCAGTCTTGAGACTGGGGATCTGGATTCAGAGTGAGACAGAGAGAGAGAAAGAAAGAGAGAGGGGAGAGAGAGACAGAGACAGGAAAGAGAGAGATGGAGACGAGGAGAGAGAGACAGCGGGGGATGGAGAGCCTGGGTCCTTGCTCCCAGGTGTTTCCCACAAGCCTTAGTGTTTCTATGCTGCCTGTAGATGTACAGGTAGCCCCCCACTTTGAGCGGGCTTCCGTCCTGGCGACCCCACTGGCAGTCGGTTCTGAGCGAAGTCGAGTAGCTGTTTTTTATTTCGGGTGTATTGTTACTGCCTTTTACTGTCGGTGTCTTTATAAATCCCATCTTTCAACATCTGAGAATGATGACATCAGCAAATGACACGCCACAGCATTGTCTGTAGTATATATCACTAGGAAAAAACAGAGGGTCATGAGGGCAGCTTACGAAACATCCAAGTCGGGGACTATTTGTAAGCTTCATGTGGTTATTCCAAAGTGAAATCCTGGTGGCATTGTGGGTAAAGTGCTACAGCTGCTCACCAGAAGGTTGGCTGTTCAAATCTGCCAGGTGCTCCTTGGAAACTGTGGGGCCAGTTCTACTCTGAACCTCTAGGGTCGCTCTGAGTCGATGGCAGTGGGTTTGGTTGGTATTCCAAAAGAGTCAGTGTGGTTTTTGTCAAAGCTACCCTCTCCCCCTCCATTCACTGCCATGAGTTTACTGAAGTTGGTTGAATTTAGCCACTCTAATTACAAGTGGTTTAAGTGGGTCCTTGAACAAACAGAAGGGGCTCTCTTTGGCGACCACGCTACTCAGGTGGAAGGCGCCGACTTGCGTGGGCACGGGTGACGTGCCCATGCAACAGGTGGCTCCGTCTGCGGGGTCAGGGCATCTCTTGGAAAGAGAGCAGAGCATGCAGCCCCATCCAGGGAAGGCAGGTCACAGAGCGCACACTCACGGGTCACAGAGCACCCACTCAGTCTGCTGTCAAGTTTGCGGAACAGCCCGAGAGGGACCACTGCTTCTAATTCACCCACAGGCCCCAGAGGAAGAACACGTGCGCACATGCTGGGGCCAGGCATTGTTCTGTGTACTTGGCAGGCACAACCATCTTCCCCATTTCACCGATGAAAAAGCTGAGGCCCAACTCTCTAGCTGTGTAATGCCACAGCTTTACTTGAAATGCTCTGGGGCAGTTATCCTTGCCTTTCGTTCTCCTTCACTGGTGGTGTGACCGTCAGTTGACACAGTCCCCCCAAATGGACGTGTGGCAGTAAATACCAAAAACCTTTCAAAACTGTAGACCCTCTGACCCAGAAGGAGATTCACAGCAGTCTTATTTATAACAGTTGTAGAAAAAAACAAGCCAAAAACCAAAAACAAACCCTCATGTTTGCCTCTTGAGAACTGTGAAATGAAACAAACACAACCCATACGACAGGATGCGGTGTCATCACTGATACTAGCTGCTGTAACAATGACACCTGTGAAAATCACAAGGCAAACCCACTGACATGCAGTCGATTCCAGCTTAGAACAACCCTATAGGACAGAGTAGAACTGCTTCCTAGGGTTTCCAAGGAGCACCTGGTGCGTGTGAATTGCTGACCTTTTGCTTAGTAGCTGAGGACTTACCCAGTCAGTGCCAGTGCAGAGAGCACACCTTCCCGGTGAGGCAGCACTCGGGATTCAGACCTCCTAGGCTCCTGACCTGTGACAAAATACATTTCTGGCCTTTTTATTATTAGCTAGCACCGAATGGTGACCCACAGCTGGTGCTGAATAAAAATTTCTGAATCCATAGATGAATGGTCATTGAAATTTGTAGTCATTTCTTAAGCTACTAGCGTTCCTTTATCCAATCTTTGTTTAAAAAAAAAAATACAGATGCCCAAAGGGGTCCAGTGACTAGCCCGAAGGTACACAGCAAGGAGGTGGGAAGCCCCGATTTGACCTGGGGCCTGTGGCTGAGTGCTGCCTTCATTCTGTAGTGCTGTCCTCAGACCAGTCCCGCCAGTGGAGGACTCTAGCTCTCAGGGAAGGCCTTGGCACACTGTCAGCTCTAGAGGAAGGTCCATGCCAACCAGGACGATGTCTCCTCACCTGTGTCCTCAGGCAGGCCTGTCTCTGGCCCTCAGTCCTCCCACTGCACTGTGCGGGCAAGTGTGAGAAGGCTGTCTCGCTTGCCAGCGAGGACCCGCAGGTGCGTGCCCTGCCAGGAAGCTTCCTGCCCGCAGGCACGTCTACCGTCCAGTGCTGTTCTCCTGGTTCTGCTCCTGCGAGTTTTCTGCTGCTTCTTGGTGTCTCCTGCCATCTGCACTGTCACAGCTCTCTGTTTCCTGCTTCTAGGAAGTTCTTAGCACAGGAATTCCAGGTCTAGTGGCTCCATCTTGCTCCCATCTCTACTTGTGAGATAAAGGGTGATGCAGACCACACCCCAGGGAAACTCACCTGACATGGATTGGGGCTGTCACCTGAGTGAGGGGATTGCTTCTCGCCCCAATCCTCACTAAATGTGGGCTGATCCTACCAAAGTAACGTGACTAACAGCTCACTCCCAAATGGGACCATCAGACAACTGAGACAATCAGATGACAAAATGGAGGACAACCACACAATACAGGGAATCCTGGCCTGGCCAAGGTGACACATAGCTTTGGGTGGGACACAGTTCAATCTATGACAATCATGCCTACTGCCCAGGTGTCCACTGCTGCAGACTCAGTATTATGGCCCAAGCCACCCTCTCAGTAAGGGGGCAGACAGGCCGGCACAGTGTCCTGAACCAGAGCTGGCCTCCTTCCGCAGGCTGTGCTCGACTGCTCCCTTTGCTCCCCTTGGGGATGACCAGCAAGTGCATGACACCAGCTCAAAGTGCTACAAGGCTGGACTTACAGCCACCAGGTAAGAGTGGGTGACATTGTAGACCCAGGGCCCCAGGAGGTTCTCAGCTTTCTGCTTCCTTCCCATCAGGGGACAGTAGCAGGGCATGGAGAGACCCTGGCTGGCACTGAACCATTCACCAGATGCAGTGGTCACCAGATGCAGTGGTCACCAGATGCAGTGGTCACCAGATGCAGTGGGGTGTCAGTAGGACCAGTGGCTTCAGGAGATGCATCATGGGAAGGCTCCCTGCTGGGGAGGGTCTCAGGGAACCTCTCCTGTAGGGACTGCAGCTCAGTAACCAGGAGCCAGGGAGAGGAATCCCAGGGGACAGCCCATCAGCACCAGAGGGCTCAGTCTTACGGGGCAGGTAGCTGGACAGAGGGACTGCCAAGGTCAAGGCCTCTGCTGTATTTCATCCGCCATCCCACCCAGCCTCACTGGCTGCTATTTCGCTTTGAGTGTGCAGGGTAGGTAGTAAGCCCTGGGAAGAACAACCTTCCAGACCTCACACAGGAGCCCCGGAGGTAGGTCAGGCAGGGATATTGTAACTGAAATCCAGAAGGCAGCCCCTCCCGCCCCTGGGACCTTGTTCCTGAACACAGGTGCTGAGCTCTGGTTCAGGGCTCCTGTCGCCATCCAGGCCACAGCAGTGTCAGGACCGAGCAGCCAGCCGTTGCTGGCAGTCACAGGTCCATCCTTCTTTCCTGTGAGAGAACGGTGGGGAAGACCTGGGCCAGCAGCCACCAGGGCGTGAGACCTAAGCCAGCCCGCGTGCTTCCTCCCTCAGCTCCAGCGCACCGTCGGCCGCCGCCAGCCCAGCTGAAGGGAGGAGCGCGCGGCCCGCAGATCTGGAGGACGGGATGGCAGATGTGACCCGGTAAGGCGGCGGCAGCCCGCTGAGCTTGTGGGGTGGAAAGGTGGCATGGCCACAGCAGCCCAAGGGGCAGGGCGCTGCCTGAACACAGGGCTCTGTGCCATAGACACTAGGCAGAAGCAGCCGCTGCCCTGCTGCCCTGGGGGGATGCCTGGTTGGTGGCGGAGCGGAGGCCAGAGCAGACTGGAGCACAGCCAGTGGGTCTTGTGTCCATGCTGATGGCGTGAGCGGCACTGCCTGGGAAGAGGGGACAGGGCGGCTTCCGCGGGAGGTGGCCTCCAGGGGAGCCAGCACACACTAAGGTGCTGCCTGGGCACCGTAGCTGCTGAGTGGGGCTGACGCTGAGGGTCCTCGTGAGGGAGATGGCCTTTTGCACCACGATGATAGCAAACTCAGGGGTGTGCACTGTGTGTGTGGCTGGGTGCCCACAGTGCCACGTTCAGCCCTCCCCAGAATCCCACCAGGTTCACACCAGATTAGAATGAAGAACAAAAGGCCTGGAACCCAGGTCTCCGCACCAGCAAAGGAGCAACAGTGCTCTGAAGGAAACAGCCGGCGGGCAGAGACAGAGGGACAGGGTGAGGGGGCTACAGCTCAGGGAGAGAAGAGAAGGCACCAGACTTGAGAAGAAAGCCGCAAAGAGACCCCTGCGATGAGAGGAATTTAGCCTGTACCAGAGCACAGAGAGCCAGAGCCCAGCCGCCAGGGTTGTAAAAGAACTGGGCCTTGGTGAGCCGGGATCAGAGTTGGGATTTTATCCCAAGTTGTGAACCAAACAGGAACACAGTCTAATTGAGGTTTTTAAAATGCTGAGTCGTTTGCATTTCCACACCAAACTGCAGTTACTTCTTTATATTGTAACCCCGCTCAACAAGGATGCCCCCCGACCCCTCTGGATCTCTAAAGCCTGAACCCCTAGTATGTGGTCTGCTGGTGGACTTGTCTCCTTCCATGAGGGAGGCCCAGGTTCCACTCCCAGCCACTGCACCTGTGCGCAGCCACCACCAGCTGTCAGTGGAGGCTTGTGTGTTGCTAGGATGCTGAAGAGGTTTCAGCAGAGCTTCCAGACTGAGAGCAGGAAGAAAGGCCTGGTGAACTACCTTCAAAAATCTCTCAGGGAATAGGGGTAGACGCAGAGCAGTTCCATCGTCCTGGCAGAACCGCAGGCAGGCACGAAGAGCATCTACCTTTGCGCGCCCAGACTCCGCGCCGCCCGCCCGAGTTACCCGGGTCCTCGCCCTGAGCGCGCGGGGAGCGCCAGCCCCGGGGCCGCGCGCACGTCAGCTTCGCGCCAAGGGCCCCTTCTGTGTGCGCCCCCGGGAGCTTGCGCCCGTCGCCTGCACATGCGCGGCCCACTCTGTCCTCTGCCTCGGGCTCAGCGCAGTGCCTGCCAGGAAATGCGACGGTGACTTGATAAAACGGCCCCGCTAGGGTCCTGGGCCCTAGGAGCGCGGCCGTTCCCGCGCCGGCCGCCAGACGGCGAGCCAGGCTCACCAGCGCGACGCCCGCCCCGCTGCCCGCTCCTCTGCCCTGGGCGCCCTCGGCCCCTCCCTGTTCCCTGGAGCCCAGGATCGTGGCGGCTCTGAAAGCCCGTCGGGGACAGTCACAGCCAGCACGCGCCTGTCCCTACAGGGCTCCTGAGGCCGCCGCCGGCCGCGAGGCTGTCTGGAGTGGGACGTGTGGACGTGCGGGCAGTGGGGACGGCGGGGCCGGACGCCAGACCCTGCGTAGCGGGCAGCCTCGCCTTACCAGCTTACAAAGCAGTGCCAGCTCTCCCTTGGTGCCTGTGCCATCACATGCATGGGGAGAGGCAGCACGTACAGTGGCTAAGGCATATGCAAAGAAGGGCGGACATCTCGGTGCAAAGAGTACTATCATTGCGTCAGTGTGTTTTAAAAACTTTCTCGTTAAATAGAGCTGCCCCACTGAGATGTGTGCTGCTTGCACAGTGTTCAGGGACACTGGATATTGAAGGCTCTGGTTTCACTGGACAAGCCACAGATAGCCTCTCCTCTCCCAGCTAACCTTATTAGATTTTACGTCTAAAATAACACTCTTTTCCTCCTAAGTCTTGTTCACAAGTCCAAGACTTAGGACTTCAACAGATCCTTTGGGAACACAGTTCAGTGAGTAATAATTCAGGATCTTGATGAGGCCAGTGCCAGCTAATGTAGGACATGGGGCAGGGGGACCCTGATTAAGTCCATGGTGCAGGTAGGTCCGGGCCACCAGAGTCAAGTGCCTCACTCTGTAGGCATTCTAGGTTCGGCTTTGGCATCATGCTGCTGAGGGCTGGCATTCTCCGAGTAGCCCACTGCTGATGTCTGGGTGCAAGCAGCACAGAGAAGGAGGACATGGATGCGGCGTTCTCCATAGTTATCAGAGTGTCACCGCCACTTGCCTGCAGTTCTGCCTAGGCAGCTGGAGGTGACAATCAGTTTGTTGCCCTGGCTGGAGTATTGCAGTTTTCCCTCCCATGGCTGAAGAGTCACGTTCCTTTCGGTGTAGACTCCTAGAAAACTATGGTCACTGCGCCTCTTGTGATTGCAGCTGGAAAGCAGGGATGCCTCAACAAAATGGTCCCAGCTTCGGGGAGCTGCTGTTGTGGGCTTGCTGCACGGCCCTTCCCCCTGCAATCAGAGGCAGTCTTTCCACTGCCGACCGTGGGAGAGATGAGTTCAGGGTGAGCCAGGACCGAGGTGATGCGGCACTTGAGTTTCATTTTTCTGCGCTGTTGGCCTCATGATAGCAATAACTGGACACCATCTTTACCCCTGACCCAGCAGATGTAGGACACTGGCGCCCAAGGCCACCAGGCAGGTGTCCTATGTCACAGGAAACAGGACTTCTCCCCTCAAGGTGGGGACTGGGGGTTTCAAGCAGGGCTCAGCCAGCAGGCTCACCTCTTCTCATGTGGCTGCTGCGAGAGTGAGGTGCAGAGGGATGCGAGGTTCACAGCGACCACACCAGGCCAGGGAAGGGGACATTCCTGATGGCTCACATCCTAGGATGCTAGGGGCCAGTTCCTGCTTGGTCACTGAGCAGGGAGCATCTGTGACGTGTGGAGACTGCCTTTGTTGGGGGAAGTGGTGCATGAGCTGCCTGCTGGGGGTGATGAGGCTGTGCCTGGGTGTCCTCCACCTGACTCTCAAGGGGACGGTCCCTCTGTGCAACTGGAAGGTGACAGCGTGAGGTAGGCAAGGCCTGGTCTCTGGGCACTTGTTCTGTAAGGGTATTTGTCCCTCCACAGAGCCTTCTTTGAGTATGAAGAACAGGAAGTCACCACCAAGGAGAGACAGGCCTGGCCGGAAGGGCCCACAGCCCCTAGAGAGAGTCAAGGAGAGCCAGCTGCCCCAAGTCTGCAGTCCACAGAGGCCAGCAGCCCAGAGAGGCCGAGCAGTCCTCGCACACCCCGACAGCTCATTGAACTGGAGGGCTACTCTGGCAGGTGAGGACCAGGGAGTGCTGGGATTGCTGCTGCTGGAGGCAGGATTGTTGCCAGCGGCCGTGGCTGGGTGTGAAGTGCTTTTCCCCATTGTCACCCCAATGGCAGATGACCTGCACCCCATCTCTTTGTGTGGTTGATGAGACCCATCAGGTCACTCCCTGTGCTTGGAGCAGTGGTCGAGCTGGGACAGGGCCTAGGAGAGCAGTGGGTCCATCCCAGGTGTGAGAGGCCCTGGCCCATTCATGGTGCCAGGCAGGAGGGAGGCACTGCCTGATGTAGTATACGTGTACTGTAGGCAGTTGTCCAAGTAAACTCACTGCCATCGAGGCTACTCATGCCTGGTGACCCTCTAGGACAGAGTACAGCTGCCCCATAGAGCTTCCCAGGAGCGCTGGGTAGATTTGAATTGCCAACCTTCTGATTAGTAGCTGTGGTACTCAGCCACTGTGCCACCAGGGTGTCCTGAGCCTTGGTAGGAATTTATTTGAACACACTGGTGCAGAAACAAGGCTCGATCCGAATTAGGGATTGTTGTGTTACAAAACTCAAAACACCAAGCCTGGTTGCTGCTGAGTCGATTCTGACTCCTAGTGACCCTGTGGGACAGAGAAGAACTGGCCCCATAGAGTTTCCAAGGAGCGCCTGGAGGACAGCAGAGCCTGAGGGCACAAGTGAGGGGGGGAAGAGAGCGACACAATGAAGCTGAGAAAGGGCGAAGGTGAGCAGGACCGGTTGGGAGCCAGAGCAGGCCCCGAAGGCAGCTGGCTTGCGGCCCTGCCCCTGCATGTCCGGTACAGGCAACAGAGACTTAAAGTCCAGGGACTTGTAAGGCTCGGGGCTTCCCATGAGAGCGAGCAGAAGCACTGAGCCCTTCGGCAGATCAAAGCAAAAGGTTTACTGCTCTAGACAGCCCTGGTAGGAGCGAGCCTAGATGCTCACGAGAACCGGGGTCCACAGCAGCCAGCAGGGGGCAGGCTGCTGTAGCTCCTTTCTGGGGATAAAACAAAATGAAACCGCTAGTGGTTGCAGGGCTTTTTCTAGCACCAAAAAAAAAAAAGGAAAAAGCAAACCCATTGCTAATGAGTCGATTCCAACTCGTAGTGGTGCTATGGGGCAGAGTAGAACTGCTGACCTGCCCACCTCTTGGCCAGCAGACGGAGCACTTACCACGGCACTACCAGGGGTTGGACAGAATTGAAACTGGGCTGGCCCAAGCTAGTCTTTGCCTGCTGAGTTGCACTTGTTGCAAGAAGGAAGATTGCTCAATACCTGCAACCAGGAACATCATGTACCATCGAATGTCACTCTTCAATGTGGGCTTGTACCCTGAAAAATAACTTCTAGCCCAAATTGTTGCAAACCCCTATGGTAACAGCAATGGCAGGTTGTTTGTGTCCCCGAAATAGAACTTGAAACAAATGTTATCATCACACTGACGCTCAAGCTGCTGCAAACAGCCAATCGCAAGTTGGCTGAGACTCTGCAGAAGAGCTTGCAGCAAAGGGCACTGTTAGTCCGGCCTCAGGCTGCTCCCAACAGCCAATCACAGGCTGGCAGGGGCTACCTTGTTTGCCCCAGTCCCACAGTTAGTATCTGTGTGAGGGGCATCTTACCTGCATGTAATGGCACCTGGCAGCCTCCCACGCCTCTGCCTGTCCCTAAACTTGGCATGCCTCCAACCCAACTTGGCAGCTGTCTCAGTTTCTTAGCGCTGCTAAGCAGAAACACCACTAGTGGGTGGTTTTAAAGAACAGGTGCAAACTCAGGGCTTTGGCCCAAATCAGGTGCGGCCTGGGGGAGGCTCCAGGGGAGGTCTTGGTCTGCCTTCAGCTTCTGCTCCTGAGTTGGGGGCGGAACTTCAGTGTGTCCTCCTACCCTGCTTTCCTGCTTGCTTCTCTGCACCTTTTATGCCTCAAAGGCGATTCACTTAAAACATACTCTGCAGTGACACAGCCTTTTAAACGAGAACAAAAACCCTGTTCCCAGATGGGATTACATCCACAAGTGTAGGGTTTCAGACTTGCAACACACGGTTGAGGGGGGTGGGGAGGGGAGGCACAGTTCAACGCCTAACAGCATCTTTCCTAAAACACCATCTGTCACCAAAAGCAACAAAATAATTAAACAAAACAAATTGATGAAGGAATGAATTTTGTGTCTCCTTCTCTGTTCATCTTGGGAAGGAGCGAAACTGCCCAGAGAGCATGTGAAAAGTGAAAACAGGAGGGAGACGTTGGAATCCTTTATCAGGGCCCCGGTCAGAGTGAGTGGTCAGAGAGAGGGGAGGCCAGCCAGGAGCGTATCTTACAGGGGGTGCGCCGGGGGGGTGTGTGGTCTGCAGAGTGACTGGAGGAAGGGGATCGGCAGAGTGCCTGTGGCCCCGTGACGGGTCTGTCAGCGCTCAAGAGAAGCAGAGAGGCTGAGAGTTAGCACTGGTCAGCGTTCATAGCACTGACCATTGCCAAGACAGGCAAGCTGGTGATGAGTAGACTGCCCAGGCGAGCAGGGTTGAAGGGAGTCTCGGTGGTCTTGTGCCAGAGCTGTATGTAGGGTCACATGGGAGTCCCACACGTCTCCTGCTGCAGTGCCCAAACTGGCCGCCAGATGGCGATCACAGCTTCTTAAGCCCTGCCCACCTGGGAATTTGGGGTTGTCAAGATCTTTCCTCCCTTTTGTGGGTCACCAGCCCTTTAAGGTAGCGGTTAGAGCCATGGCTGCTAACCAAAAGACCACCTGTTCAAAGGAAGCTGGTGTTCTTAGGAAACCCTACGAGGTAGAAGTGCTCTTCTGTCCTGTAGGGTCACTGTGAGTCGGAATCGACGCAACAGTGGTGGATTTGGTCTTGTGGCTTTCATCACTTTGAGACTAGTCCTCCCAGACCAACAGCATCTGCCCTGAACGTGCCCCATCCCCACCCTTGCACCTGCGTTCCCTGGCTTCACTGGCGACCTGGGAAAAAGGGCCTCTTCCAGAGAGCTGGGCCCCAGAGCACTCATGGGATGATTCAGCCTGGAGAAGACGCAGGGCCCGGGTGTTGCTAGGCAGGGCAATAGGCTGGGGGGGCGGGGGAAGATCTGGGGACAGGAGGAAGGGGATGGTGGGGGAGGAGAATGTATCTAGTCAAGAGAACACTTGGCCTTTCACCTCCTAGTTGAAGCCATCAGGGGCACCCAGGGAGATAGGCTGCCTGCTGGTGGGATGAAGCTGTACTGGGTGCTCCCTACCTGACTCTCAGGGAGATGGCTGTTCCAGACACCTGGGAGGTGACGCTTTAGGGCGGGGAAGGAAGGTCTGGTATCAGGGCAGTTGTTCCCTAAGGGTGCTTGTCCCTCCTCAGAGCCTTCTCTGAATGTGAAGAACAGAAGATCACTACCAAGGTTGGAGAGGCCTGGCAGGAGTGGCCTGCAGCTCCACGAGGTCATCAAGGAGTGCCATTTGCCCCTAGTCCACAACCTGCAGTGGCCAGCAGCCCAGAGGGGCCGAGGAGTCCCCGAAGACCTGAGCAGCTCACTGAACTGGAGGGCCACTCTGGCAGGTGAGGACTAGGGGGCAAGGGTGGCTGGGATGGTTGCTGGTGGCTGGGCATGCCCAGTACCCTCTCCAGGTGTGAGTGGCAGAGCAGAAATGAGCATCCCAGCACTAGGGTTCCAGCTGTGGGCTTGGGACCACATGCCCAGGTGTGCATACCGCGGCAGAAGGCTGTGGTGTGGTGGCTGGTGGGCGCTTGGAGCAAGAAGGCCCAGGTGGAGAAAGGGCTATAGGGTGACATTACCATTTGTGAAGGTCAGAGTGTCCTCCCAGAGAGGCCAGTGGGCTCTTGTATGAAAAGCACTTTTGCCTGGGATCAAGACCAATGTTGGATGAGTTTGGCCACCCTCAACCCCACTGAGCATGGCCCCAGTGCCCCCGAGGCAGTCAGGGCCGTGTGTTCTGCCAGACAGTTGTAGGGGACCACTTGCTGGCATCTAAGGAGTGTCTGATAGTAATGGTGGTGGCAGATGATTCAGTCTCTGATGCTTTCCGGAGCAGAACATGGAAGATACAGGGATTCTGGCAACTTGTGTCAGATCGCACGGCCTGGCCATGCAGGTGGAGCAGGTCCTGGGGCTGTGCAGTGTTTCTGAGAGGCAGCAGGGCCGTAGGTTTTCTGGGAAACATAAGGGCCCTGCTGGGTCAGCACCGTGTCAGAGAATCCAGTGCCTGAAACCGCAACTGGTGTGCCAGTGGGGTGAGGGGAGTATCAAGGTGTAGTAACCCCCTCACCTTCTAAAACCCCATGACCTGAGCTGCAGTGCCTCTGAACGTGCCTCTGTAGGTGCCGTCGCCTCGGCCCAGGCAAGGACTCACCCGCTTCCTGCAGTCTCCAGGCTCAGGGTGGTTGAGTGCACTGAGGTGGGGGGCTTCCTGGAGGAGGAGTGTGGTGCTGCCTGCGTGGTGGAGAGGCTGCTGCAGCCTAGTGTGTGCCCCGTGCTGGCCTGAGTCAGCGGGGAGGCAGGCGGGCGGGAGTCAGCTGGGAGGTGCAGAGGGGCGATCGGGTGGTGGTGGCCAGCAGGGGCCTTGACATGCAGCGGGAAAGTGCGGCAGCTTTGGCGTAGAGCCTGAGGCTGGGAGTGGGATGGTCAAGTGCGGGGAAGGGGCTGGCTGGTGAAAGGCCTTGTGGGCAGACTGAGAGGTTCTGAGGGCCGTGGGCGGTGGCTGAGGAGTGGCTGTTCAGAGAAGTCACAACCCTGTTAAGTAGCTGTGGTAGGTCCTTCAGAAGGAGGAGCCTCTGCTCTCTGGGCAGTTTCGCTCCTTCCCAAGATGAACAGGGAAGGAGACTGTCCCATGCCGTCAGGAGGGGAGCTGCGCTGTGTTCTCCCTTGCTGCGCCCACACCACAATGCCTTACCTGGCTGGCATGTCCCGGGTGGCCCCATGGTTCCACTCAAACCTGGTGACTTAGGGACCAGGGCCATGGCTATGGTGGGAAGAGTCCTGGGTGGACACCAGCAGATTGGGTAGGGCCAGTGGTGCCCCGTGTACCCTGGGCCCTGCCTCCACTCTGCCTCGCCAGGCTTTTCTTATCTGTAAAATGGCAGGGTCTGTTCCCTGGCCTCTGGGATGTCGTCAAGAGCAAGCGCTCAGCGGTCACTGGGCCTGCCTCGGGCTGCTGGCCCTGGAAGAGGTTGGCTTTCGGCACTTACCTGCTGGCCCCCCCGCCTCATCACCAGCTCTGCTGAGGAAACTGGACTCCAGCTGGATGTAGCTTCTGCTGCTTCCCCACCGTTAGCTCCCAGCAGCCAGTTGGCTCAGAACCACGTAGTGCTGTCCTAGGCACCCCCAATGCAGACTTCTGTTTGGGACCCTAGGCAGAGCCCTTTAGACCCCTCCCCAGTCCCGACGAAGAAGGTGGGTCGTCCTTTCTAGGGCATGGATGGATGATGTCACTGCCATCAGAGGGCCTCACTGATATCCCTCAGGAGTGGACCTGGGAGGCCGATGAAAGCACCTCTCTGCCCTCACCTCTGCAAGGAGACGGGGTCGATCTCTACAGGAAGTCATAGCCTTGCAAGGAGGCTGTGGGGGGAGAGACTAGCCTAGTAGTGACGCCACTCTTTTTCACAGAAGTGACAGGGAGAGGTCATACTGTAGGTGGAGTTCTCACAGGGGCTCAGTGGCTCTAGGGAAGGTCCAGAGGCTGAAGACACTCCACCTCAGACTGAGACTCTGATGGACAGCCTCATCCTGGGGGCTAGGGGACAGCCTCTTGTGAAGGGCGGAGTCAGAAGCCTGGGGAAGGCAAGGAGTGGGGGCCGTCTCCCATGGGTGGAGTTGGGTAAAGGTGACTTCTTTTCAGGGTACTTAGTTTCTAATGCACGGCTTTGATTTGAGTTCAAGTCCTAACAAGTGCCAGCAGCCCAGCAGCTCTTGTCTGCGTAGCCAGGGAGCCTGGCCTCGGGGGGCTGCTTTGGGCCAGGCCCTCTGCTTCGCGTCTTCTGCCTGACCTCCTGGGCTCTGGGTGTGTTCTCTCCTCAGCAAAGGCATCCTCTTTGTGAAGGAATACACGAACGCCAGCGAAGTCTCTTCGGGGAAGCTGTCGTCCTCGCACCACAGCGGGTAAGTACACTCCCACCCCTTTCTACTTCATCCTGCAGCTCCAGAGGAGCTGTTGAAGGGACAGGTGACCCCGGTGCCCAGTGTTGTGACCATGTGTTTCCACTTGTTCACCTTCTCAGTGCCCCTGAGTGCCCCCATGATAGCCAGTGCAGCTGCTGTGCCCTTGGCACCTGTTGTCTCTCCCTAGCAATGCTGCTATTTGAAAAACCACTTTCAAGAGCTCCAGGTGAGGAAACTGAGGCTCAGAGAGGTTTAGCAGCTTGCCCAAGATGACTCAGCCAACGGGTACTGAGCCAGACTTGCAACTTAAGTTGCATCTTCAATGAAAAGCAGGCCTGCCATGAGACTGGGCACTCCTGTCTGTCACTAAGTCCTCTCCTTGATGGTGGGGTGATGTCATGAAGACCATCCCTCAGGGCGTGTTCTCAGTGTAGGGAGGAGGTAGCCTGCAGCGGGGACTGTCAGGGAGCAAGCAATCAAAAATACCCCCAGTGACAAGTTCCAGGTACATAGGGAGCTGTCGTCCAGTGTGTGTTCAAATGCATCACCCTAGCCAGAGTGGAAGGGGCGGGGCTTGTCTTCCTTGCCTGCAGCTGTTGAGAGTGATTTCTAAGCTAGCACTGCTGAGGGAGACGGGACCCTTTGAAGTGTACAGGTCTGTCGTTTTTAGAATATTCACAGAGCTGTGCATTCTGGAGCATTTTGTCACCCCTGAAGAAAGCCCGTAGACACACACAGTGCCTCACTCACAGTCCCTGGGAAGCACTGATATGCTTGCTGCCATTCTGCCTTTGCTCAGGGAGGTTTCTACAGTAGACATGATGTAAGTGAAACCTATGGTGCCCGTTGTTCCGGCTGTCTGGGGTCTGTCTCTGATTGGTGGTTTGAGTCCGCCCAGAGGCACAGAGGAAGAAAGGCCTGGCGGTCTGCTTCTGAAAAATGAGCCATTGGAAACTCCATGGAGTGCAGTTCTTCCCTGACACACGTGGGGGAACACTGAGTCGGAGTCCACCCCACAGCCACTGGTTTTGGGTCTGCCTCTGTGCGAGTCACGTGAGGAAGGTGTGGCCAGCTCCCAGTCCACCCTTCCAGCTTCTCCTCCCTGTCACGTGTAATGCTCACACTTTGACCGTAAGTTTATTTTAGAGTTGAATGTAACATGACGGCCGAGCTTCCTGTCTTAGGAAAAACTCGCCCACCCGTTCTCTCTCAGATGACGGGAACTGCATTAACCCGCTGGAGTCTCCTTTCGCTTACAGAGAAGCTGACACTCAGTTGAGCCAGAAGCCGGACTCACGTGCTGTACGGCTGGCTCTCCCCTAGCTAGCTCTCCGTGGGCGCTTGGAAGATTGTTTTACCTCTGAGCAGCAGTGTCTTGTGCAACTGGCGTCTCCAGACAGGTGCCCCAGGACTTGTAGCTAGTTAGTTGTCCACTCCAGCAACAGAGAAAAAAAATTCAATTCCATTGAGTCAATCCTGACTCCTAAAAGACAGAGTAGCAGTGCACCAGAGTTTCCAAGGAGTGCCTGGTGGATTCGAACTGCCAACCCTTTGGTTTATAGCTGTAGCACTTAATCGCTATGCCGCCGAGGTTTCCCCTCCAGCAGTAGTTTCTTTTCTTTTTTTTTTTTCTGTTAGTTTTCATTGTAAGAAGCCTTCCAAAGGGCGAGATGTGCTATGGCGTGGATGGACGTTGGAAGCATGATAGTAAAACCCAGAACTCATGTGATGGCCTTGCCAGGAAGTGTCTAGATTAGGTGTATCTGATGAGAAGGCAGGTGGTGGGGACAGGAGCTGGTTGAGTGGACACGGGAACTATGGGCTGGAGGGGCGGCCTGTGCTGTCACAGAGTGGGGAGAGCAGCTAGGGTCACACAGCAGTGTGTGTGTGCAAGTTTTTGTATGACACATTGATTCCATTTGTAAGCTTTCACAGAAGGCAGGATGGCAGTGACTGTTTAATGGACCCAGTCCTGCCTTCGGGGAATGGAAAAGTTCTAGAACTAGGTAGAGTTAGTAGTTGCACAGATGTGATGTCACAGTTCCATCTTTTTCCCATGCCGGGTGTCTGGTTGCTGATGGGTTCATGTGAAGAAAAGCCCTCACCCTTCACAGGGCAGGGTGACTGAGGTCCTCCTGTCCTAGCCACCCCCAGCCCATGACATCCCTCAACGTGACAGGACAAGTCTCTGAGGGCACCGTGCCCCCTGGAGTCTGCTCTTGTGACACCTTGGCCTGCTCCTGTTATGAAGTTAGCTTCTAAGTGTCCCCTGGCCATTTGGGATAATGTCTGGTAGCTGGCGGTGCCAAGCCCTGTCTCAGCCTTTCGTAACAGTGCTAGTCACTGTGGTAGTGACCTGGCTCCCAGCCTCTGACCTCCTGTCTCCACTCACTTCTTGCAGTGTCAGCGGTGGCAGAGAGGGTGTCTTTGACATGATGGAGAAGCAGCTCTCCCAAGACAACACTGTCTACCCTGAGAGGTGTGTCTGCTTTCTCATAGAGGCACTAAGGGAGACGTGACTGCAGCAGAGGTCTGAGGCCAGCAATTAGCATCTAACTGAGCTCTTAATGACCACGCAAGTCTGACCAGTAATACAACCAACGAAAACAACACAGAAAAGAGGCGAGCAGTGGGTGGAGGATGCGGAGGAGCCTTTGGCTGAGCACCTAGAAGCTGGGAAAGAGGCACGAAGGCCTGGCAAGTCAGGCCATGGAGAGCCAGGCGGGCAGGGCAGCAGGCAGTTTCTGATGCTGCCACAGGGAATGATCCTGGTGACAAGGATGTCCCTCTTTAAAATCCTTGAAAGGAGACAGAGGCCTTGGGGACAGAGCCACTCATTTCCCTGTGCAGGTCACAGGTCTGGCCTGAGCATGGCCTGGCTGGTAGGAGCGTGGTGAGCAGAAGTCCTGTGGGTGCTACCTGCCAGCCAGGGCTTAGCTGGGGGAATAAAGGAAGGAAGGGGGAGAGTTAAGGTGCTGGTACCCTCAGGCCCACGAGGGCAGCTGGGTAGAAGGCCAGCTGGGCAGACGGGGCCTCCGTGAAGGCTGAGGATGTGGCTGGCCACCTGGGCCCTGGGCAGCCCCAGGTCGTTTGAGAGTCACATCACACAGAGCAGGGTGGGTGGGCAGGGCCTGAGAATTAGCCATTCCAGAGAAGCGGATGGCATGAGGCACCCCCTCCCTGGAGGACAGCAGGCCACCCCACTGTGCCCAACTGCACGGCCACTCTATCCCAAGTGGAATAGTCTCTGAGGACAAGACCGGTCACTCGTGCACATACCTGTGCAAATACACAGCCAGCCACCCACCCACCCACGCACTGACCATGACCTGGGCCTGGGAGTGGGGAAGAGCAGGCGTGGACCAAGGAGGGCTGCATGTGCTTGGCAATGCCACTGTCACGAGACTGAGGCCTGGGCCAGCAGTGGGACAGAGAGGCCCTTGAAGAGTGCCGCAGGAGCTCTGGGTGGCCAGCGGCAGACACACAGCTCTGGAGGAAAGCCCATTCACTTGGGCCTGTAGGATCGGTGCAAAGGCTGGGGAGCTGCTTGGTCTGGGATCTAGACTGTCACTGTCAGAGCTGAGCAGTGACAAAGCAACCGCGGCAGTCCTCGGAGTTCTGGAGCAGTCTAACGGCAGGGTGGGCCCAGGAGTAGGGGGCTGGGGATAGGGCCTGAAGAGAGGGCTGTCACAACAGGTCCAGGTAAGACTGACAGGCCTCCTGGAGAAGAGCAAGGAGAGGCAAGCTTCCTAGAATAAGACCACCTCTGGGTGCTCACACACACATGGCTTGCTGGGTCACAGGGGAGACTGAAGAGGTGTGACTGGTTTCTGGAAATCGCATGAAGGTCTCCAGCAGGCTGAAGCCCTGCAGGCCTAGGGCTGAGCTGTAGCAGGTCACATACCCCAGAGAAAGATGGCAGCCTGGTTGGTCACCCTAGTGATCACTGTGCCAACCTGACTGCCGGGATCTTGTTTTGCGTCCTGTAGAACAACTGGGAGGCTCTGTACGTACTGCAACCGCGACATTGGAGACTGCCCCAAGATCACCCTGGACCACCTTGGCATCTGCTGCCATGAGTACTGCTTTAAGGTGAGGAAGAGGGTCAGCTTGGGTTGCTAGTGCTGCTGTAACGGTGCCACGACTGGGATGGCTGGGGTGGCTTTAAGGAACTGAAGCCTACTGTCACACAGTTCTGGAGGCCAGAAGTCCCAGTTAAGGGTGTCGGCAGGGCCACACCCTCTCCGGGGGCTCTAGAGGTAGGTCTTGTCTTGTCTCACCCAGCTTCTGGTAGGCCCAGGTGGTGTTACGTGGTTTGTAGATGGGATTAGGACCTTGAGTTAACCTACTGATAACATCTTCAAAGACCCACTTTCCAAGCGAGGTCACATTCACAGGTACTGGTGGTTAGGATTCGCCCATATACTGATAGGAGACACAGTTCTATTCATAACAAGGGGTGTTGGCACTGAGAACACCGTCCAGAGCTTGGGAGGCTTATGGTCTCAGAGAGTGTGGAGAAGCTCCATCTCTGAAGCTCAGCAGTGCTGGGAGCTAACGGATTCCAAAAGAGTTGGGACTCTTGATGACTCCCTGTGCCCAGGACTGTGGGGGCAACACAAGTGGTCTTGTGGGGAAGGCTTCCAGGCAGAAGGCCAACAAGTGCAAAGGCCCTGGGGCAGGAATGCAGGGTATTCCAGCTCAGGTGGCTGGAGTGGTGTGAGTGAAGGGCAAGTGGCCAGAGGTGAGATCACAGAGATGGCTGGGCCTGGACTAAGTCAGTCTTGCAGGCTGCAATCCATAGGATTGGAACGAAGGGAGGGCTGGAGCTTTGAGGGGCAGGAGGGACAGCAGAGGCAAGGATGGAGAGAGGGAGACCAGTCAGGTGGCCGTTGATCCAGCTGTAGAAGTGAGTCACTGGACTAGGTTGCAAGACAGTGGTTGGATTTGGGGAACTGTTTGAAAACAGATGTAACCGGTCAAGGGGATTGTGGAAGAAAGAGAGGAGTCAAAGGAGAGCCCCAGGTTTGGGGCCCGAGGCACGATGGGGCTGACTGGGACGCCAGTCACCACGGGTGGAGGGCTCGCTACTGTGTGAGGAGATGCGGGGGGCGCTGGAGGCAAGGCTGTGGACCGGAGGGCAGTGTGGTCCTGTGGTGTTGCCAGCCATATCCAGTGGACCAGAGGCGAGTGAGCGGCAGAGAGAGTGGCGGTTTCCCAGGTGGAGATTTTGCCAGAGGCAGTTGCTAAAAAGAGTGAGAGACAGACTCGTGGCTGTGCGTGTGGCTGTGATGAGGCCGAGCCTGTTTCAGGCTGAAGACCAGCACATGTGGCTGTGCGATGCACTTCCCCTGGCTTTGTCAATTTCCTTGAGGAGCCTGGAAGAGTCTCTCAGCTTCCAGTTACGCACCCAAGACCAGCACCTCTGGGCTGTGTGTGGTCACTGGGTACCATGTGTCCATGGAGGGTGCAGCCGGAGGGAGCAGGGAGGCTCAGGGCCGGGGGAGGGGGCATGCATGGCGCACATTCAGCGTCCCGATGTGCCCAAAGGCAGAGCCACAGTGAGAGGAGGGCGTGGTGGCGCCAAGGGTGTCACAGTCGACCGTCTGACTCCCAGGTTTCTGGATCTGCACCTGTCTTATCCCAGCTACACCACCCTGCACCCTGAGAAAGGGCACCCGGTGCCCCATTTCGTCAGTAGCCTTTGTTGAGCTGTGGGCAGAGCATTTGAGCACACTGTTCTGTGTTGCTACATTTAGAAGAAGCCGGGGACCCCCCAGCGTCATTCCAACCCTCAGGGACCCCTATTGTCCGCACCCAGATGTGCACCCAGAGGTGATCCCAGAATGAGTCAGCAGGTACCTGGCATTCACAAGAGAGGCAAGTGTGAGAGTGTCAGGGAATTGGAGGGGCAGTCCTGCTTGAATGCCTTTCCTTTTCTTGCTGTTCCTGGTCCCTGTAGCCCATGGCCTGTCTAGCTTGGACTTTTCTTTGGACCTTGGATGTCACTAATAATGGCCCCATCCCCTCTTAGCACAGCAGTGACAGCTGGCTCTTCCTGGGTGTTTCACACGGCCACCTCACCAGACCCTTCAAGCCACCTTGAGCAGGAGGGCCTGCCAGTGTGTCCACTTAGAAATGAGCCAACAGGCTCCAGGCGTCAGGAACTTACCCAGGCTCCCACAGCTTAGGGTTTTGGGTGCATGTGTTTGAGGTGTGGATTTTGGTTTGTTTTGAAGTTCAGGGTGTGACACCATTTTTTCTTGTCCTAAGACATGCTTGCCTAGGGGAACCCTGACTTTGTCTGTTGGCCTGTAGCTTCGTCTCCAGGATCTGTGACTCTTGCTTTCTCCTCCAGTGTGGGCTTTGCAGTAAACCGATGGGTGACCTCCTGGATCAGATCTTCATTCACCGGGACACTGTCCACTGTGGGAAATGCTATGAGAAGTTTTTCTAGGTGGGTGCTGGCACGCCCCTAAGGATCAAGCAGCCAAAAACCACATTTGTGGGTGGAAATCTGCCAGGTTTCTTCCCAAGTCTGACAGAAGATGAAGCCTTTGTGTGCAGGGGTCTCAGTGTCCGTGTTCCTAGGCCCTATGATACTTTGAGGTCTCAGGTGTCCTGGATAGAGACTTTCCCTGGTGACAGACACTTCCAAGGTTCAGGAGCCTCTGTCTCCTCCTCTCTGGAAGCTCCTTGGACCTGACGCCTCACCCTAGCCTCCTCCGTGCCCTGGAATACCAGTCAGTATTTCCAGGGTCAGCCCCCTTGGAAACAAGGAAATGAAACTCAGGAAGGTGAGGCGCCTGGGGCGCTGTGTAGACCTCAGACCTTGCCCCGACAGCCAGGGAGTTCAGGACATCACGCTGCAGCTGAGGGGCAGAAGCTGGCAGAGACGGTGCTGTCATTCCAAGGCCAGCCCAAAGCCGGGTCTGCATGCTAGAGGCATTGCATGGGGCCCAGTCCCGCAGGACACTGCCTTTCTGGAACTTTGTATCCCCTCTGCCTCAGCAGGCTCTCAGCCCAAAGCACAGGGCAGAACACCACCCTTGAAGGTAACTGACACAGGTGGCACCCAGGCTCCCCCCAAGGTCCCTGCCTGGTGTGCCTTCTGTCTGGGAGACACACAGAGCTGGGCCGTGGCCCTGATCCCCCGGGGCCTCGGACTGCTCATGGCGTTGGATGGGTAGTTCCTTCCTGTCTCATGGCTGCTTGCCGTTTCTTTTTGCTCCTACAGGCTGAGAAGATGCCGAGGACTCCCAGCTGCCCATCACCTCTCTCCCCATGTGGTTTCGTCAAGCTTTTGTTTTTGTTCTTTTCAAGTGGATTTGCTTCTGTCCAGTAGTGTGTCTTGGTGATGCTGTGTTACTTCCGTGTGTGGTTTTCAGCAGTTCACAAAGCGCTTCACATCCATGATCTGATTTCCGGCTCCATCAAAGCAGGAGTGGGCAAGGACTCTGACTTGGCTTCCTAATGACTTAAGGTGGCTTCAGCAACCACTGGGAGTGACTGAGCAAACCTGTCATTCGGGTCCACAGCTCTGAATGGGCCTCGGGCACTTGAGAGTGCAAGGAGGTGCCTGAGGCTTCTGAGGGGCAAAGTGCAGAGACAGCATTTAACTCACCCATCCGCCGTCAGCTGGGCAGGTGGCAGGTCCTACTGCCTCATCTGTGCCAGCCACAGTTCGCTAGGTCAGTGCTCTGAGCAGGGCTGTGGCCTGGGCTGGGACGATGCCCCTCAGATCTCAGCTCTGCAGCATGTGGCCTCAGGAGGCGCCTGACCCAAGGCAAGTGTCTGTGTGACTCTGGATGGCTAATGGGTGCATTTGTCCCCTATTCCTGATTGCTGAGCTGTGCACAGAACGCCCGTAGGTAGGCCATAGGGTGTGTAGACCCCAGTAAGATTCAGGAAGGAGAAAAGGAACTCACATCTCTTGAGGCCTAACTCCATAGCAGGCAGCACTTCTACAGGGTGATGGCAGAAGTCCCTGTACAGTCATGTGGAGAGGGTACTATGGTCCCATTTTAAAGATGAGGCAGGGAGAAGTGGGCCCTGCACTGTCCCGTGCAGAACCATCACTGCCTTTCCAGTACCAGGGACCCTAACTGAGTGTTGTGAGGACGTGCCTGGCACTGTGTGGAGGTGAGCTGAGTCCCACCAGGCCACGCCGCCCTCCTCAGCCCTCACCCTCGGAACACGCCCACACAGAGGGAAGGCCTGACTTGGGGCGCTCCTCTTCCTGGGCCTCGTGGAATGCCCATGAAGTACTGCAGGGCCCACACTGCCGCTCCACTCCTCTGCTTCCCCAAGAGGGGTCTGTCAAAGAGGGGTCCCGGGGACTGGCCCATCCCAGCAGAGGAACTGGACTGGCTGCCAGCGGGCCCAGCCTGCTCTGTAAAGTCCTGCGTGGAGAGATGGGCCTTAGGGGTTTTCTGCTGAGACCGAGGGCCTCTTTACTGATTTTGTGACAAAACGCCCCTTGGTCTCTCTCTTGTTTCGGAGCCCTGTGCACGCTTGCCTGTGGGCTTGTTCTTCCTCCTCAGTGGTCAGAGGGGTCAGTCCATTTATCCGTGTAGATGGCCTCACAGTGACTGCAGGGCAGAAAGGTCCCGAACGCACCACACACCATCACTGCACATGGCCCGGCCCTCAGCAGATCTAACCCCGGACATGGGCCTTGGCATACGGGGTGTGCGAGCCACCCGGGGGATGTGTGAGCGAAGGCCTTGGAGAGACTGGCTGCCCCTCCTCTGGGGGCTGCTCTGAGGACAGCAACATTGATTTCGATCCCAAATAGGCTTGCTTGTGTCTCTTGCGGCCCAGTGTTGTGCAGACATCGGGAACCGGGCTGGTGGCATTCCCCTTGTGCTGCTTCTGCGTCACCTAGTGTTTCTAATCAGAGTCGCTTAGCCCACTGTAGCGTACACAAATTAGAATAACTGTCAAGGTGTTACATATCGGTGTTAAGGTTTTGTTTTTCTAATGTATAACAGTTTGGGGTATTAGCCGTGTGATTTCTTCTGTGAGTACCTGAAACCGTTGTCAACAAAACCAAATAAAAAGAAGTATTAAATCACAAGAGAAAAAGTGGTCTAGACACCATGCATGCATGCACAGGAAGTATGAAATTCTAGACTCTTTTTTTTTTTTTTAATTGTTATTTTTATTTAACATAACTGAGTGAAAATGTACATTCACATATAAATTTACATGCCCCCCCATATGCAGCTTCCACTGCTCTCCCTGTCCGGTGACTGCACACTATTCCTCTCTGCTCCATACATGTCTCATCCTCCCAACAGTCTCCTTTCCCCTCCTCTCCGTCCACTCCCCTTCCTCCAGCCAGAGGTCAGCAGGATGACATCCTATAGATCTATAGAACCATAAAGTGCTTCCAATATATGGTTACTCTGCATTGCCAAGTCCAATCCATTCCTGTCCAAAGAGTGGACCTTTGTTATAATTTATGGGAACGGGCAGCATCAGGGCCGGGGGCCATGCTCTCAGAGGAACCCCAAAACCGCTGGACCATCAATTGAGGTCTTTTAGTGGAGATCTCATGATGCACCTCTTTTTATTCTTGTGTTGCCAGTGAGACTCCTCTCTGTGAGCTCCATCGTGGCTATCACTGGTGGTGGCCGGGCACCATCCAGTTCTTCCATTCCCAGTCGATGTAGGCGCCCACTCTTGTGGGTCTCTCTGTCTTCTCGGTTGTCTTTACCGCATGCCATTTTGGCCCTCGGTGAGCATCCGTTCCTGCTGAGTTGGGACCATTTGCTGTGCCCTCGGATGGCAGCTTGGCAGCTTTTAAGACCCCAGACGCCACTCACCAATGTGGGGTGCAGAGAGCTCTCTTAGCAAAACGCTAGTTGTGCCAATTGGCCTGGAACTCGCCTAAGAGCATGGTCCCCCGCCCCCCGCCCCAGCTACTCTATCCTTGCAGTATTGAGTTAAGATGGAAGGAGTACTCAAGTTATGCTGAAGTCCACTTAATGTTGTTCTTGTTCCTAATGTGTGCTGTCACCACTTTCTCCCAACTAGATTTGAAATTCTAGACTCTTAAAATATTTTTCTGTGTGGTAAAATATATATCATGAAATTAGCCATTATTATATAATATTTGCCATTTACGCGGAGTATACAACTCAGCAATGCTAATTGCCTCCCTAGTGTTGTACAGCCATTAACCCAGTTCCCAAAACATTTTCATCACCCCGCAAAGAAACTTAGTACCTCCTCTTCGATCACTACCCCTCCCCCAGCTCTGATAACCTCGTGTCTGTCCTTTAGGCCCGTAACGTCTTACCGAGGACTCCTTTATTCTCTTAGGTCCATCCTCCCCTTCAGGACCATCACAGACAGAGGGGCTACCTCAGCCCTTCCCCCGGTGACCGAGAGCTCAGGTCCCTGTCTGCCCATTCAGCCCGTGGACAGCCACGCCAGGGGAAAATCTCCTTCCTTTATGACACAGTGATTAAAAACTACAGCTAGCTACAGCTGTGAACCAAAAGGTCATCACTTTCAGTCCACCGGCTGCTCCTTGGAACCTTACAGGGCAGGTCTGCTCCATCCTATAGGGCCACTATGAATTGGCATGGACTGAATGACAGTGGGTTTTCTTTCACTACCTACAAAGTCAATCACTATAGCGACAGGTCCAAGCCAGCTATTTCTGGACTTCCAGGTGGTGACACTGTAACATTAAGACCTAAAGGAAAAATAAAACCAAAACCAAACTCACTGCCATAGAGTTGATTCTGACTCACTGCGACCCTATAGGACAGAGTTGAAAAGTAGGGTGCTGTTATTTTGAAAGCCCCTCGGTGTAGTCCAGCTTAGCTAGCAAGAGAATGTCTGCCTTGAGCGTGCTGCTATGTAAGTGCTATATGGCATCCAAGTGCCAACAGCACACATGAAAGCTCAGATAGGGCATTTAAGGGGCGGGGAGTCTCCGTTAGAAAAGGCCACAGGTGATGTGATCAGTGTCACACTGTGTATGTTGGCTGCATATGTTCTCAACGACAACTAAGTGAATTAAAAACCAGAACCCTGTCAACCCGTCCCATTGTGCTCAGAGAAGGTGCTTTGCAGGATCTCAGACCCTCGAAAAGTGTCGCAGCTGGTTCTGTGGCTCTGGGCTTTGCTGAGGAGGAGCCCTGGTAGCATAAAAGCTGAGTGCCTTGCCGCTGACCACAGGTTTGGCAGTTTCAACCTGCCGCCCACTGTGGGGGAGAAACATGGGCAGACCGGTTCCTTAAAAAGCCAAGTCCACCACCACCAAGTCAATTCAGACCGGTTTTTGGCTTCAGCTTTGCTTTGAATGCACTCCGCAGGAGGGTTCTTGCTGAACAATTGCACCCTCTGCATAGGGCCGCACGCCTGAGAAGTGCCTGCCGCTGACAGTCGCTCAGTGCTGCCTGTCACCCATGAGACCCACAGTACACAGTGCTCAGCCTTGAAACAGCCCTCCACCTCCACTTGAGAACACGGTACTCACAGGAATGCTTGGTCCCCTTAGTGCTGTGGCCCTGCCTGCCTGTGAGTCCCTTGCACAGAGCATTTCCCTGAGAGCTGTCTTCAGCATCTCCGCTCGGAAACAAGTACTTTCAGCTTGCGAACCCCTGTAGTAAATGTCTGTTAGTCACTCCGCAGGCATTGGTTATCCATCACATACCAACCCCTCCCCCTGTGTCTGTCAGTTTACTGTACTGTGGGGACTTGTGTGTTGTTGGGGTGCTGGACGCTATGCCACCAGTGTTGTAAATACCAGCAGTGTCATCCATGTTGGTGAGGTTTCAGCTGAGCTTCCAGACTAAGATGCAGAGGAAAGGCCTGGTGATCGGCTTCCGAGATTTAGTCCCTGAAGCCCTGTGGCTTACCACAGAACATTGCCTGACACGGTGTTGGGAGATGAGCCGCCTGTGTTGGAAGGCACCTGACATACACGGTGGCTGCCACAACAGACTCATGACCTAACTGGGAAGATGGCCCAGCAGTATTTTCTTCCAGTTGTGCACAGGGCCGCTGTGAGCCATAGCCGACTCGATGGCAGCCAACAGGAGCCTGCGTACCAGGCCTGCTGCCCAGGCACACAGCCTGCTTCGGGGCACCGTCTGCAGAAGGGGCCCTGCTGGGGAACCCTCCTGCACATTGCATGCGCTGCAAGGCCATCGGCCCGACTCCCCCTCCCGTGATGCCTTCTGCACCCAGTCTCTGCCCAGGACTATGTGGGTCTGTGCTCTAATGTGGTCCCTGACCGTGCGAGGCTCAACGCCCTTTTCTGTGAACACTGTTCACTCACTCAGGTTCTGAACAGCCTTACCCAGCGAGAAGCAGCCTGAAAGTAGACCGTGGGATCTGTAATTTAGACACCCACACACATCCATGAAACCCTCACAGCAATGACAATACTGAGCGTATCCATCATCCCATCACATCCCTCCTGCTCCTTTACAATCTCTGCCTCCTGCCCCCTCCCCCACCCCTGAAGCCACTAATCTACTTTCTGCCAGGAGAGGTTTGTTTGCATATTTTGGAGGTGTATATAAATGGACTCATACACTCTTTTGGGGAGAGGGGACATTCTGAGTCTTAACTGGGTTGATAGTTAAAAGGATGAGGTCATTCGTCAGAACCCATCAGACAGTGCATTTAGGATGGATCTATCTTTTTGCATACCACTGATCCTTTGCTAGCATTCACTTTTTTAAACACAGGCCTAATCGTGAATTCATCCTCCCAAAGAAATTTAGAAGGAAGGCCAGGTCCACTTCTCAGTAACCAAGAGGTGTGAGCCAGAACACCTCTGTTCAAGGTGTCATTCCTTGCCTAGGCTGCTGGACAGTGACTCCAAGGAGCCACACAGCACTGGTCCTGTGAGTGCCCTCAGATGAAATGTCTCCCTCGGGGTCTGCCGCTCTGCGATGGCTGCGTGTAGCCGTGAGTGTAGCGTGTGCTGGTATTTCCTTCTGAGCAGGACGTTGTTGGATTGGTCTCTTGGGGACTAGTTTTGCTGGTGTCTGTGTTCCATACCCAAGCACAGGAAACATCTGCCCCTAAAGCAGATCGAAGAGCCCCGGCGGCACGGTAGGTAAAGTGCATGGCTGCTAACTGAAGGGTCAGCAGTTTGAGCTCACCAGGGGTCTTTATAGGGTTGCTATGAGTGGAAATCTACTCAATGGCAGTAGATCCGGTTTTGGTTTAAGGTGACATCTGCAAAGATCTTGCTCAGTGACCTTTAATTTAAAATTGCTTGCTTTTCTTATTTAAAAAACATCTTGTAGAACAGCGTTGTTTGTTTGTACCCCAGATAAAGCAAAATAAATCAGTTACATGACCAAAGACCCACCACTTCTGACTCTGGAAAGTAATAATGGGTTTGAGAGCCTTGCTGCTGAAAGCGTGGCTGCAAATTTGCCTGATGGTGGTCACCAACCTTTCCAGAAACGTGGCCTCTCAGCCCTACCCAAACTGCCTTTTTGTCTGGATGGGGGAGAAGGTGTCGTGTCACTGCAGCTGTCTTTTCTGAACAGTGCCTTTGCCCTCTGTGAAGGGCTAAGGCTCCCGGGGTCCCAGATGGGAAAGGGCAGGAAGCCGTCTGGGCACCGGATGCATAAAACAGGGCCCTGTAATAAGGAGCCTGACAGGAGAGTGGAGTGGTTTACTCGTTGTCTGGCTCTGTATAAGAGCAAAAAATCCCAACCCACAGCCACTGAGTCGATGCTGAATCATCATGACCCCATAGGACAGAGTAGAACCGCCACACAGAGTTTCCAAGGAGCGCCTGGCAGATTTAAACCTGCCGATCTTTTGGTTGGCAGCGGTAGCACTTAACCACTACGCCGCCAGGGGAGCCCCCCAAATTGTCATATCCTTGTGACATGCAGGGAGCAGCCCTGTGATGTGCTGTCCCCCCAGGAAACGTGTCCTATGTAAAGGAAACAAGCACGATGCCTGCTTGCAGCAGTCCCCCTTTCCTGTTCTTTGCACACGGCCCCGCGCAGGCTGCTTGGAATATGCAAACGAGTAGGGCGGAGGGTACCTGCCGCGCCACAGCTCCCGTCCAATGGGACAGAAACACGTGTGACACGACCCGAAAGTGCTGCTGGGCCAGGGGCACATGGCAGGCTGCTGGCGTTGTGCACGAGGGGATCTAGGTTGGATGCCAAGGCGGGGAAAAGCAAGGCAGGGTCGGGCGGGGCGGGGCCACGCAGGGTGGGGCATCCAGTGCGCAGCCGCTGTGTGCAAAGCTGTGGGGGGTACCCAGTTTGCCCGCCGGCGGTAGCGCAAGTGCGCGGTGGCTTTGTGCTTCGTGATCCGCCCCGGGTGCTTCTTTCTGGAGGATTCTCTGCAGGTAAGGAGCGGTCTAGAAGCCATCGGCAGGATTTGGGGTTCATAGAGGCCACCCAGCTCCAGGAGAACCCTCTCACCACCACACCTTGAGGGCTCCTAGCCGTGCCTGGCCACCGGGCGCTTTGGGGGGCTTGTTCCATGTCCCCGTTTGTGGTTAGAAGGGACTCCTAGTGTCCCTCTCCTGGCCATAGTTCACTTTGATCTATGCAGTGTGCTCCTGTTCGAGGTGGGGGTGAGGGTCTGGGGGGCAGGTTTAGAGGACAATGGACGGGGCAGGAAAGGTGTGGGAGCCTGGGGGCAGGGTGGGGCAGAATGTGGGGAGGCTGTGAGTGTGGGGTGTGGATGTGGGGAGCAACAGGGATGGGGTTGGGTAGCTGTGGGGAGTGGGGTGTGAGGGTCTGGGCTCATGGAGTCTAGGAGGGGTACCCGGTGGGGTGTGAGGGGGAAGGTACCAAGAGAGTTGGGCCGTGGGAGGATGGGGCATCGAGTGGTTGATAGGGTGTGAGGAGGGAGGCACACGGTGTTGTGGGCTCGGAGAGGGAGGTGGGGCAGCAACCTTACAGTAACCAACCCCACCCCTCACAGACGCCTCCCGCTGGTTTGTTCTTATATCCCCACACTCAGGCTCCTTGTGGGTGCTTCCGCAAAAAAAGAGAGAAAGTGTTGCTGTAGAGTTGATTCTGAGCTATGGCGCCCCCCGGTGCGTCAGAGCAGAACTAGGCTGCAAGGGGGGTTTAATGGCTGATTTTTGCAAAGTCGAAGGCCAGGCCTTTCTTCTGAGGCATCTCTGGGCAGATGCCAACTACCAAGCTTTCTGTTAGCATCCTAGCCCCTTAACCATTGACACCACCCAGGGACTCCACAAAGATTTTGAATTTGCGTGACCTGAACAGGGTTTCGGGGGCTGGGGGCCAGGACCATCACTCAGCCACACTCTTCCTGCGAACAGGTTCGGTGCAGCAGGACGCATCCAGGCCAGGAGCTGCCTGCCTGACACCAACTCGGTGTCCACCAGGACACGGAGCCAGGTGAGCAGCGATGCTTTGGGTTGTGGGAGGGGCCGTTAGCACCCTGACATACGACAGGAGAGGCTGCCTGCCTACTCACCTTACTTGCCAGGGTGGGGTCTCGGCTAGAGTGGTAGTTGTCTGTCCTAGTACCACAGACCGCCTGTGGGTCCCTTTTCTCGCCCGCTGCCCGTTTCCACATAATTGGAAACGAGTTCCTGTTGTCTCAGAATTCACTCCTCATTGGCCACCTTCCGGACACCCCGCCCCTCCGTCATCCCCACGGGTGGCTGGGATGCTTTGGTGGTCCAAAGTCAGTGGTATCCACTGCTGTTCCTCCAGGGCCTTAAGCACGCCGCACAACACCCCTCTGTGGTTGAAGCCCCTGTCCGCCCTGTTCTTTGTATTCATGGCGACACTGCTGCTTGTCGGCACTCCCCAGCCCGCTGGCCTCCCTGAGCTGTGCAGAGCTCCGGGTGTCTTTCTCAGTGGTCAAGTTCTGGCTGACAGGGGAGCCTCAGGCGATTGGGCCATTTCTGCTGTGCTCTTGCCTAGAGGGCTCTGACAGTGGCCTCGGGCGTCAGCCCTGCCTCTTACCTCAGTTCCTTCCACCACAGGTGCCTGCAGCAGCATCCCTAAGACTCTGAAGAGGAACCCCCAAGTGGGAGCAGGTCAGCAGATTGGGAGGTTTGGGGCGGAGCTCTGCTTGGGGGGACCCCTCCCACTGATTACAGGAGCCCTGGGGAGCAGGGTTTAAGGTACTTTCCTTGTTTTGTATTCGCAGGCAGTGAAGACCCTTGGAAGCTTACGCTTTAAGGCCCGCCGCATCCTAACTCCGCGGAGTCTTAGTTGTCGATCAGTCCCTAGACCGTGGGCGCCATGGCCATGTCCTTGTTAGAAGATTGGTGCAAGGGCATGGACCTGGACCCCAGGAAAGCCCTGCTGATTGTGGGGATCCCCATGGAGTGCTATGAGGCTGAAATCAATGAGACCCTGAAGGCAAGCCTGGAGCCTCTGTGCTCCTACAGAGTGCTGGGCAGAATGTTCCTGAAGGAAGAAAATGCTAAGGCTGTCTTAATCCAGCTGGCCGAGCCTGTCAACTACGCTGTGATGCTCAGTCACATCCCAGGCAGAGGCGGCACCTGGGAAGTGGTGATGAAACCCCGAAACCCAGATGATGCCTTTTTCAGTAAACTCAACAGCTTTCTTAAAGGTGAGGGGAGGCGAGTAGCAGATGTGGCCCAAAGCCTGGGGTATCAAGGCCCAGGGGCCCCCAAGGGCGGCCAGCTTGAGGCCTCGGCTGTAGAGATAGCAGCCGGTGTCAGAGAAAGCATGTGGTACCGAAAACTGAAAATGTTTTCGGGAAGTGCTGTCCCAGCGCCTGATGAGGAGACCTTCGAGGTCTGGCTGGAGCACGTGACTGAGATGATGAAGGTGTGGCAGGTGTCGGAGGCCGAGAAGCGACGGCGGCTGCTGGAGAGCCTGCGTGGCACGGCGCTGTCCATCATGCGGGTGCTGCGGGACAAGAACGAGGCCATGACGGTGCAGGAGTGCCTGGATGCGCTGACTGAGATATTTGGCAGCAAGGAAGACTTCCGCATCTCTGAGTTTCGCTTCCTTCAGATCTTCCAGAAGTCTGAGGAGAAACTCTCCGCCTTCCTGCTCCGCCTGGAACCCCTGCTCCAGAAAGTGGTGCAGAAAAACCCCATCTCCACCCTCAGTGCAGACATGATCCGCCTGAAGCATCTTCTGTCTCGGGCTTCCATGACCGCCTCGCTCCGGGGCAAGCTGCAGATCCTGGACCGGCGAGGCTGTCCGCCCACTTTCCTGGAGCTGGTGAAGCTCATTCGCGATGAAGAAGAGTGGGAGACGGCCGTGGCGGTGATGAGGGGGCCGAGGCAAGTAGACAACAGCCAGAGGATCTTCAACAGGAAGACGCCTATGGAGCTGCACGCTCCTGAGCCCCAGGTCCCTATGCCAGCAGGACCGTTCACGGAGAACAGCACCCAGACCACGCAGGAAGGGATCCCTGCCGCACTGAAGCGCAAGCGCTCTCCGCACAGCCATGGCCATGGGAATGGTGAACAGGCCACATGTTCCTGGCGTGTGGGCCAGCCACCAGAGGACCGGAAGCCGTCCGGTGCAGGAGAAGAGTCGGGAAATGGGGATGGGGCCGGGGCCATGAGCCACCCCGAGCCCTAGGAGCCGTAGGCTCACAAGACCCTGGCACCCCTTCTAGCAAGCAGCAAGCACACCAGACGAAGCGAAAGGGGAGCCCCAGGCAGACAGCGAGGGGTGACAGTGAAGCCAGGGTCACATTATACCTTTCTCCAGCGCCAGCGGGTAGAGACTCAGGTTGGGAACGTAACCTTTGTGACGAAAAGGGGGCAACTTGGGGCTCAGGACCGGGCCTTGGCCCTTTCTCGGGGCCACTCCCTCATGCCTGTCTTGTGGATTCGGAGCTCAGGAGGAGCCCTGGTCCCCAGGCCATGGAGGACCTGCAGAAGCCTTCCTCAGGGGGCCTCCTGCCCCGAGGGTCCATGACTCCAGAAGGGGAGCAGTGTGGCCGAGAGGTGACACCCCGGAAGGGAGACCAGAGGGTCCACCCCGTCTTCAGGATCATTTACATGGCTCCAGGGGAGCCCCAGGAAGGCAGCACCCTGGAGTCCCTGCACCCCTAAGGGCAGCAGGCGCCAAAGCCCAAAGCCCGGCCCTGGCCTTCACTTTCCTGGCCTGCTGCCTGGAGGGTGTGGTGAAGCGCAGAGACTGTCAGGAGAGGACTCCAGGACCAGAGCCCAGCCAGGTGCAGGGGGCTCTGGACACCTGGTGAGCCGGTGGTTGTGAGGGCAGCTTTGAGCAGGAGGTAGAGGAGGAGGGGGACTGAGCGAGACTGGAGGCGGAGGACAAGCAGGGGCAGGAGGACAAGCAGAATGCTAGAATCAGGAGGACAAAGAAGCAAGAGCAGGCGAAGTAACAAGGGAGCTGGGAGATGCTTTCTTTCGTCTTTGGTTTGTGGAAGGCCGCTGGGGACAGGAGCAGACAGGGGAGCGGACTCACCTGGCCAGTCAGACCCCAGGCACCTAGTTCAATGCCAGGCCACTGCCCTGCTCTGGGAGACCGCACAGGAGGCGGTTATCGTCAGCAGGCTGTCTGGGCAGATCTGTCTGTGGTAGCCCTTACGTTGGGCCGCTCACTGTTCTGAGAAGGTCTCCTGTATTTCTGTAAGCACCACAGTTACCAAGCTCCTTGTCCTTGTAAAGGTGTGTGTGTTACTGCCTGAGCAGTTTCTCCCCAAGACGCCAGCCCAGTCTCAGAGGCCAGTGGGAAGCACACACGTCAGTGGTCACCCTCACCCTGCGAGCGGCCCCGGGAAGGAAGAGCGGACCAGGGACCACGCAGGCTGCAGGGATCCCCTCTGGGACTGTGATCAGAGCTCACCCCCACTGTTGTTTGTAGCTGAGTTCCTTCAGTATGGTGCCCTGTACTCTGCCGTGTTTTCCAGTGTCCTTCTGTCACTGTCCCAGGGGGCCCTGTGGCAGGACCACGCCCCAGCGGGTAGGCTGGGAAGGGGTCCCCTGTGGACATCGCCAGAGTCCGCCATCCTCACAGAAGGCAGAGCCTGAGTCCTCCAGGCAGGCAGAGATGGGTAGGGCCGTGCCGGGGTGGGGGCCAAGGCTCCTCGTCAGGGCCCCCGGGAGCAGGGCGGACCCGCGGCCTGGGCCGGCTCTCCATCCCCTTTGCTGGTTTTCCCTTCCCTTAAATAGTTCCAGTTAAATGTTTCAAATGTTGCTCTTTAATAAACTACATTTCTGTTGAGTCTGGTCTCTGCTGTGGGCTGTGGAGAGGGAGTCTGCGGGGTACGGGACAGTGGCCTGCGCTCAGCCATCAGCTACTGCTGCAGCACCACGGGGTACCTGGGTGATGCCCAGTCATGGGCGGGCCAAGACAGGCTTCCTCAGCGCCGGTGGAAAGACAGAGCGCTGCCTTGACTGGGAGTCCTGCCCGATACGCCCCCAGGGGCAGGAGGCGCTGGGCTGTGGGTGGGGATGGGCTGTGGGTGGGGATGGCCCCCGAGTGCCAGTCTGAGGAACACGCAGGTGAGGGCCCTCTGGTTGAGGGGCAGACGGTGAGGGCCGAGGGGCTGGAACAGTAGTCCTCTGTACTCTCTGCTCTCATCCGGCGGTCACACAGTGCCATCCCCTGGGCTCAGCGCTCCATCGTCAGCTGTGAATGTGCATCAGTGTGTGTGAGTCTGAGTGTGTGTGAGCACGTTCACGGTAGTGTGCATTCGAATGTGTGTGGCACGGTGGGTCTGTACGTGACTGGGAATCTGAGTGTGTGTGAGTGAGCGTGTTGGACAGAAAACGGGTGTCTACGTCCGGGAGGAAGTGAGTGAGTGCGGATGGGAACCTGCAGTCTGGCTGAAGAGCTGTGTAGATGTGTGCTGCCTGGCAGCTGCTCTCCCATTCTTTCAGGGCACCACTAAAGGGTGGGAGGAGGAAGCAGCAGAGGGTGCCAGGCCACCTCACCCGGGCTGGGCCCCAGCCTACTCATCACGGGCACCCAGTGCTGGGCCCAGGGTGCAAAGGCCCACAGAGGGCCTTCGGGGCTCCCAGGGGCTCTGAGAGCAGCCCGCCACTCCCACTCACCGCAGGGACCCTGGAATCACACAGGGCATGGGGTTGGGCTCCAGGGCTAGGTCCTGTCACAGGCCCACAGCCGTCTGTGTGTGCCTGTCCTCTGGCCCGCCCACAGCTGCCTCCAGCGTCAAGGATGGCCAGATCAGCTACCCCATCCAGCTCCTCACAATGGCATTTTTTTCTCAGATGTATGAGAAGGAGGGACAAGGCCAAGATGCCTTTGCTTCTCCTTTGCCAGTGATGGCCTTCCCAGATGGCTTCCTGAGCTGCTCTGGTCCCAGCTGCCCCTTCCTGTGTGAGCTGCTGAGGACAGAAGACAGACACAGTCTGGGCAATTGGAATGAGGCGGCTCCAGGGCCAGCCCCGCACCTCAGCCCCCGGCATCAGGCGCTGAGAAGGAGGCCCCGAGGTCGCCTGTGCCCCTCTTCAGACTTTGCCCCCAGCAAGGCCAAGTGGAAGGGCATGAGTGCACTCTGCTCCTGTGCTCTCCCTTTGCCCTTTGCCTATGCAAGAGGGTCCCTGTCCACAGACTACCTGCTGCTTGGCTGCAGGACTCTCAGGCAGGTCCAAAGCAGAGGTGGCCTTCCAGAAGCCTCCAGGCTGAGGCCGCACTCTGTCCGAAGGCCCTATCTTCCTCCAGACCCTGTGCCCTCCTCCTGGGGCCTGGAGCAGGGCCTGCCTCCTGGCCCCGCCGTCCCCACATATGGCCATCTTCCCTGAGCACTTCTGTCCCTGGTACCCGGCCAGCCCTGCTCCCAGCCGCAGCTGCCTGCCTCGGCTCAAACTTGTGGCTGCCATTTTGCAAGCTGAAAGCCACAGCTGCCTCTGTCCCCAGTGCCCAGCCATGACCCCAATCACAAAGATGGCAGAGCTGCCATAGTCCTCAAGATAATGACATTCCTGTGCCGTCCATGGGAGGGGCAGACATGTCTCCAGCATGGCCGAAAGCCACACACATCACCACTAAGCAGCCTTGAGGGCCTGTGGCCCTGTTCTAGGACACATCATTCTGTTGATGACGAGTTCCTGGCACACAGCCAGCTGGTATCAGTGAGGGCTGCTCATCATGCTGAACTCCCTGTGGCCCAGGCCCTGGCTGTTCCACTGCTACATCTTGCTGCCAGGCCCACATAAACATCTGAGAGCCGTGGTTTTACCTGGCCCGACAAGGAAAGCGGGGAGAGCAGAGCCCTTGAACTGCCGTGGTCCCACAGCCATCAGCCACACAGCTCAGAGATGCTGTCGAGCCTGAGGAACAGTAAGTCCGCTTCCCTGGTCTTCTTCCTCATGGCCACGATTCAGGGCGTCCTTCACGGGGGAGGCCCTGCCACCACATCCTGGTATGGGATGCCGTCTGTGAGGGGCAGCTCTGTCCTTTTTTCAGTGAGGTCAGTGGCTGTCAGTGAGAGGTGAGGGAAGAAGGAGCAGTGGCTTGCTGTTCACAGAATGGGAACCCCGAGTTTGAGCTCAGGTGGGCAACTGGGGCCGGGTGCGGTTAGGACCTGTCTTCTCCAGGTGAGGACAACAGGCACAGGAAGATTCTGAGACGTACCCGGTTTCCCTTGACTGGTCAGTGGAAGTACTGGGCTCACCAGTAAAAACACAAAAGAAAGCAGTTGCCCCTGCGTATTCTGATTCATGGTGACTCAAGAGCATCAGAGTTAAACTGTACCACATAGGGCCTTCCACGGCAGATACTTTTGGAAGATCACCAGGCCTTTCTTCTGCAGTGCTTCTGGACAGCCTTTCAGTCGGTAGCCAAGCGTGTTCACTGTTTGCAGCGCCTGGAGACTGCTCCAGATGACACACAGCACTTCGTTAACTGTGCGATCCCCGGAGACACAGCCCAAGGACCGCGGCAGGCCGTTGACACCGTGGAAGGATCCAGCAGGGTGTTGTTCATGGAGACAGCCTGAAAGCCCAGCAGTGTGGCCTTGCCCGGGTGCTGGGCTTACCAGGACATCGAGTCCTTCTGACCCATGCCAGCAGCTCCCCACCCCCACCACGACCCTCAGGCTCCCGTCACCCGGACTCTAACCTGTGTGCAGGCGCTGCACTTTAGCTGATTACAAGAGCTTCCTTTTTCTCCAGGGGAGAACAAGGTCTG
This sequence comes from Heterohyrax brucei, assembly GCA_028571685.1. Taxonomy (NCBI): domain Eukaryota; kingdom Metazoa; phylum Chordata; class Mammalia; order Hyracoidea; family Procaviidae; genus Heterohyrax; species Heterohyrax brucei. Next base: position 199,882,132 of record CM053166.1, read on the forward strand.
TGCAGGGTGCTGAGGGCTCCTCTGCCCCAGACGCACCCATTCCCTCTAGTGTATCTTTGTGACTGCTACACTCAGTCCCCGGGTGCCCGTGGAGGGATCCCCATGTGTGCTGTGCCTCTGAGCTTGTGCACCCGTGTCCCTTGGCCAGCACCTGCTGCACCATCTGTGCCGCCATGGGCGTGTGTGGGGGGTGTGTGTGTGTGCGTGTGTGTGCACGTGTGTGTGCGCAGTTCCTGCTGATCCTGACTGGAAGAGGGCAACAGACTCCACCGGAAGTGGGTCCTTGGCACCCCAATCAATGGGGAAGGTGTTCCAGGCAGGTCAGGTAGGGTAAGATCCCACACAGGGCCACCTTTGGGACCTCCCAGCACTCTGGCAGGACCTGGGAGTCCTCAAGACCCACTGTCCAGGGCCAATCTGCCCTTGACAGGAAGGCACAGTGCCCAGTGCGAGACTCGCAGCAGGCTTGGGATTGGATGGCACCCCAAGGAGAGGGCGTCCAGGTCGTGGAAACCCCCACACCCCAGGCATGAATACAGCTCTCTGGCAGCGGATGGGGTTGGTACTAGAGGGGCCTCATGCAGGCTATGGCCGGGAGACCCCAGTGTAGTTGGGGAGGGGAGAGAGCCCCTCAAGGGCAAGAGCCGGGTTTGGCCGGCAGAAGCCTGGGACCACCTCAGCTCAGAGTCTGGGAGATCCCCCGCGCTCGCCCTCACCCAGCTGGGAACTGGACTGTAGAGAGGCCTGGACAAAGCTGGACATGGAGCAGGGCTGGGAGTCCCCCTACAGGCTGTAGTCTCCAGAGGCCCCAGCCTCCCTGCCTCCCACCCTGGTCTGTAGCCTCACCCTATCAGGCTGAGGGATGAGGTCTTTTGAGATATAAAGGACAGCAGCTAGCAGAGACCTCACACCATCAGAAAGAAAGCAGTGCCTGAAGCTGCATGTGTCTTTTGGAAAGGACCAGGGTTCCTGCACCTCAAAAGCCCCAGGCCCAGTGAGGAGCAAGCTGGGCCTTCCCAGACTGGCACCTGGCAGCCCCTGCCTCCTGTTGGACGGTCCCTCCTGCCCTACATGGGCTCTCTTGTCCTTGACCGCATCCTTTTCACCCCCTGTGCCCTCCTCTCCCTCTAGGACCCTGTCACTGCAGGCAGGTGCCCTTGCCTTGCTCTCCCTTCCTGAGTTCCTGGCTTTCAGGGTGGGCAGAAGGGAGGGGAGACTTGCTCTTATCAAGCCAGGTGAGAGGAACAGGCCACAGGAAAGGAAGAGGACGTGACTGTGATCCCTGGGGCACTGCTAATGAGACAGGCCGGATGAGATGGACAGGGAACTGTTGTAGTCAGCCAGCGCTGCTCTCAGAGATACCACAAGTGAACAGCTTTAAAAAGGGAAATTTTTTTTGTCACAGTCCAGTAGGCTAAAAGTCCAAACTCAGGGTGTCAACTCCAGGGGAAGGCTTTCTCTGCTGTCACTGGAGGAAGGGCCTTGTAGTCAATCTTCCCACGGACTGGAAACCTCTGAGGCACAGGGACCCGGGTCCTTTCCAAAGGATGCGCTCAGCTCCCAGCACTGTTTTCTTTCTTGGTGGTAGGAGGTCCCCAGTCTCTGCTAGCTCCTCTCCTTCATAGCTCAGGAGACCGCATCAAGGCACCGAACAAACTTACACGTTGCATCTTGCTCTGCCAACACAACTGCCGCCCATCCACCCTCGCTAACATCACAGAGGCAGGAATTCCACGTGGAGGAACATCACACAATACCAGGAATTACGGCAGAGCCAACCTGCTGCAGATATTTGGGGAAACACAATTCAGTCCATGACAACAATGTGACATCAGCACAGGACTCCATCTTGGGTGAATGAGATCCCTCTTGGTCTTGAAGAGTTACTCATTAGCAGTATGATTTGGTGCTTCTGTTTAAAAGAACAGCAACACAGTCCAGGCAGGTCTGGTAACAGCTGGTTTATGAGGGGTTTATTTAGGTCAATGACTGGGACCTAATGGTGCCAGGCATCAGCCCTCCTGCCTTGATAACTGACCTGAAAGGAAGCCCTTGAAACACAGACCACCTTGCTGACCGTTCTACTGCCTTCCTTGTGATTATCTCACCCTCGCACCCGCATGTAGCTTCCCCTTGTGGACAACCTCCAGTCTGGCTGGGGACAGACAGACTTTGGAGGAAGCCATTCACCTCTGTCTCTTGTATATCGACATACAAGAAAGCCTCTTGATGATTCACCTCACCCCTCATCTCAGTATTGGCTTTGCGGCAGGTGGCACGAACCCATGTTTTACGGTGACAAATTGGCTCCCGATGCGGTGCTGGTCATTTGAGATGTGGTGGTCCCTGGGTAGGGCTTGGGACTGATAGATGGCCATCCTAGCAAGTGGCCGCGGGAGGTTATATTTGCCTCCAGGAGAGTGCCGATCTGTCCTATGCCTGCCCCAGCAGCACCAGTCCCTAACTGCGCTTCCCGCAGCGACTGATCAGGACGTCTGTCTGGGAAATCCTCGAAGTGTGAGTCTGAAACGCCTCTCCCTGTTTTGTTCGGAGCCCGGTTGGTATAAGACGGCCCGGGGGTGGGGGGCATGTGCTAAGTTGGAGGCTTTGGTTATGCCTTGAATGGATCCCTAGGGCAAGTGCCTCAGATGTTCCCAGGGCTAGTCTCAGACACCTGATCTCATAAGTAGGAGTGCTTGGAAAGGCTCCGGCAGATCCTAGGGCTTGCTGTGTGAATGAATGTGCTCTGTGTGAGTGAGAGAGAAAGGGAGGCTGTGTGTTTGAAGTGGATGCATATATCAGTGTGGCCCTGCGTTTGTGCCAATGTGATTGCCCTTGTGAAGCTGACGTAGCCTGGCAGCATCTCTTCCATGGTTGTGCAAACCTGCACTCGTATGAAACTCCTTTCCAGGTCTCGATGTACTTCTGGGAACAGGTGGATTGGTGTGGAGCTTGGCAGCAAAACTTAGAGGAAGTGTGGCACGCCCGGGGTTGTTTGGAGGAATGCTTTAGGGGAATCCAGGGGCCGAAAACAGGAATCAGGGGCACAGTTACTGAATTAGACCTCATTAGCAGGAAGGCTGCTTTTCAGGAGGATTGTGAGACATATTTCCAGCAAGCCAAAAAAGGGAAACTGAGATCTCTGGTGGCTGAAATGGGAGGCAGTTCGTCTGTTCTAGCACAGTGGCCCTTGCGGGCGCATTTTAGCATATTGGGGAAGATACAGCTAGGAACCTATGACAAAGAAGTACATGATATTTTTGTGTAATAACGTGTGATCTAACTACCCATTAGGGACCAGAAGAGATGGGCTAGAACTTGGGTCTTTCAGCTTCCATACAATCCTGCAACTGAATCTGTTTTGCAGAAGAAATGGGATGCGATCCCTTATGTTCAGGCTTTGGTGTCTCTCCATTAGACCTTGAACCCTTCGATTCAGATTCTCTTCCAGCGGAAACAGAAGTTCAGGATTCTTCTTGATTCCTCCTCAGGAGATCCTCACCTGGAAAGATGGATTTTGGCCATGGCTTTAAACCCCCTTCCCTTGCTCAGGGCAAGCTGAGGAGGGGAGCCCCTTTGGGGGTGACGGCCCCTGACTCAAGAGGGAATGGAGGGTAAAACTCAAATACGGGTATGGTCACCCCTGTTGCACCTGAGAAGGTACAGTTTCCAGTGAGGGAGCCCCTGTGACCCAGACAGGGCAATGCCCTCTAAGAGAGGTCCCAACCAGGGTGAATGCCACTGCCCACCCACAAAGACCAATGTTCACACATGCTCCGTTTACCACTTCTGACTTACACAGTTGGAAAGCCGTATCCTTCCATACTGGAGCGACCCAAGTCGAATGGTTCAGGTTTTTCCTTTCTACTTTCTGCACCCATTGTCCACCTTGGGCAGACATGCAGACAGTTCCTCACTACCTTGTTGACTTCAGAGGAACACAGGATGGTGCTGGAGCAGGCTAGGAAGGAGACCGACTGACTCCATGATTTAGATCCCACCAGTGTAAACTGTCCCCATTCAAGAGCCAGGCTGGGATCATAATAGTGAAGAAGGAACGTCTAGGCTTCAGTTATACTGGGATTGCATGACTTGGGGATTAAAGAATGGGGCTCCGAGGCCCAAGAACTTGCAGAAGACTAGAGTCGTAATTCGTTTCAAAGATAACTGAGGTGTTTAGCTGGTCCACAGAAATCATTCTTGGCTCCTCAACATGACTTTCATTTCCCAAAGTGCCCCTGGCATCAGGAAAAACTCCCAAACCGGAGGGCCAGTTAGGAATGCCGATAGGGCAGCTCTTGGAGATTGCCTTTAAGATTTTCAATTCAAGAGATCAGGTAGTGGAACGAAAGGAGAACCAGAAGATGAAACAGAAGGCTGCCTTGCTGGCTCCTGCCAGTGAAAACCGAAAAAAAAAAAAAAAAAAATGCAGAGATGGGGCAGGGCCAAGTGGTGGACTGGTCACATGTCTCCTCAATTCCCTCTGAGAACTGAGGCCTAGAAAAATAACTGAATGGAGCAGTGTGGACATTCTGGGAGCCACAAGATCAGGCGTGAGGTTGTGAGATCAGACTGGGTGACAGGGAAGAAAAAATTACCTTTGTCAGAGGCAAGATGGCAGCGCACTGAGTCCCACTTCTGCTGGCGCAGCGGCTGAGAGGCTCACAGGTATGGACGCCATCTTTGTTAACCAGGAGATTGGGACTGTGACCACCGAGCCTGAGAGCCTGGCAGGGCCGGCTGCTATGCTGAGTGGCAGTGCCCAAGTAAACAGCCTGTTTCGCAGCACAGAGGCTGTGCTTGGGACAGTCACGTCTTGAGAACCCAGCAGTGGCTGGTGACCAATGGTGCCAGTGCCCTTCCCCCCTCTCTTCTCTGAGCTGAGTCATAGACACCGCTGACTCAGTGCAGGAGAGGTGGCTCTGGTGGGACGCCACCTTGGTCAGCTGAGAGGTGGAGTCAGCCAAGCCTGAGGGCCCAGCTGGGGCTAGCTGCCGGGCAGAGCAACAGTGCCTGTCTGGACAGTGCCTCTCCTAGCAGCAAAGCTGCTTTTAAGATAAACATACCTAGAGAACATAGCAGGGGCTGGCTGCCAAGAGTGGCAGTACCCTTACCCCTGCCTTCTCTGAACCAGTCACAACATCTGCTGACAGACTGCAAGGCACTTCATAAGTAGGGCACCATCTTTGTCAGCCAGGACACAGGGCCTGCCACCCTTGAGGGGCCTGTTGCTATTAGCTGCCACTGGACAGCACCTCTCTCAGTAGAAAAGCAGTTTTTAAGATCAGTGCTTGTAGAGAACACAGTGGTGCCTGTTGGCACAGTGCAGTGGCATCCTTCTCTCCTCCCTTCTCTGAGTTATGCTGTAGTGTCAAATGGCTTGACTCCAGAGAGTTGGCACAAATAGGTTGCTATCTTTATCAGTCAGGAGGTGGGGCCTGCCATGCCTGAGGGCCCAGATGGGACCAGCCACCAAGCCGAGCAGCACCACGGAGCTGGACAGTGTCTCTCTCACCAGAGAAGCTGTACCTAAGTCAGCTGCACCTAAAGAACACAATGGCGGCTGGTGACCAAGTCTAGCAGTGCCCTTACTGACTCCCTTCTTAGAGCTACACCATAGCTTCTGTGGGTATGGCACCAGAGAAGCTGAACAGCTCTCCAATGGTGCAAAGTCAACAATCAATATCCAACCATTTAAAGATGCAGATCACGATGGCTCCAGAAAACTCCCAAAATAAAGAAGCAAGAAACTTCCCAGACAAAGCAGCCTTTCTGAAGTTATCAGAAGTAGAATACAAAAGGATTCTGTATAGAGCATTTCTAGAGATTAAACCAAGTGCAGCAGAATGAAATAAAAAATTAAGTAAGCTATATGAACTCCCAGAGCATCAGTGATCTGAAATTCAGCAGATCCACAATAAAATTGCAGAATTAGACAATTCGATGCAAAGCCAAGAAAGCACGATTGAGGAAATGGAATGCCACATTAGCAAGATTGAAGATAAAGCAACTGACACCAGCACTTATGAGAAATCCAATGAAAAGAAAAATGAAGAAGCATTAAGAAACATGTGGGACTCTATTGAGAAGAATAATCTACAAATCATTGGAGTTCCTGAACAGGGAGGGATAGCAGAAAATACAGAGAGAATTGTTGAAGAGTTGCTGACAGAAAACTTCCCTCACATTGCGAAAGAAGAGAAGAGATAAGTAAGATGTTTGTCAAACACCACAAAAGCCAGACCCAAAAAGAAAGACACCAGGACATAGTATAATCAAGCTTAATAAAATGAAACATAAGAGACGCCCTTAAAAGCAGCTTGGCTTAAAGCAAAACTAATGTACAAAAGGAAGCCCTGCAAGTTTTCCTCTGACTTCTTTACAGAATCCATGTTGGTGACAAGGCAGTGAGATGATGCATTCAGAGCCTTGAAGGAGAAACACCGCCAACCAAGAACTGTTGTTGTCAGGTGCCATTGAGTCTGTTGTGACTCATAAGCAGCCCTATGAACAACAGAACAAAACACTGCCTTGTCATGCGCCATGTCCACAATCATTTTTTATGCTTAAGCGTATGCCCATTTTTGTGGCCACTGTGTCAATCCATCTTGTCAAGGGTCTTCCTCATTTTCGCTGACCCTCTCCTCTACCAACCATGATGTCCTTCTGCAGGGACTGATCCTGCCCGACAACATGTCCAAAGAATGTGAGACGCAGTCTTACCATCTTTGCTTCCAAGGGGCACTCTGGCTGTACTTCTTCCAGAACAGATCTGTTGGTTCTTTTGGCAGTCCATGGTCTGTTCAACGGTCTTCTCCAGCACTGCAATTCAAAGGCATCAATTCTTCTTCTGTCTTCTTTATTCATGGTCCAGCTTTTGCATGCATAGGAAGTGATTAAAAATACCATGGCTTGGGTCAGGTGCAACTTAAGTCTTCAGGGTCACATTCTTTTCAATATTTGAAAGAGTTCCTTGTCATCAGATTTTCCCAGTGCAATGTGTCTTTTGATTTCTTGACTGCCGCTTCCAGTGGTGTTGATTATGGAGACAAGTAAAATGATATCCTTGACAACCTCACTCTTTTTTCCATTTATCACAATGTTGTTTACTGGTCTTGTTGTGAGGGTTTTTGTTTTCCTGATGTCGAGGTGCAATTCATACTAAAGCCTGTGGACCTTGATCATCAGTAAGTGTCTCAAATCCTCTTCATTTCCAGCAGTAAGGTGGTGTTGTCTGCTTAACACAGGTTGTTACTGAGTCCTCTTCTAATTCTCATGCTTCCTTCTTTTTTGTATAACGCAGCTTCTCAGATTATCTGCTCGGTATACAGATTGAAAAGGTATGGTGAAAAGATACAAACCTGACGCACATCTTTCCTGATTTTAAACCATGAAGTATCCCCTTGTTCTGTTGATATGACTGCCTCTTGATCCACAAACAGATTCCTTAAGAGCAAAATTAGGTGTTCTGGAATTCCCATTCTCCACAACATTAGCCAGAGTTTAGTATGATCCACACAGTAGAATGCTTTTGCATAGTCAATGAAACACAAGTAAACATCTTTCTGGTATTCTTTGCTTTCAGCCAAGACCCATCTTACATCAGCGATGATTTCCTTGGTTCCATGTCCTCTTCTGAATCCAGTTTGAATTTCTGACAGTTCCTTGTCAATATACTGTTGTAGTCACTGTTGAATGGTCTTGAACAAAATTTTCCTTGCGTGTGACATCAACAATATTGTTTGGTAATTTCCACTTTTGGTTGGATCACCCCTTTTTGGAATGAGCATAAACATGGATCTCTTCCAGTCATTTGGCCAGGTAGCTGTCTCCAAATTCCTTGGCATAGATGAGTGAGCACTTCCAGTACTGCATCTGTTTCTTGAAATATCTTGATTGATAGTCCATCAATTCCTAGAGCCTTGTTTTTTGCAAATGCCTTCAATGCAGCTTCAACTTCTTCCTTCAGTACCATTGGTTCCTGATCATATGCTACTTCTTCAAATGGCTGAACATCGACCAGTTCTTTCTGTTATAATGACTCTGTGTAGTCCTTTCATCTTCTTTTGATGCTCCCTGAGTGATTTCATAGTTTCCCTGTAGAATCCTTCGTTATTGCAACTTGAGGCTTGAATTTTTCTTCAGTGCTTTCAGTCTGAGAAATTCTATATCCTGCAAAATTATCTCTCAAATATGATCGTGAAGTTAAAGCATTCTCAGATAAACAAAAGCTTAGAGATTGTGCAAAAACCAAACCAAAACTACAAGAAATACTGAAAGAAGCTCTTTGTTTAGAAAAATGAAAACAACAAATATGTACTTAAGGATGCAATGCAGGACACAGCACCCAGAATCCTGTTCAGCTAGGGAAGACACAAAGCTCAATCAAAGCTACAATATTAAAAGAAGGGAACTAGTGATCTTAACATGAAAACTATGACATCATCACAATATCAGGAGGGATATGTTACAGTAGTTATAAACCTTTCAGATGGAGAGGAAGTTAAGGAGATATACAAAAGTTAAAGATTGACAAAAACTTAAGAACATTAAGGAGGATCAAAGGAGTAGCTGCACAGCAAACTGACAAGCCAAATAAAACCAAGCCCACTGCTGTTGAGTAGGTTCCGACTCATAGCGACCCTAGAGGACAGAGTAGAACTGCCCCATAGAGTTTCCAGAGAGCACCTGGCAGATTTGAACTGCCAACCTTTTGGCTTGGAGATGTAGTACTTAACCCCCTAAGCCACCAGCTTTTCTAAACTAACAACGCTGCATATCAGAAGAAGAATCATAACACAGGAGTCTCAACAAACATAAAACCAACACTGAAAAGCATGAAAAGTAAACACATAAAGAAAAATGACCCACCTATATGCAGCTTCCACTGCTCTCCTGGACAGGGAGAGCAGTGGAAGCTGCACATAGGCGGGCATGTAAATTTATACGGGAATGTACATTTTCACTCAGTCATATTAAATAAAAAAAGAAAAATGACCCAGAACAGAAGATTACGAGGAACAAAGGAAACATCAACAACACAAAAATAAAGGCACCAAAAATGACAGCACTAAACACAAATCTATGAGTAATTACACTGAAGGTAAATGGATTGAATGCTCCAATAAAGAAACCCAGAGTAACAGACTGGATCCAAAAACGTGACCCTCCTATAGGTTGCTAACAAGAAAAACACCTTAGACTCAAAGATAAGAATAAACTGAGAATCAAAGGATTGGAAAATATGTACCAAGCTAACATCACACAAGGAAGAGTAGGAGTGGCAATCCTAATCTCAGATAAAACAGATTTTAATGTAAGGTCCATGACCATGGACAAGGATGATCACTATTACTGAAATGTACAATACGTAAGCAGGATATGACACTATTAAGTATTTATGCACCCAATACCAGAGCTTTTAAATACATCAAAGAAATGGTGACAACATTGAAAATGAGATAGATCATTCCACAATAATAGTAGCAGACTTCAACACTCCATTTTCAGTAATGGACAGATCATCCAGAAAAAAAACCTCAATAAATACACAGATCTTACTGTGACAATTAACCAACTAGACCTCTTCGAGATATACAGAACCTTTTATCCATCAACAGATAAATACACTTTCTTCTCCAATGTACGTGGAACATTCTCCAGAATAGACCATACGGTAGAACATAAAGCAAGTCTCAACAAAATCCAAGCCACTGGATTATTGCAAAGCATCTTCTCAGACCATAAATCCATAAAAGTCAAAATCAGTAGCAGAAAAAACATAAAGAGAAATGTGAACTCATGGAAACTGAAAAACACCCTGCTGAAAAATCAATGGGGTATAGAAGAAATGAAGGACGAAATAAAGACATTTATGGAATCAAATGAGAATGAAAACATCCTACCAGAACCTATGTTGTTGTTAGATGCCATCGAGCTGGTTCCGACTCAGAGCGACCTTATGAACAACAGAACGAAACACTGCCCGGTCTTGTGCCATGTCCACAGTTGTTTGTATGCTTAAGCCCATTGTTGTGGCCACTGTGTCGATCCATCTCGTAGAGGATCTTCCTCTTTTTGGCTGACCCTCCACTCTACCAGGCATGATGTCCTTCAGGGACTGATCTTTCCCGACAATATGTCCCAAGTGTGTGAGACACAGTCTTGTTTCCAAGGAGCACTCCGGTTGTACTTCTTCCAGAACAGATATGTTTATTCTTTTGGTGGTCCATCATACATTCAACATTGTTCTCTAACACTACAATTCAAAGGCATCAATTCTTCTTCTCTCTTCTTTGTTCATAGTCCAGCTTTCACATACATGTGATGCGACTGAAAATACCATGGTTTGGGTCAGGCGTGTTTTAGTCTTCAAGGCGACATCCTTACTTTTGAATACTTTGAAGAGGTCCTTTGCAGCAGATTTTTCCAGTGCAATGCATCTTTTGATTTCTTGACTGCTGCTTCTAAGGGCATTGATTGTGGACCCAAGTACAATGAAATCTTTAACAAACGTAATCCTTTCTCCTGCGGAATGCAGCAAAAGCAGTGCTCAGATGTCAGTATTTCTCTATAAATGCACGCATGCAGAATGAAGAAAGGACCCAGACCAAAGAATTAACCTACGACTTGAACAAGCAGAAAAAGAACAAAAGAACCCCTCAGGCACTAGAAGAAAAGATATAATAAAGATTAGAGCAGGAATAAATGAACTAGAGAACAGAAAAACAATTGAAAAAATTAACTTCACCGAAAGCTGGTCTTTTCTTTTTTATTAAAAAAAGATGAACAAAACTGATTAACTATCAGCTAAACTTGCAAAAGAAAAATAAGAGAGGAAAAACATAACCCGAATAAGAAATGAGATGAGAGATGTCACAGCAGACACCACCAACATTAAAAATGTCATCACATAGTACTATAAAAAATTGTACTCTAACAGATTTGGAAACCTAAAGGAAATGGACAGATTTCTAAATTCACACCACCTGCCAAACTTATTGTGAGAAGAAGTAGAACAACTTAATAAACCCGTCACAAAAGAAGAGATTGAAAAAGTAATCAAAAAACTACCTTCCAAGAAAAGTCCTGGCCCAGATGGCTTCAGCAGAGAATTCTACCAAACTTTTAGAGAGGAGTTAAGGCCGATATTACTCAGACTATTTCACAGCATAGAAAAAGATGGACTATTCCCAAATTCATTCTATAAAGCCAGAAAAACCCTGATATGAAAGCCAGGGAAAGATCCCATAAAAAAAAAAAGTAAGTTACAGACCAATATCGCTCATGAACCTAGATGCAAAAATCTTCAACAAAATCCCAGCCAAGACAATTCAAGAACACGTCAAAAAAAATAATTCATCATGACCAATTTCGTTTCATCCCAGGGATGCAGGGCTGGTTCAGCATCAGAAAAACAACTAATGTGATCAATCACATAAATAAATCAAAGGATAAGAATCCCCTGATTTTGTCAGTCAATGCAGAAAAGACATTTGACAAAGCCCAATACCAATTCATGTTAAAAACTCTCAGCAAAAGAGGAATGGAAGCGAAATTCCTCAGTGCAATAAGGGGCATCTACACAAAGCCAACCACCTACACCATCCTGAATGGAGAGAGCCTGAAAGAATTCCCCCAACAACAGGAACCAGACAAGGATGCTCACTATCACCACTTATTTCAACATTGTGCTAGACGTTCTAGCCAGAGCAATCAGACAAGACAAAGAAATAGAGGGCATCTCCATCGGTAAAGAAATAAAAATATCTCTATTTGTAGATGATATGATTGTATACACAGAGAACCCTAAAGAATCCATAAACAAACTACAGAGAGTTCAGCAAAGTGTCAGGATACAATATAAACATAAATAAATCAGTAGGATTCCTTTACACCAACAAAGAGAGCATCAAAGAGGAAATCACCAAATCAATACCATTGACTACAGTCCCCAGGAAAATAAACTACCTAGGAATAAATCTAACCAGAGAAGTAAGAGGCTTATACAGAAGAAAATTACAAGACTCTATTGCAAGAAACCAAAAGAGAGTTACATAAGTGGATAAATCTCCCTTGCTCATGGATAGGAACATGTAACATTGTGAAAATGTCTATTCTACCCAAAATGATTTACATCCACAATGCAATATCAATACAAATTCCAGGGTCATCTTTTAATGAGATGGAGAAACTAATCACCAACGTTGTTTGGAAAGGGAAGAAACCTGGGAGAAGTAAAGCACTACTGAAGAAGAGGAACACAGTGAGAGGCCTCACACTACCCGACCTTAGAACCTACTGCACTGCCACAGTAGTCAGAACAGCCTGGTACTGGTACAAAAACAGACCTATAGAACAATGGAACAGAAAAGAGACTCCACAAATATCACCATCTTCCTGTGAACAGCTGACAATAGACAAAGGCCCAAAGGTTGCACACTGGGGTAAAGACAGTCTCTTTAACAAGTTTTATTGGCAAAACTGGATATTCATCTGCAAAAAACTGAAATAAGACCTATATCTCACACCATACACAAGCATTAACTTAAAATGGATCGAAGACCTAAATATCAAACCCCAAACAGTAAAGATTATGGAAGAAAAAATAGGGACAACACTGCTTAGACAGACTACAAAATCTGACCAAGGATTTACAAACAGAGGAGAAAATAGATAAATGGGAACTACTAAGAATCAAATACACTCATCCAAGACTTATCAAGAGAATTAAAAGACTACCTACAGAACTGGAAAAATATTTAGGAACTATAAGCCAGACCAACTTCTGATCTCCATAATCTACAAGGTATTGCAAAATATCAACAAAGTAAATAACCCAATTAAGCAATGGCAAAAGGAGGTGGGCAGACCCTTCACCAAAGAAGACAACCAGGCAGCTAAAAAATACATAAGGAAATACTCACGATCATCAGCTACTAGAGAAATCCAGAGGCAGAGGGGGGGCCAGAGTTAAGAGGTACAAGCCGACCCAAAGGAGCCCACAGCGGGACACGCCTCAGAACGAAGAGGCACGGGACTAACAATCCCATTGCCTGTTTCCCATCACGAGCCCCTGGTAACGATGAAGGTGGGAGTACATCCTGTAGACTTTGTCCTTGGCCGGGGCTCTGCCTCTTCGGTTTTGGACACTGCAGAATCCCCCGCTCAGCCCGCGAACTATGTGGGTAGTTGGAGTTTCCCCGAGAACTGTCCACCCATCCTTTTCTTCAGCCAGTAAGCCGTGAAATTGGAAATTAATTACTATATCATGAGATTGTTTACATGCCTGCATCCCCACTCCCCCTTTTGGCTCTTGATCTGTTAGAAAAACTGGCGGCTGGCCTTGGGAAACCTCCGAGCTGTGTAAATATTAGTTCAGATTCCACCAGAAACCACAGGTGCCTTCGAGGCACCCTTGTTATGTGAAGAGACAGCGACATCTAGTGACCTGCCTGCATATATGCAACACCAGGTGAGTCTAGAGGTGTGGCCAACTGGGAGGCCAGGCCAGCAATATCAGCTACACTGATAAGGATTGCCCTGAAGCCAAAAGCAAACCAAACCCACACCTTTGAGTTGATTTCGACTCACATCAACCCTATAGGACAGAGTAGAACTGCTCCATAGTTTCCAAGGAGCGCCTTGTAGGCTTGAACTGCTGACCTTTTGGTTAAGCAGATGTAGCACTTAACCACTATGGCACCTGCGTTTCCAGGGAGCTAATACAGGAGAAGACTGGCAAGTTGATTTTACTGTGATGCCGCAGGCCCCGGGGAATTTTAAATATCTTCTGGTTTCCGTGGGCACCTCTTCAGGATGGATGGAAGCCTTCCTGTGCAGAACTGAACCAGCCCGGGAAGTGTCCCAAGTGCTATTAAAGGAAATAATTTCTCAGTTTGGTCTGCACCTCTCCATCCAAAGTGATAACGGAGGAGCGTTCAGTGCACAGGTGACTCAGGAGATATGCAAAGCGTTGGTCATTACCTGGAAGCTTCATTCCGCTTGGAGATCCCAGTCTACTAGAAAGATAGAGAAAATGAATCACACATTACAGAAAATTTTGGCTAAGCTCTGTCAAAGAAGCCAACACTACTTGGATTCAGGTGTTGCCTATTGCTCTGCTTAGGATTCAAGCGGCCCCTAGAAGCAGGTTCAAACTGAGTCCCTGTGAATTAAATATACGGGAGACCATTCCAAAAGAAATCTACCTTCCCCACTAATGTCAGAAGTTGAAAAGAGGGAGTGGGTCAGTTCTTTAGGAGTAATCATCACCACTGTTAAGCAGTATGCCTCCTCTCACCTGCCTTTTCCCTCCCTGACACACCTCTTCATAGGTCCCAAACTGGAGATTCAGTGCTGCCGAAAGTCTGGAAACATCACCATCCTGAAGACCAGCAGGCTCCTCAAGGGGAAGGACCATATGAAGTCCTCCTCACCACACGCTTATCTTTGATATCGGCAGGAGTAGCAGCCTACGTAGATCACACCAGAGTGAAATCCCCCCCACCAGAAACATTAGAAGAAACAAAGAGCTCATCTTATAAATCAACCCCTAACGGGGGTCTTAAACATAAATTTACTAAGATGCAGGCATGATGACTATAATTCTTTCTGGTTGGGGAAGTGAGTTTCCTTTGATCTCTCAGCCCACCCCAGAACAGCCACCTATAATCCTCCAGTCAAGCAGCACCTTGGCCCTGCACGAAGGGAGCATGCTGACTCTCTTTTGCGTAACAGCCTCCCTCTCCACCGTGGGCCCCATTAGATGGATGTGAATGTTTCCCGTCGTCGTGAGGCTGAGATAACTGATGGCATGGGATCCAAAGACATCAACCTTGAGGATTAGCCCTATTGCTGACACAACTCAGCGGAAAAACAAGGATTTCTCAATAATGATTTTTGGCATCACTCTCTCAGATGCTGGAACGTATAATTGTATTAAATATAGAAAAGACATCCCAAGACACAGCCAGAGGAGAGGGCATTCAAACCATTGCTAAGGAGCGGGTCCACCAAGGTGGATGGATCTGGTACCCTAATGGGTCGCGTGTGCCATCATTTACCCTCTCCTAGGGCCCCACTCAGCCCTGTGTCCTGCTCCAGTTTTGGATTATAACAAAACTTTACCTGATCATATTTTGTCTGGTGCCCTCCTTAAAGCATCAGTCAACAGCAATAAACAAAGCTGAAAGCCACTGCTGTCAAGTTGATTCCGACCCACACTGACTCTGTAGTTCAGACTAGAACTGCCCATAGAGTTTCCAAAGAGTGTCTGGCAGATTTGAACTACCGACCTTCTGGTTAGTAGCTGTAGCACTTGACCACCTCACCACCAGGGTTTCGCAAGCACCAATAACGACACGTTTAATTCAGTTCCCTTTTTCTGTCCTGTCTTTTCTCCTCTCAGACCTCTATAATCTCACAGGTGACACTGACTGGGAGAAGAGTTGATCACCCTCAGCAGGTGATAATTATTCCTACCGAGATTTTCGGCTTTTTCTTCTATGTAATCATTACTTATCCACTGTTTATTTACTTACTTTAAATAAAAGCATTCCAGCTTCCCAGTGGGGGCGGGCGGAGCTTTTCCTTGTGTGCACGCCCAGGCCACACCTTCTTGTTCCAAGGAAAACCTTATCCTATGAGTGCTGACTCTAATGACCAAGCTCCCATTGCATGGACCTGGGCCGTCCAGTGTTTAAGTGGTAGAAATTTTATAGGACAACGCACACTGGGATTTGTAATCTACCCCAGCCAGGTCCATCCCAATTCAACCTCGATGACTCCTCTTGCTTTCCACCAGAAGAGAGATGTACCGGGTACAACTGCATTGTGGAAGACAGTGGCTTGGGATGGTGTTCTTTGAGAACTATTTTTTCTGATTCGGGCATGTATCAAATGGAAATGGCTATGAAAAATTTGTCTGACATCATGCATCTTTTAGCCACAGAAACCAAGAAAGCCCTACAAGTGCAGCAGGCTTCCTTAAATGCACTAGCAGATTTGGTGTTGGATTTCCTGTTAGTTAAAGCAGGAGAGGTCTGTGCCATCATTAATATAACCTGTTGTACTTGGGTAAATCCTCCAGCAAAGGTAGAAGTCTACCTTACAGAAATAGATAAGGTATTGGAGTGGACACTCCACCAGAATGTCTGGGTTGTGGAGCTGGTTCTCAGGATGGTTTCCCTCAGTAAGTTCATAGTTGGTCCCCCTCCCTACCATCATAGTTATAATCTGCATGGTATGTATTTGGGGGCCTCGCCTCTTAAAAATCCTTACTAAGGGGGCCACCCGAACATTACAGATTGCAGTTGTCTTTATCGTGAACAATTCACATGCTCCTCTTGATAGCGTCCACTATTGGATTCACCAGGATGTAGCTCCTTTCCATTCTGACCCGCGTCCTCCACATCCCTGAAGAAGCGTGATGTCCTTGTTCAACACGAAGTATTAGGTGACCGTGATGCCTAATTTCCCATGATTTTGAAAGCAACTTTAAAAGGGGTGTTTTGAGGTACACAGATGAGACAGGGAACATCACACTAGCATCGAGACTCGATCTTGAGTTAGCAACTCTGTCCTGAAGAGCTGTGCTTTAAATGTGTGACTCAGTGCTGCTGTGGGAAAAGAACAACACCACAATAAAGGCAGGTCTGATAACTGCTTGTTTTTGAGGGTTTTTGCTTTTTCAGGTCACTAAGCGGGACCAGACAGTGCCAGGCATTGGCCCTCCTTTCCTGATAACCAACTTGAAAGGAACACCTTGAGACACAGACCAGCTTGCTGACCACTTCTGCCACATCCCTCATGATTATCTCACCCTGGCACCTGCATGCAGCTTTTTGTTATAAACTCCTCCAGTCTGGCCAGAGGCAGACAGACTTCAGGGGAAGCTATTCCCCCGTCTCTCTCGTATATCCATATACAAGAAAGCCTCTTGTCTATTCACCTCACCGTGGTCTCAGTATTGACTTTGTGGCAGGTGGCATGAGTCTGTTTCACAGTAACTTAAGAAAAGTAGTCCTCTATAAATATAGTAAGAGACGTGACAAGGGAATTAAAATGGTACACTCATGGAGGAATTAAAGCTTCTAGTAGCAATTTGGAAACCCTGGTGGCATACTGGTTAAGTGCTACATCTGCCAACCATGAGGTCAGCAGTTCAAGTCTGCCAGGTGCTCCGTGGAAACTCTACTGAACAGTTCTACCCTGTCCTATAAGGTTGCTATGAGTTGGAATCTATTCGATGGCACTGGGTTCGGTTTTGGTTTCATGGAAAATCTTGAAGGACACGGAAAGCATGAAGAGAAGATGTACAGAATACGTAGTCACTGTACGAAAAAGAATTGGTTGAAATTCAGCCATTTCATGAAGGAGCACATGACCAACAACCAACGGTACTGAGGAAGAAGTCCAACCTGCATTGAAGGTATTGGTAAAAAACAAACAAACAAACAAACAAACAACGGTCCAGGAAGTGACAAAATATCAGTCGAGATGTTTGAACAAATGGATGCAGTGCTGGATGTGCTCGCTTGTCTGTGCCGCGAAATTTGGGAGAGAGCTGCCTGGCCAACTGACTGGAAAATATCAATATTTGTGCCCATTGCAAGAAATGTGATTCAAACGAATGCAGGGCAGTATGTACGGCCCCAAGAGCTCTGCCTAAATGCCCTCCCTTTGCCCTTTGCCCACCCAAGAGGACCTCCACCCCCAGGCTCCCTGCTGCTTGGCTGCAGGACTCTCAGGCAGGTTGAGAGCAGAGGTGGCCTTCCAGAAGCCTCCATGCCGGGGCCGCACTCTGCCCGAAGCCCCTGTCTTCCACCAGTTCCTGTGCTCTCCTCCTGGGGCCTGAAGTGGGGCCTGTCTCCTGGCCCTGCTGTCCCCATACACAGGCTTCTTCTTGGAGCACTTATGTTCCGGGCACCATGGCATCCTTGCTCCCTGCCCCAGCTGACGCCTGACAATGCTGAACTCTAACTGAGCCCTGTGATGCTGGAAAAGAGGGACAGTTCAGAAATCACCTCATCCTTTTGTATCCAAGAAATGACTTACTGCAAAGAGCCACCCTTTCCCTGCGATCTCGATAACATTCATACATGCCCAACTGCTTACATAGGACAACACCAAACATAGGCCCCTCAAATTATCTTTTTTGCCTCAGAAATGATTAAGGGAGTTGTCTTATCCCCACTGATCAATCAAAACCTAGTTAACCAAACTTGGATTAAGCTTCTTCCCTTTCCCAGGCCCCTGCAGCTTGGCCCGCCTCAACCTGAGACAGGTATACCTTCTTGAGGCTCCCTCCTGAGAGTAAGTAGGTTGACCACACCGTAAAACATCTGGATTCACTCCTTGATGATATCACCCTTTCATCGCACTTCCCCACTTCCAGTTTCTTTTTCCCCTTACCTTTGTTTATTCCTCCCTATAAAAGGAGGCGTGGGTGGTTCTGTGACAGAATTCTTGCCTCCCACAGAGACTGAGGCTCAATTTCCAGACAATGCACCTTACGTGC
The DNA here is from genome assembly GCA_028571685.1 of Heterohyrax brucei. NCBI lineage: Eukaryota > Metazoa > Chordata > Mammalia > Hyracoidea > Procaviidae > Heterohyrax > Heterohyrax brucei. The sequence continues at coordinate 199,900,652 of CM053166.1, forward strand.
AGCCACCACCATCTGTCAGTAGAGGATTGTGCATTGGTATGTTGTGGAACAGACTTCATCTGAGCTTCTAGATTAGGACAGACTAGGAAGAAAGGTCTGGAGATCTATTTCTGAAAATTATCCAGTGAAAACCCTATGGATCTTGACAGTCTGATCGCATTGTTCATGGGACAGGCATGAGTCAGGGGCTGACTCGACAGCAGTTAACGACATAAATAAAATAATAAAATAAAATAATCTGGCCCACCCTGAGATGCTTGTAGAGCTTGTGGTTAGAGTGTTCTTCCTACTGCAATAATCCCCTTTTCTTCCTTTGCCATAATTCTTTCCCATAAAGTCTCCCTTTACCAAGTCTGATTTGTTTTTATCTGAGAGCAAATGGTGCCGAGACTTGAGTGAAGTGTGGCTGTGTGTGGGCTTCATTCAGACCAGAGGTGTGGGGGAAGGACCACTGTATAGTGGAGAAGGCGGAATATCGCGATAGGGAGCATTTTCCAACGATTAGACCTACAGGTATCTCATCTCAAAGAGTTGGGGCAAAGTGGTTTTCTTTTATAGAGGTTGAGAGCAGAGAAGGCTAGAAGACACCCAGGCATGGGACAGTGGGCAAATGGATGATGTCATCGGAGACCTCCTCTGAGGCTCGCCTGTTCTCTCCGAGGGCGCCTCGAGGGAGGACTGTATGCTGGCACAAACTGAGGGCAGGCCAAAGTTCCGGGGTTTGCAGAAAGGAAACTTAATCAAAGCTCATCAAGAAACATTTTATTGTGATTGATCACTAGGGACAAGCAGTTCTCCCAATCTTTTCTGGTGTAGAAATGTACAGTATTTGTGTCTGGCCTTGTTTTCCATCAACAAGGAGACATCTGTGTTTCTTATCTAAGTCCTGTGAAGAAGGGTGGTTCTTGGTGGCAAGCTGTTTTCCTGAACACAGAGGGCAGGAGGTTTCTTTAACCATTGTTATTTTCTAGTGCCTCAAAATCCCCCCGAAACAAATCCACTGCCATAGAGTCCATTCCAATTCATAGCAACCCTATAGGACAGAGTAGAACTGCCCCATAGAGTTTCCAAGGAGCGCCTGGCGGATCTGAACTGCCTGCCTGCTGGTGAGCAGCCATAGCACTGAACCACGGTGCCACCAGCGTTTTCAGGACCTCAAAATTCAGGTAAAATGCCACATTATCACACTATACCTGTGCTCTGGGCCACAGATTTCTTATGGTATTGCTTAAAGAACCTTGAGACTATACCACTGAACCAAGTCAGGATCTCCAGAACTCTAGCAGGGGTGCAGAGAGCACTGGTGGGTCAATGAGTGAAAACTGGACTACAATCGGAGTGCACCGGTGGCTGTGATGAAGAAAGACCTGGCGACCTGCTCCTGTAGAGATCACAGTTTAGAACGCCCCACGTGGCAGTTACACTCTGTTACCCGGGATAGCTGTCAGTTGGAATCAACTCGATGTCGGCCAACAACAGTGGAGAAACTGACGTGTTCATGATACGGCTGACCCGCGACGGGGCAGGGTCAGAAACAGTGCGTGGGGCCGAATGAGCTGGCGAGGGAAAACCATAGATTTTGTTTGGAATATTACTGATGCCTTCATGTTCTATTTTCTGCATATAAGCACTCTCTCTTTTCTCTTAAACTATCTATAACTGATAACAATTTAAGAGACTATGGTTTCGGGAACAGAAAAGGAAACACCTTTTTTCTCCCTTCTGGATTCCTCCAGAATTAGAAAATTTTTACTGAGTATTCTTATTTGTATGGCAATGCAATTATTTGTATAGCTCAATAAAAATCTGTCTTCTTTACAGAAAGACCCACATGAATGGATGACTACATCAACATGTGACCAGAACCAGATGGTGTCCAGCTACCACCAATGACAGCCGTGATAGGGCTCACAATGTTGAATCCTAGGGGCAACATAAGTAAAAAAGGGGGGGTGCACCCTAAGAACTGCACTAAAATACCACAACTGATGGTCGAAGTCCTGAGAGTTCCCTTGGGAGCGTGGCCGCTGCAGCTGATGCTGCCCCTGATCACAGGTCATTCCTGAGGTCAGCTCTTCAGATAGGAATGGAATGGACTCAGGGACACAGAGTGACCATATCGTGGGTGCACTTGATGGTTCTATGCCTCTATAGGATGCCGCCCTACTGGCCTCTTACTAGAGGGGAGTGGAGAGGGCGGACAGGAGGGGACAGGAGATTGTTAAGAGGGTATGACGCATATGGAAGGGAAAGGAGGAGTGTGCTGTCACCAGGCAAGGAGAGCAGAGTGAGCTGCAGACAGGCGGGCATGCAAATTTGAATTGCATTGTAAACTGTCACTCAATTCCCCCTCCCAAAAGAAATCCATCGTACTTGTTTACGGGACTTATTTGTAAATATTAATTATGTAATCAAGGCCTTGCTTGGAATGTCCTATTTGAGCACGATGCTGATAAAACCGGGTAAGACTTCTTTCAAAGTGGTACAGTTGACTGTATGGAGGCTAGGCTTGTAAGGCCCTCCCAGAAAAATTGGCCTTCTACCTGGCTTACATTATTCCTTGCCTTACGGGTGAGTAAGGAAGGTGACTTCCCGGAAGGCTCAGGGACCTTATGACATTTGGGGAATTTGGAGAAAGAAGAATTCACCCAACTCTAGAGGTGCTGCAAATGAAATTTGGTGGTCAGATTTTGACTCGGATTCACAGCCTGGAGAGGATGATATAGAGGGGACGATTAAGGGGGATTTATCCCAGGAATAAAGAGTTAGTTCAACACATGCAAATCAGTCATTGTAATATACCATATTAGTAGAATAAAGGGGGGAAAAACACATGATCGTTTCAATAGATGCAGGAAAAAGATTTGACAGAATCCAACCACCTGTCATGATACAAACACTGAGACAACTAAGGCTAGAAGGGACTTCCTCCACCTGATGTGGGGCAACTGTGAGAAAACAAACAGCAAAACACAGATGGCATCCCACTTTTTTTTTCTTAGATTTTGTCTTTTTAAAAATTTCTCTTTGCACTCTGTACAACACACATAGAGGCAATAGAAAATGACTGAAACTAAATTGTGAAAGAACTCTTTACAATTAGGTACAACAACTTTACACATTTATTTCATCCCTATGTCAATTAAAAAACAGCAAGCAGTATTAAAACAGGAGAGCTCCTATAACAGATCAAAAGCAAGTAAAACTAGAAGCCCTTAAAAATATCGAGGTTATGAAAAGTTTTGCTCACTTTAGTTCTTCACACCCTTCTCTTCTGGGCATCTGTGTCCAAGGCATTATTTCTGTGCAGAAATGCAGCCCTATTTCCCATTTCCATGCTGTCCCGTTTGCTCTAGGCTATATTCATGCAGCCATCTACGCAACTCCAGCCCCCAGGATAATCAGCTCCTGAATTCAACTGCACTGCCTTTTGGGGAGCAGGCAATGACTACTAGTGTACAGATTTCTGTTTGTGTTCTTGCTTTCTGTTCTTTTAGTTACACTAGCATCATTCTTCATGGTTAAAAACCGAGAACTTTCTTCCTAAGATCAAGAACAAGACAAGGATGTTGACTCTTGCCACATCTAGTCAATATTTTACTGGAAGTCCTAGCCAGAGCATGTAGCCAAGAAAATGAAGTAAGAAGCTTCTAAATTATACAGAAAGGATTAAAACTATCACTGTCACAGGTGACTTGATCCTGGTTATAGGAAACCCTGAGAAATTTAGTAAAAACTACTGTAAGTAGCGAATGAATTCCCCCAAAGTTTCAGGATACAAGGTTAATATACAAAAGCAGTCATTTTTCTGTCCACAAGCAACTTTGCCTTGCTTAACCCAGGAAGAGCTACACTTTGGCCAGGGCTCTCAGCAAGTGCAATAGCAGCAGCCAGACTAGACTGCCATCTCAGAGCCCCAAGAGATAGGCACAGGATATTTCTTCTAGGAGGTGAGATGAAGTTTAGCTCTCTCAGGAGCTTATAGCTCCTATTTTCTGTTTGACCTCCGAGTGCCCTAACACTAATACTACATTTCCACTCATCTCGGTTTTCGTATTGCTATCCACTGTGCCCTCTCTTTCTACTAGCTGCTTCTGTTATTTTTCCTGACGTGCCACCTCACTTCATGTCATGTAAGCTATGACGGCACCCCCACATGGTACCAGAAGAGGAAATACACTTTTGGGGGGAGCATAAATAAGTCCAATGTTGGGGAGTCATCAGTGTATTATCATTATATCACTCTAGGAGAGTGACATAATTGTGAACAATTTGGATACTAAGTGTGGGCACAAAATTCGTTCATGTCTCATTTGTTATTGAACATTCAGTTGCACCTGGCCCCATGAACCAATTCCAGGTCCTCAAGCCTCTGATGACGTCAGGAGACTGTCCAGTTAATTGGCTTAACATGATAAGCGCTTCTGTTCTACTTCCCAGTTGACTGCATAGTGCCTGGGGTCTTCAGGGGTCTTCAACATTAGCAAGTTGCCATCCAAGGCACAGCAGTTGGCAGCTACTAACTCAGGAAAACAGATGAAGAAGGCGAGTCAAGAATGGGAGCAGGACATGGAATGTGCGGCTAACTATTTACATAAACCACAGCCACTTGGCCATGAGACCAGTAAAGCAGAATGGTGCCTGGCTACCGTTACTGAATATTTTGATAAAATATTCCACAGAAGAATCCTGATCAAAAGGGAGAAAATGCAGAACAGAATTTCAATTTCTTACGGACTCTAGCCTTTCTATCAGCATGGAGGGCAGATGAATCCCTAAAACTATTTCCTGAGATAATGATTAAACTTTAAACCAAAAATATCCTCTGACATCGTCCTAAAATTGAACAATAATCTGACCTGAACTGTTTCTGTCAAATTGATTTCGACTCATAATAACCCTACAGGACAGAGTAAAACTGCCCCATATGGTTGCCAAGGAGCATCTGGTGGATTAGGACTGCCAACCTATTGGTTAGCAGCTGTAGCTCTGAACTATTATGCCAGAGGGTTTGTACATATATACGAATATAGACACACACAAAGAATTTCCTCATATATGTGTATATATGTGGAAACCCTGCTGGTGTCGTCGTTAAGTGTTTTGTCTGCTAACCAAAAGGGGGGCAGTTCAAATTCATCAGGCACTCCTTAGAAATTCTATGGAGCAATTCTACTCTGACCTATACAGTGTCGCTATAAGAATCAGAATCGAATCTACAGCAGTGGGTTTATACATATATACACACATACATGTGTATTCCCGTCTGAGGAAATTACAGAAAAAATATCCCATATGAACAAAATAGCAAAAATTCTATTAGCAAATAAAATCCAGCACTATGTAAAAGGGACCCTGCTCTCACTCTCTGTTTGCAGATGAGGGGCAGAGAAGTGCAGGGTTTGGGGTAAGGCCATCCAGCTGGTAGGGGACCGTACCTTTGCCTGACTGAAAATCCACTCTTCCCAGTGCTGCGGTGAGGGATGGCTTTGCAGTGGAAGGAGTTGTGTTGAGGCTTTTGGGTTGGAAGAAGCCAATCTGGGTCTGTTGTGCTTGTTTAAGAACGGATGAGACAGGTTGATGAAAGCGGGTGCTGCTGAGTCTGTGGTCCCAGCACCTGGGAGCCTACTGACCCCCGGCTTCCAGTTCTCCTCACCCCATTATATTTCTCTCTGCCAGCTTCCTCCTTCTCTACCCACCCCCACCCCCCACCCAGGCCCTTTGTTGGTGGCAGGCCAATGGGTACACCTGTGACTTCTGGCGGTTGCGCGGAAGCGCTTACCAGGCATGTCCGGGTGCCGCAACAACACGGACACCAAATGGGCTCTCAGGCCACACCCCGCACGGAAAAGCGCGGTAAGCCCGCCTCCGCTACCCCGGGGGCTTCTGGGAAAGCGGGGAGGCCTCGTGCAGTTGGCGAAGGGGGCGCTGGGAGACACGGGGCTGGCGTGAGGCGCACGGATCAGATCTTCTTGAGGAGAGTCTGCAGGCATCCGAAAGCTGCGGCGGTGTTTCCCCGGGGTCGTGGGAGCTCGTGCAGAGTGGCAGGAGGTGAGCGAGCATCAGAAATGACGGAGCCGTGGCTTGGGCCGGGTGGGCGCCCCGTGGGGGGCTCGGTGAGGGGCCTGGCGGCTAGACCCCGTGTACAGTACGGGCGGCGTGGGCAGGACTTTCACGGTGGCGGAGCCCTGCCTGGGTCGGGTCGTCGACGGGTGGGGTGTGAGGGGACTGGGTTGTGCAGTCCGGGCGGAGTACGGGATGGTGTGGACGGGACTTTTTCGTGGCGGGGCCCTGGCTTGGGCCCGGTGGGCGCCACGTGCGCGGGGGGGGGATGTTGAGGGACTGGCGACTAGACGCCGTGTAGATATGGGTGGCGTGGGCAGGACTTCTACGGTGGCAAAGCGCTGGTTCGGGCCGGGTGGTTGCTGCGTAAGGAGTGAGGGCAGTGGTGACCAGACGCCGGGTAGAGCACGAGGCGTATGGGCAGGACGTTTTCAGTGGCGGAGCGCTGGGTCGTCCAGAGAACACTTGCTAGGTGAAGGTGAGAGGACTGGCGTCTGGAATCTGGGTAGACCGCAGGGCGGTGTGGGCAGGACCTTTTCGGTGGCGGAGCCCTGCCTGGGTCGGGTCGTCGACGGGTCAGTGGTGAGGGGATTGGTGTCTGGAGTCCGGCCAGAGGGTGGGGTGGAGTGGGCATGACCTGTTCGTGGCTGAGCCCTGGCTCGGGCCGGGTGGGCATCGCGTGTGGGCGTGGTGAGGGGACAGGCAACCAGACACCGTGTAGACTATGGGCTGCGTGGGCAGGACTTTTACGGTGTCAGAGCCCTGCCTGGGTCGGGTCGTTGACGGGTGGGGTGTGAGGGGACTGGAGTCTGGGTAGAGCACGGGACGGTGTGGATGGGACTTTTTTGGTGGCGGAGCCCTGGTTCGGGCCAGGTGGGTGCCGCGTGGGGGGGTGGTGAGGGGACTGGTAACCAGATGCGGTGTAGAGTATGGGTGGTGTGAGCACGACTTTTACAGTGGCGGAGCCCTGGTTCGGGCCAGGTGATTGCCGCGTAAGGGGTGAGGGTAGTGGCGACCAGACGCCGGGTAGAGGACGAGGCGCGTGGGTAAGACGTTTTCAGTGGCGGAGCGCTGGGTCGTCCAGAGAACACTCGCTAGGTGAAGGTGAGAGGACTGACGTCTGGAATCTGGGTAGACCGCAGGGCGGTGTGGGCAGGACCTTTTCGGTGATGGAGCCCTGCCCGGATCGGGTCGTTGACGGGTCGGTTGTGAGGGGATTGGTGTCTGGAGTCCGGCCAGAGGGTGGGGTGGAGTGGGCATGACCTGTTCGTGGCAGAGCCCTGGCTCGGGCCGGGTGGGTACCGCGTGGTGGGGGGGTGAGGAGTCAGGCAACCAGACACCATGTAGACTATGGGCAGCACGGGGAGGACTTTTACGGTGGCAGAGCCCTGCCTGGGTCGGGCCGTTGACGGGTGGGGTGTGAGGGGACTGGCTTCTGGAGTCTGCGTAGAGCACGGGACGGTGTGGATGGGACTTTTTCGGTGGCGGAGCCCTGGCTTGGACCTGGTGGGCGCCACGTGTTAGGGTGTGATGGGACTGGCGACCAGAGGCCGTGTAGAGTATGGGCGGCGTGGGCAGGACTTTTACGGTGGCAGTGCACTGTCTGGGTTGGGTGGTTGACGGGTGGGGTGTGAGGGGACTGGGTTCTGGAGTCCGGGCAGAGCACGAGACGGTGTGGATGGGACTTTTTCGGTGGCGGAGCCCTGGTTCGGGCCGGGTGGCTTCCGTGTAAGGGGTGAGGGCAGTGGCGACTGGACGCCGGGTAGAACATAAGGCACGTGGGCAGGACGTTTTCAGTGGCGGAGCGCTGGGTCGTCCAGAGAACACTCGCTAGGTGAAGGTGAGGGGACTGGCGTGTGGAATCTGGGTAGACCGCGGGGCAGTGTGGGCAGGACCTTTTCGGTGGCGGAGCCCTGCCTGGGTTGGGTCGTCAAACGGGTCGGTTCTGCGGGGACTGATGTTTGGAGTCCGGCCAGAGGATGGGGCACAGTGGGCATGACCTCTTGGTGGCGGAGCCCTGGCTCTGGCCAGGTGGGTGCTGCGTGGGTGGGGGGGGTGAGGGGACTGGCAACCAGATGCCAGGTAGAGTATGAGTGACGTGGGCAAGACTTTTACGGTGGCAGAGCCCTGCCTGGGTCAGGTCGTTGACGGGTGGGGTGTAAGGGGATTGATGTCTGGAGTCCGGGTAGAGCACGGAACAGTGTGGACGGGACTTTTTCAGTGGCGGAGCCCTGGCTCTGGCCGGGTGGGCGCCGTGTGGGGGGTGAGGTGACTGGCAGGCATATCCCGGGTCGAACACGAAGAGGTGTGGGCAGAACCTTTGTGGTGGGGGAGCCCTGGACTGGGCCAGGTGGTTGCCGCGTCGGGTGGAGGGGACTGGTGGCTGGAGTCAGGGTAGGCCACGAAGCGACGCTGGCAGGACGTTTTCTGTGGTGGAGCCTGAAATGACGCAGCCCTGCTTCGGTTTGGGTAGTCGCTACGTGGGGGATGGGGCGGCTGGTAGGTCGTTGCAGTCCTGGTAGAGAACAAGACTTGTGGACAGGCCGTTTTGGGTGGTGGAGACTTGGGTCGGGCCAGGTGGCTGCCGCGTGAAGGAGGAAGGGACTGGACTCCAGATACAGCAGTGGGAGGTGTGGGCAGGACCTTTCCTGTTGGGGAGCCTGAAAAGGCAGGGCCCTGGGCTCAGTCGACACTGGGGGTGGTGAGAGGACTGACAGCCGGGGTCCGGGTAGGCCATGGGGTGGTGTGAACTGGACTTTTTCTGAGGCAGAGCCCTGGGTCAGGCTGATGGCCATCGGTGGGTTATTGGGGGACTAGCGCCCGGAATCCCAGTGGGGCACGAGGCACCATGGGGGCTGGGGTGCTCGTGGTCTGCTGTAGAGGGGTCCCCGGTGGTGAGAGTCCAAGTAGGGAGCCTTTGAAGAATCCCACCTCCGGAGGTGCAGGTGCAAATGGGAGGGGAGAGGACTCCTGGTTTTGAGTGTTGAGGGCACAGGAGGGGCACTCTGGGTGTCAGATAAGAGCAGGGCATGGGGGTGACTCACCATGTGGCACTGGGGGAAAGGGAGGGCCTACGTGTTCCTGGTTATAGGGAAGGGGGTAAGGCGGGGGGCTTGGGACCTGAGGAGCCGAATGGAAGGATGCACAAGAGGGTGTGGTGCAATGACTTCCGGTTGTTGGTGTCTGGGTGGGGCTTGGGAACTTCCTAGCCCATGGAGGGCAGAAAAGGAAAGAGAGGGCTCCAGGCAGTGGGTAGGAAGTGGGCTGGAAGGAAGGGCTACTGGTGGAGGGTGTCAGAGGTGCAGGAAGGCAGGGTACTTAGCTATAGGAGTAGGGCGGGGGAAGGTTCTCTGGTGTTGAGATCAGTGGAGCAGGGGAGAGTGGAGGACAGGACAGGAGGGTGCAACTGGGGTCAGCAGTGAAAGGCTCTCATTTGTGGGGGTGCAGGGGCTCCAGCTGCTGTGGTTGGGTGAGGGATCCTGACTCCAGGATGCTGGCATTGGAGGGGCCACAGGCTTTCTCTCTTGGGTGTATGGGGGGCTTTGGGGTGCATTGGTGGTAAGGGATGGAGTTTTGTCCTCCTCAGAGAACATACGCTCTTTACAAAAAGGCACAGCCGTACATTCACCTGGATAGATACACTATGTTCCGGGCCACAAGATGAGTCTTAGTAAATCTAAAAAGATTGAAATTTTACGTAATACATTCTCTGACCACAGTGGAGTTCTACTGGAAATAATTTTTAGCAGGAGGAACGTATCTCCACATATTTGGAAATTCACAGTCATACTTCTGAAAACCAATTGCTCAAAAAAGAAATCACAGTGGATCTTAGAAAATACTTTAAAGAGAATAATAATAAAAATGCCATTTGCCCCTGTTGAAAAGACCAAACCTGATGGTTAAACAGATGGGTGGGTCTCCAGAGGGTAGGGTCCTCAAATTCTCTGTTAGCGCAGAACTTAAATCATTCCTGAAGCCAGCTCTTCAAAGAATGGACTGGACTATAAGACATAAAATGATACTAATGAAGAGTTCGGTTAAGTAGATATATGAGGCCAACTGGGAAGCTCCTGTACAGAGACAAGATGAGAGGGCAGAGGGGGATAGGAGCTGGTTGAATGGACATGGGAAATACAGGGTGCAAAGGAGGAGTGTGCTGTCACAGAGTGGGGACAGCAGCTAGAGTCACAGGGCAGTGTGTGTGTGAATTGTTCTGTGACAAATTGATTTGAATTGTAAACTTCCACTTAAAGCATGACAAAATATCTTTTAAAAGTGGATTTTGCCTGAATTAGCAAAGTGGCAGCTCAAGAAGTGATTTAGAGGAAAGTTTATAGCTTTAACTGCTTATACATGAAATGTGTCAAAACTGGAACCTGACTGGACCGCCTTGTTTTTCTGGGCTTTACGAGTTTTCCATCTTTGACAGGGTGTGGTTTTACCACTTTTTTATCACTTGTTTTATTATAAAATATTTTACTACTTTTTCTCTGACAGGTTTCCATCTGACACAGGTTCCAGCTTTCATAGGAAGAAGAAAGGCTTAAAACCAAGGACCTGATCTTCTATCTGAAGAAGCTAGAAACAGATTTGCAAGGTAAATCTAAGATAAGTAGAAGAAAGAGTAGAGATAGTATCACAAGTCAATGAAATACAAAGGAAACTCAGAAAATTAGCAAAACCACAAGTAAATTCTTTGAAAGAGTAATAGGACTGATACACGTCTATAGGGAATGTAATCAAGAAAAAAAAACACTAATCACCAATAGCAGGAATGAAAGACTTTTTTTTTTCCTACACATCATGGAAACATTAAAAGGATAATGAGGGGGATATTATGAACAATTTTATGACAACAATTTTTAAGTGTGTTTTAAGTGAAAGTTTACCATTTCAGTCAGTTTCTCATAAAAAGCTGTCACTTTGTTACGTGACCCTCGCTGTTCTCCCCATACTGTGACAGCACACCCTCCCTCCCACCCTGAATTTCGCATGTCGGCTTAACCAGCTCCCGTCCCCTTCTCGTCTTGCTTCCAGACAGGAGCTGGCCAGTTAGTCAGCTGTCTCTTACTTAAGCCAAGAAGCATACTCCTCACCAGTATCATTTAATGTCTTATGGAACAGTTTAATCTTTGTCTGAGGAGTAGGCTTCTGGAAGGGTTTCAATTCTGGGCTAACAGAGAATCTGGGGGCCATGTCTTTGGGGACTCCTAGTTTATCAGACCATTAAGGCTGGTATTTTTACTAGAGTTTGAGTTCTGCCCCCCACATTTCTCTAAGTCCTGCAGGGACTCTTTGTTGAGTTACCTGTAAGGGCAGTCATTGGTGGTGGCCAGGAGTTACTTAGGTCTTCTGGTCTCATGTTGATGTAGTCGCTGGTGTATGTGGCTCTTTCTGTCTCTTGAGCTAACACTATCCTTGGGTCTTCGATGCTCTTCTTTGCTCCAGGGGCATTGAGACTGATTGATGTTTCTTAGATGGCTGCTTTCTGGCTTTTAAGACCCCCGAAGACACTCACCAGAGTGGGATGCAGAATATTTTCTTAATAAAGTTTGTTGTGCCAGTGGACCTGGATAACCCCTGAAACCACCCCTGGCTCTTCCTGTATGTCCTTAGAAGAGTTCGAGTGTATTTAGAAGACTTCTTAGTTTTGGAGTTGGTCCAGCTGTGCTGACTTCTATGTGTTGTCCCTCCCTTGACCTAAAATAATTTTTTCTCATCTTTTTTTTATTGTGATTAAATGAAATTATACAATCCAAATTAATTTTGCATGCCTGCCTATCTGCAGTTTCCTCTCCTTTCCTCGCCTCACCCGGGGACAGCACACTCCTCCCTTTCACTTTGTTCTTGTGTCCTCTTAATAAGCTCCTGTCCCCTCCTCTCCACCTTTTTCTCTCTCATTTAGAAAGAGACCAGTAGGACAGCGTCTTTTAAATGCATAGAACCATAAAGTACACACACCCTATGGTCACACTGTGTCCCTGAATCCAGTCCATTTTTGTCCAAAGAGTTGACCTAAGTAATGTTTTCTGGTCAGGGGCAGCAGCAGGTCTAGGGGCCATGCTCCCAGGAGATCCCCTAGGCTGTCAGACCATCAGTTGTAGTCTTTTAGTAGAGTTCTTGAGCTGCACCCCTCTTTTTATCTTGTTGCCACAAGTACTGAACACTGTGTGCCACATCACGGCTGTCTTGGGTGGTGGCCAGGCTTGTCACATGTTGATACAGTCTCACATTCACATGGGTCCTTCTGTCTTCTGAGTTCATTTTTCCTTCTGTCTTTGTTATTCTCAGTGATCATCTGGATGAATTAGGACCATTTGGTGTACCTCAGATGGCAGCTTACTAGCTTTTAAGACCATAGAAACCACTCACCAGTATGGGGTGTAGAAGACTATTTTAGCAGTAGGCAAGTCATGCCAACTGGCTTCGATGTCCCCTGAGGGCATGATCCCCAGAGTCCACCCCTCCTACTGTATCCTTGCAACACTGGGTTGAGATTACAAGCGCTTTCAATTTAAGGTGAAGTCCAGTTAAGTTGACCAGTTTTCTGCTGTGTGCTGTCAACTGCTTTCACCTAATGAAATTTCTAACAACTATCTAATCTATGACCAACCCTTTCTCTCCCTCCCTATCCTTGTCAGAAAGTCTTTTCTTCTGTATGTGCTTTTAAGTACTTATAGTAGGGGTCTCATACAATTTGTCCCTTTGCTGCTGAGTAATTGCACTCAGCATATTTTCCAATTGAAACCAGGTTAAGAGATGCTTCCTAAAATCATCATTGTTCTTTATCACTATATAGTGTTCCACTGAGTGTATGTACCATAGTTCGTTTATCCATTCATCTGTTGATGGGCACCTAGGTTGATTTCATCTTTTTGCTGTTGTGGACTGTGCTGCAATAAACATTTGTGAGTATGTCTCTGTTCCTGTGACAGCCTTTATTTCTGTAGGATATATTCCGAGCAGTGGGATTACTGGATCAAATGGTGTATCTATTTCTAGCTTTTTAAGGAAGCACCAAATTGCTTTCCAAAGTGGTTGTACTATTTTGCAATCCCACCAGCAGTGTAGGAGAGTTCTGATCTCCACAGTCTTTCTAGCATTTGTTGTTTTATGTTTTTTTTGGATTATGGCCAACCTTGTTGAGGTGAGTTAGTATCTCATTGTAGTTTTGATTTGGATTTCTCTAATAGCTAATGATCGGGTGGACTGCTTCTTTAAATGGTTAGATATTACTGTCTTCATGCCATCAAGAAGCTGTTCAATGTCTGTGGTGTTACCCCCAACAGGAGCTGAGGCATAGTTCTAAGAGGGGAGAAAGGACACTACTAAATTTGGTCCCCAGCTACCCCTGTGTTCTCTAGTAACTGGCCTCAGGTGGCCTTTCTGTGGTGGCAGGCCCAACCACCTGTTTGTTAAAGTGGGAATTACTTGTGGCAGCTTACATTTTCATACCAGTTGAGCATATGGTATAGCTCCCTGAAGAGAGGAGAAGAGGATTCCACGCCACTCAGCTGCCTGGGACTGCTGTGCTCTGTAGATGTGCTTAGCTTAAAAACTGCTTATTTGCTGAGGGGCACTGTGCAGCATCCACCAAAAGCAGCAGGGCCCTCAGGCGTGGCAGGTTCTGCCTCCTGATTGGCATAGATGGTGTCCTACTTATGGAGTCACGGGGGTGGAGGCTGGTAACCAATGCTGTGATGTGGATCAGTGAAGACTGGTGCAGATGCTGCCATCCCACTCAGCAGTCAGTTCTCCAGGTGGTCTTATTTGAAAAAGGTGCTTTACTGCTGAGCAAATTACGGTCCCATCAGCTGCCAAAAATCAGGCCCTCAGGTGTGGCATGCCCCGCCTTCTGGCTGACAATTAAAGTACCTCATAGGCTGTCTGTAGACACTGTGTTGTGGTTAAAAGAATGGAGGGGTTAGGGCCTTGCCAGCACCCCCCACCCCATAACTCTATACTCGATCATTTTTAAACATGGCTTTCTGCTGGAGAAGCACTATCCAGATAGAGACTGCTGTTCAGCGTGAGAATTAGCTCCAGCTGAGCCCTCCAGCATGGCTGACTCCGCCTCCCAGCTAAGATGGGGTCCTGCTTAAGCTGCCCTTCCTGCTGTGAGTCAGCAGAATCTATATTGCAGCTTAGAGAAGAGAGGGTAGAGGGGCACCGGTGCCCTCATGTGGCAGCAGGTACCTCAAGATTTGGCCATCTCAGGCACAGTCTCTCTGCTGCACTGTATACTGTTTAAGTACTGCAGTTCAGCGTATTAGCTGGCTCATGCCCAGTCTCCACCCTCTGGATAACAGAGAAGGCGTCCATACCTGCAGGCCTCCCAAATGATTCGTCAGCAGGAGCAGGACTCAGTGTGCCACTGCCTCATCTTCAGGAGAGTTGGTTTCCCCCTTACTGGTACCTAGTCGAATCTGACAATCCTATACAAATCCTAGGGCTCCCACGCTGTCCACACTGCTCCATTCAGTTATCATTTCAGGCCTTAGTTCTTGAGGCAATCAAGGAGATGTGTGTCTAGTTTGCCATCCTGGCCCCACCCTGTAGTCATAGATCTGTCATCTGGAGAAGAAATTAAGGCAATATGAAGAAATTAGGGAGTGGTTTAAATTTAGAAATATCGGGGTGATGTTAAGGTAACCACAAAGGAAATTATTAATCATATGTATCAAAATAAAAAGCACGAAAAAGGTGTCTCAGCAAATACAAAACCCCCAACATTGAAAGTGATGAAAACTCATAAAGAAAATGGACTCAGTAAAATAATTAAGTGGAATAAAGGAATTGTGTACAACGGACAAAAAAAGACAGCAAAATGAAAGCACTAAACTCATTCCTATCAGTAATCATACTGAACGTAAATGGATTGTTCATAAATAAAGGGAGAGTGGTGTATTGGATAAAAACATACAGTACATGTGTGTAGTACCTACAAGAGACATACCTTAGACTTGAAGACACAAACTAAAAAGGGTGGAAACAAATATCAAGCAAACAGCATTCAAAAACGAGCAGGGTGGCAGTATTAATCTCTGATAAAATAGACTTTAAAGTCCACCACATTGGATAAGGAAGGACATTTTATGATGATTAAGTGATCAGTTTACTCAAGTTGGACATAGCCACATTAAACATCTACACACCCAATGAAAGGGCTCCAAAATACGCACAACAAACTCAACTACATTGAAAACAGAAATAGCTCCATGGTGATAGTAGGAGATTTCAACACCGCGCTTTCAGTGAAGGACAGAACATCTAGAGAAAAGGTCAGTAAGGACATGGAAGATCTAAATGCCACAGTCCACCAACTTGATCTCGTAGACATATGCAGAACACTCCAACCAGCAGCAGCCAACTGTACTTTCTTTTCCAATGCACATGGAACATTCTCCAGAATTGACCGCATATTACTCTGTAAAGGAATCCGTAACAAAATTCGAAGCGTTGAAATACCACAAAGCATCTTTTCAGATCGTAAAACCATAAAAGTAGAAGTTAAAAATAGAAAAAGGAAGAAAAACAAATACATGAATACTGACCATCACCGTGCTCGTAATCTACCAAGTTATAGAAGAAATCAAGGATGTAACAAAATTCCCAGAAGCAAATGAGAATGAGAGCACATAGTCATGGATTGAATTTTGTCTGCCCCCCCCCCCAATATTTGTAGCCATTTGGCTAGGTCACAATTCCTGGTATTTAGGGATGTTCTGTATGTTGTAAACCTTGCCTCTGTAATGTTAATGAGGGAGGATGGGCAGCAGCTGTGCTAGGGTAGGTCTCAATGTGTAAGATTGTATTGTGCCTTGAGGCAATGTCTTGGGATATAAAGGAAAGACAAGCAGAGAGTCTGGGATCTCATAGGATCAGGAAAGGAGCAGTTTTTGGAGCAGTGTACATCCTTTGGAAAGGACCGAGGGTCCCTGAGTCTCAGAGAAACTCCTAGTCCGCTGGAAGACTGGTGACAAGAGCTTCCTCCAGAACCAACAGAGAAAGCCTTCCACTGGAGCTGATACCATGAATTTGGACTGTTAACCTACTGGACAGCGACAAAATAAATTTCTTTGTGCTATAGCCATCCACTTCTGGTATTTTTGTTACAGTAGTACTAGATGACTAAGACAGAATTTGGTACCAAAAGAGTGATGTGCTGCTCTAACAGATAACCAAAATATGGAGGAGGTTTTAAAACTGAATGAATAGAAGGCTCCACAGGAACTGAGACTTGTTAACACCAAAAAGGTACAGAAGAGAAGCAGCAGTGGATGGGTAGCAACAGAACCAGAAGACCAGCATGAGACAGTGCTGTGATGGACCCATGATGCGATAGAGCTGAATGCTCCCATGCAGGATACTTCCTGGTGGAATGTGGTGTCTCTGGGCACGTGTTGGTGGAGCTACAGAGCTTTAGAATAGTTTATTAGCAGAGCAGGTGTGGGAATAAGACGCAGAGAGGCCGCAGAAGCTGAAGAGTCAAGGAGTACAAGGAGCTGAGCTGCCTCAGTTTCAAAAGGCATGGACGTCTACTCAGGGCTTTCAAAGGGTGGAGCAATGGCCTCTGGTGATTCTGAGTGGAGTTGCCACTCAGATGGCCTAGGAAAAGGATGTCCCCAAAGCTGAGAGAGAAGAATTGCTCTCCCAGTGTTCCTTGAAGGATGAGCTGTAGCCCAGGATCAAGGGATCTCCACATAGAAGCTGCAGAATATGGCCAACACCTTGAGTTTGGAGGGCAGGGCCATTGTGTAAAATGCCTCAGAGAGTGAAAGATTTATTTTTAATCCTTGAGGGCTAGTGTAATGTGGTCTGCCAACTTGCTTGGTACTTATAATCCCTTCTCTGCAATTTCTCCCATTTATTATGGAAATGTCTAGCTTGTGCCTGCCTGTTTTTGTCGTGGTATTTTGGAAACAGATAACTTGTGCTCTAGATTTCACAGCTGAAGAAGAACTCCTGAATTTTGGATGTGGACGTAAGACTTTTGGTATGATGGGGTGAATGCTTTTCATGTTGCAAGGATGTGATTTGGGGGGGTCAAAGTGGAATGTCATGGATTGAATTTTGTCCCCCTAAAAATGTGTGTAGCCATTTGGTTAGGCCATGATATCTTGTATTGTGTTGTGTTCGTATATTCTGTAAACCATGCTTCTGTGTTAATGAGGGAGGATGGGCAGCAGTTCTGTTGGTGGGGCAGGACTCAGTGTGTAAGATTGTGTTCTTTGAGGGAATCACCTGGGATATAAATGAATGGGAAGCAAGCAGAGTTGGGGACCTCATATGATCAGAAAAAAACAGTATGTAGAGCTGAATACATCCTGGAAAGGACCCAGGGTCCCTGAGCCCCAGAAACTCCCCGTCCAGGAGTAGATTGAAACAAGAACCTTCCTCCAGAGTCAATGGAGAAACCTTTCTCCTGAAGCTGATATCCTGAATTTAGACACTAGGCCTAATGAACTGTGACAGAATAAATTTCTCTTTGTTAAAAGCCATCCACTTGAGGTGTTTCTTTTACAGTAGCACTAGATGACTAAGACACACATCGTAGGGACACAGCAAGAGCAGTTCTCAGAGGTCAGTTTATCTCAATAAATGCACATATCCAAAATGAAGAAAAGGCAAATCAGAGCGTTAACTCTACAACTCAAATAAGTAGAGAGAGAGAAGCAAAAGAACCCCTGTGACATCAGAGGAAAACAAATAGTAAAAGTTGGAGCTGAACTAAAAGAACTTGAGAATAAAAAAATCGTTGCAAGTGTAAAGAACACCAAAAGCTGGTTCTTTGAAAAGATTAAGAAAATCGACAAAACCATTGGCCGAAGTGATAAAACAGAAGAGGAAGCAAATAATTTGAATAAGAAATGAGATGGAGAAGAAGAGCTAAGATGATGGAGCAGACAGATGCTTCCTGCGACCCTTCTAATAACAAAGACCCAAAAGAAAAAATCCGGTACATATGACATCCCAGGAGTCCTAAACATCAAGCCAAGCCAATGAACAGGGAAGGGAGAGTAGTGCCAGAAGTACATAGGATTCCACAGACCTGATCTCTTATGAAATGTATGTGGTGAGTGAAGCAGTGGATCTTCCTCATTAGGAGAAATGGTCTGGAGGGTCCACTTGCAACTCTGGAATCAGAGGGAAGTAGCACCAGATTGTCAAAAACTAAGTCTCTGTGTGTAATCTACCTTGCACAGATCTAATTCATGCCCTCAAGATAGGCCTATCTCACTTCTTCCAGTGCTCCCCTTCCCTTCTCTGCACTTCGCCTATGCTGGAGTCTTAAGCTATTAACTGAGCCTGAAGTAGGGCTACTTAAACCTGCCCTGAGCCATTCCCCCCCACCTTCTCTACACTGCATCAGGTTCTGGAATCTGATGCCATTAACTAAGTTGGAAGTAGGATTCCTTAAGCCTCCTCTTAGTTATTCTTTGAGACTCAAGGGGAACAATTTGACAAACTGGGAAGTAAGGAAAAAAATTTTGCTGGCTCCCATAAGCTGGGAAATCAGGACGGAAATCTTCTTTCATCTAGATTCAGAAACAAGGGGATATGCCATCCTCACAGGCAGTTAGGAACAGCTGTTACCCCTTGCCTTTCTCAGTGATGGTAGCCAGACATCAATGCCAATACAAATTGCACCTGCCCATCTAGGACAGTAGGTGAGCGGCTGCTTCACACACTAGGTGACTGACTACCTGGACACCTGAGCTGAATTTATGTAAGCAAAGTAAATGGACTCTTGGGCTCCCAAGTCTAGTAACAGTTCTAACACAGGGCAGTAGAACTTCTAAGACAATAACCAACCTACCATACAGAAGTCTACTGGGACAGTTTAAAGCAAGAAGCTAGAACACAGTAGACGAACAGAGTAAATAAATATAATTCACTGGTGTCTCAGAGACAACAGTCTATTTTCAATCACTTAGAAAAAGCAGATATTGATTTCTTCAGAAAGCTCACAAAACAATCAAAATTTTCCAGGTGAAAAGAACTTCCTGATATGACCAGAGGTGGAATAGAAAAGATCAATATTTAGAACTCTTCAAGACATGAGGAAGGAGTTGAGGCAAAATGCAGCAGAGCATAATGACAAGCTGAACAAGCTACAAGAAAGCATACAGCTGCAAGAAGTGGAAATGCAGAAAATGAATGATGAAATTATGGAATTAGACAACTTGAGAGTCAAAGAAGCAGAACTGAGGCAATGGAAAGCCAAATTAGTGAGACTGAAGATACAGCATGTGACATCAGCATTATTTGCTGAAAAATCATATAAAAGAATTAAAAAAAAAAAAAAACAGAGACCTTAAAGTTATGTGGCACTCTATGAAGATGAATGATCTGAATGATTAGAGTACCAGAACGAGGGGACAACGGAGATGATAGAAGTGTCAAAGATTTGCTGATAGAATACTTACCTGATAGCATCAGGTATGAGATGATATCTATTGAGAAGAGTCATTGAATTCCATATAAGGTAGATCCCCCCAAAAAGACATCAAAGCATAATCAAACTTGCCAGAATTCAGGAAAAGAAGATTTTAAAAATGGTTAGGAGTGTGTTGTACTATGTGGGGTTTCGTGTTGCTGTGATGCTGGAGGATGTGCCACTGGTATTTAGGTACCAGCAGGGTCACCCATGGAAGACAGGTTTCAGCTGAGCTTCCAAACTAAGACAGACTAGGAAGAAGGACCTGGCAATCTACTTCTGAAAAGGATTTGTCAGTGGAAACTTCATGAATAACAGTGGACCATTACCAGATATAGTGCTGGAAAAGAAGCATTCCAGGTTGGAAGGCCCTTGGAAGATGACTGCGGAAGAGTTGCCTCCTCAAAGTAGATGGGACTTTAATGACGTGGATGGAGTAAAGACTTCAAGATCTTCATTTGCTGATGTAGCACGACTCAAAATGAGAAGAAACAGCTGCAAACTTCTATTAATCAACATGGAATATAAGAAGTATGAATCTAGGAAAATTGGAAATCATCAAAAATGAAATGAAATGCATAACCATCAATATCCTTAGTCCGTAGTGAGCTGAAATAGACTGGTGTTGGCCATCTTGAATCAGACAGTCTTATGATCTACTATGCCGGAAATGAAAACTTGAACAATGTTGTGTTCATTGTCAAAATGAACATTTCAAGGTCTGTCAATGATAGGATAATATCCATACACTTACAAGGACTGCTTCTGCAGTCCAAAACTGATCGAACATGCACTTACGGATGCGCTGGAAACAAGAAATATTGGTAGTTGGAAAATACAGCTTTGGTGATAGAAATGATGCTGGAGATTGCATGACAGAATTTTGCAGGACTAACGACTTCATCGTAAATACTTTTTTTTCCACCAACACAAATGGCTGCTGTATACACGGAACTCACCAGATGGAATACACAGGCATGAAATCGACTACGTCTGTTGAAAAAGATGATGGAAAAGCTCCATAGCAGCAGTCAGAACAAGACCAGGTGCTGACTGTGGTGTGGACCATCAGTTGCTCACAAGCAAATTCAGACTGAAACTGAAGAAAATTAAAACAAGTCCACAAGAGCCAAAGTATGAGCTTGAGTATCTCCCATGTGGGTTTATGAACTTCAGTATCTCCCATGTGGGTTTAGGGACCATCTCAAGAACAGATTTGATGTGTGAGCACTAGTAACCAAAGACCAGATGAATTGTAGAATGACATCAAAGACATTATACATGAAGAGAGCAAGAGGTCATTAAAAAGACAGGAAAGAAAGAAAAGACCAAATTCGAGGTCAGAAGAGACTCTGAAACTTGCTCTTGAACATTGAACACCTAAAGCAAAAGGAATGAATGACGAAGAACAAGAACTGAAGCTTTCAGAGGGTGGCTGGAGACATTAAGTATTATAATGATGCCTGCAAAGAGCCGGAAATGGAAAACCAAAAGGGAAGAACACGTTTTGCATTTCTCAAGCTGAAGTGTGAAGAAAAAAGTCAAGCCTCAAGTTGCAGTATTTAAGGACTTCACAGGGAAAATTTTAAACAACTCAGGGAGCATCTAAAGGAAGAGGGAAGGAATGCAGTCATTATACAGAAAGAACTGGTTGATGCTCAGCCATTTGAAGAGGTAGCATATGATCAAGAACTGATAGTACTGAAGGAAGAAGTTGAAGCTGCATTGAAGGCCTTGCGAAAAAAAGGCTGCAGGAATTGATGGACTATCAAATAAGATATTACAACAAACAGATGCAGTGATGGAAGTGATCATTCATCTATGACAAGAAATTTGGAGAACAGCTACCTGACCAGCTGATTGGAAGAGATCCATATTTATGCCCATTTTGAAGAAAGGTGATCCAACCAAATGTGGAAATTACCGAACACTATCATTAATATTGCATGGAAGTAAAATTTTGTTCAAGATCATTCAAAAGTAACGGCAACAGTATATTGAGGAACTGTAAGTAATTCAAGCTGGATTTAGAAGAGGCCGTGGAACCAGAGATATCATTGCTGATGGCAGATCTTGGCTGAAAGCAGAGAATACCAGAAAGATACGTACCTGTGTTTCACTGACTATGCGAAGGCATTCAACTGTGTTGTTAGGTGCCATCAAGTCGGTTCTGACTCAGAGCGACCCTATGAACAAAAGAACGAAACAGTGCCTGGTGTTGCATCACGTCCACAATCATTTTTAAGCTTAAGCCCTTAGTTGTGGGCAGTGGGTCAGTCCATCTCATCGAGGGTCTTCCTCTTTCTCGCCTACCCTCCACTCTGCCAAGCATGATGTCGTTCTCCAGGGACCAATCCATCCTGACAACATGTCCAAAGTATGTAAGATGCAGTTTTGTCATCTGTGTTTCCAAGGAGCACTCTGGTTGTACTTCTTCCAGAACAGATCTGTTTGTTCTTCTGGTGGTCCATGGTACGTTCAACATTCTTCTCCTAACACCAAAATTCAAAGGCATCAATGCCTCTTCTGTCTTCTTTGTTCATTGTCTAGCTTTTGCGTGCATATGATGTGATTGAAAATACCGTGGCTTGGGTCAGGCACACTTTAGTCTTCAAGGTGATATCTTTACTTTTGAATATTTTGAAGAGGTCCTTTGATTTCTTGCCAGCTGCTTACATGGGCATTGATTGTGGACCCACCTAAAATGAAATCCTTGACAACCTCAATATTTTCTCCATTTCTGTCCATGTTGCTTACTGGTCCAGTTGAGAGGGGTTTTGTTTTCCTGATGTTGAGGTGCAATCCATACTGAAGACTGTTCCTTGATCTTCATCAGTGTCTCAAGTTTTAACTTCCAGCAAGTAACGTGGCGTCATCTATGTAACACAGGTTATTAATGAGTCATCCTCCAATCTTGATGGCTCATTCTTCGGAGAATCCAGCTTCTCAGATTATTTTCTCGGCGTACAGATTAAAAAGGTATGGTGAAAGGATACCACGACACACATCTTTCTTGACTTTAAACCATGCAGTGTCCCCTTATTCTGTGCTCACAACTGTCTCTTGATCCATATACTGATTCCTTAAGAGAACAGTTAGGTGTTCTGGAATTCCCATTCTCCTCAATGTTAGCCATAGTTTGGTATGATCCATGCAGTAGAATGCTTTTGCATAGTCCCTGAAACACAAACGTCTTGCTGGTATTCTTTGCTTTCAGCCAAGATCCATCTGATATCAGTGATGATATCCCTGGTTCCACGTTCTCTTCTGAATCCAGCTTAAATTTCTGGCAGTTCTTTGTCAACATACTGTTGCAGCTGGTTTTGAAAGATCTTGAGCAAAATTTTACTTGCATGTGACATCAACGATATTGTTCAGGAATTTCTGACATTCGATTGGATCACTTTTCTTTGGAATGGGCATAAATATGGATCTCTTCCAGTCAGTTGGCCAGGTAGCTGTGCTCCAAATTTATTGGCGTAGACAAGTGAGCACTTCCAGTGCTGTATCTGTTTGTTGAAATACTCAAATGATATTGCCTCAATTCCTGGAGCCTTGTTTTTTGACAGTGCCTTCAATTTCTTCTTTCAGTACCATTGGTTCCTGATAATATGCCACCTCTTCAAATCACTGGACATCGACCAGTTTTATCTGGTATAATGATTCTATATATTCTTTCCATATTCTTTTGATGTTCGTTGAGTCATTTAATATTTTCCCTGTAGAATCCTTCACTATTGTAACTCGAGGCTTGATTTTTTTTTTTTTCAGTTCTTTCAGCTTGAGAAATGCAAAATATTGTCTTCCCTCCCGGTTTTGCATTTTCAGCTTTTTGCATCTGTCATTATAATACTTTCTTTTGTCTTCTCGAGCTGCTCTTTGAAATCTTCTGTTTGCTTTAGCTGCTCGACATTCGAGAGCAAGTTTCAGCGTGTATTGTGCCATCCAGTTTGGTCTTTTCTTTATTTCCTGTTTTTTTAAAGACCTCTTGCTCTCTTCATGGATAATGTCTTTGATGTCATTCCACAGTTTGTCTGGTCTTTGGTCATTGGTGATCAACACATCAAATCTGTTCTTGAGATGGTTTTTAAACTCAGAAGGGATATACTCAAGGTCATAGTTTGGCTCTCATGGAGTTGTTCTAATTTTCTTCAGTTTCCATTTGAATGTGCATGTGAGCATTTGGTGATCTGTGCTACAGTCAGCACCTGGTCTTGTTCTGACTGCTGATATGGAGCTCTTCCATTGTCTTTTTCACAAAAGTAATTAGTTTGGTTCCTGTGTATTCCATCTGGTGAGGCTCACGTGTATAGTCACTGTTTATGTTGGTTGAAAAAGGTATTTGCAATTAAAAAGTCATTAGTCTTGCAAAATTCTGTCATGCAATTTCCGGCATTATTTCTATCACCAAGGCCATATTTTGCAACTACCAACCCTCCTTCATTTCCAACTTTGCATTCCAGTCACCAGTAATTACCAGTGTGTCCTGATTGCATGTTTGGTCCGTTTCAGACTGTAGAAGATAAAAATCTTCACCCTCTTCATCTTTGGCCTTAGTGGTTGGTGTGTAAATTTGAATAATAGTCATATTAACTAGACTATTATTTGAATAATAGTCATATTAATTAGTCATATTAGCTAGGCGTGTGGATATTATCCTACCAGTGACAGCATTGTACTTCAGGCCAGATCTTGAAATGTTCTTTTTGATGATGAATGTAGCACTGTTCATCTTCAAGTTTTCATTATCATCATAGTAGACCGTATGATGGTCAGATTCAAAATGGCCAAAACTGGTCTATTTCAGCTCACAAATGCCAAGGATGCCAGTATTTATGTATTCCATTTCATTTTTGACAATTCCAATTTTCCTGGATTTCATATTTCGCACATTCCACGTCCTGATTTTTAATGAATGTTTGCAGCTGTTTCTTTGCATTTTGCATCATGCCACATCAGTGAACAAAGATCCTGGAGGCCTTATGTCATTCATGTGATTAAGATCAACTCTACTTTGAGGAGGCAGCTCTTCCTCAGTCTTCCAAGTGCTTCACTTTCTGGCACCACATCTGACAGTGTTCAGCTGCTATTCATAAGGTTTTTCCTGGCTAGTCCTTTTCAGAAGTAGACTACTGGGTCCCTCTTATTAGTCTGTGTTAGTCTGCAAGCTCATTTGAAACTTGTCTACCATGAGTGACCCTGCTGGTACTTAAATACCAGTGGCATAGCTTCCTGCATCACAGCAACAAGCAAGCGATCATTAACAGACCTCAAACTGTGTGGATCACAACAAATTGTGGTTAACATTGGAGAGAATGAGAATTCCAGAACACTTAATTGTGCTCTTAAGGAATCTAGACATGAATCAAGGGACAGTTGTGCCAACAGAACAGGGGAACACTGCATGGTTTAAAAGCAAAGGTGTGTGTCAGTGTTGTATCCTTTCACCATACTTTTTCAGTCTGTATGCCAAGATAATAATCAGAATCTGGATTAGATGAAGAATGAGGTATCAGGATTGGAGGGAGACTCATTAACAACCTGCATTATGCAGATGACACCATCTTACTTGCTGGAAATGAAGATTTGAGACACTTAACTGATGAAGATCAAAGACCACAGCCTTTAGTATGGATTGCACCTCAACATCAAGAATACAAAAATCCTCACAACTGGACTAGTAAGTAACATGGTAATAGACAGAGAAAGGTTTGAGGTTGTCAAGGATTTCATTTTACTTGGGTCCACAATCAACATACATGGAAGGAGAAGTCAAGAAGTCAAAAGACACATTGCAGCGGGAAAATTTGCTGCAAAGGAGCTCTTTTAAATATTGAAGAGATGTCACCTGGAAGATTAAGATGTGCCTGACCCAAGCCATGGTGTTTTACAGTCATGTCATATGCATGTGAAAGCTGGACAGTGAATTAGGAAGACAGAAGAAAAATTGGTGCCTTTGAAGTGTGATGTTGGAGAACAATATTGAATGTATCATGGAGTGCCAAAAGAACCAACTTCTGTTTGGAAGATGGTGAGACTGCATCTCACTTACTTTGGACATGTCAGGAGGGATCAGTCCTTGGAGAAAGACATCATGCTTGTTAGAGTGGAGGGTCAGTGAAAAAGAGGAACATCCTGCATGAGCTGGATTAATACAGTGGCTGTAACGATAGGCTTAAGTGTAAAAAACCGTTGTGGACATGGTGCAAGACTGTGCAGTGTTTCATACTGTTGTGCCTAGGGTCACTATGAGTCAGAACCAACTTGATGGCACCTAACAACTACAGGTATAAATGAAGGGTAACCTGCAAAGTAGAATGAGTAAGACTAAACTCAGACTACTTGGAGAAGACTGTGCTGGCAAGCAGGCAATGGGATTTCGTATAGAGAGCCATGAGGGAATATACTGTCCAGCCAATAATTACATACCCAGTAAAATTTTCTCTGAAATATGATAAGGAAGTGAGGATATTTCCAGGTAAACAGAAATTTAGGGAATTTGCAAAAACCAAACCCAAACTACAGGAAATACTAAAAGGGAGTTCTTTGGTTAGAAAGTTGGTAACACCAGGTAACCAAGACCTGTCCATGGAACACAGCACTGGATATCAACCCACATAGGGTACCACAAAAATAAATCATAGACAAAACACTGAAAATAGGGTAATAGAGATGTCTTTATGTAAACATTGTAATAAAACAGAGGGACTCACAATGTAGTCATAAATTTTTGGAGAGGAAGTCAAAGTGATATAAAGAAATTAAACTGGTTTAAATGTACAAAATAGTAAATATTACAGTAAGTACAAAGGAAACCCATTTCTGTACGTAGAAATAAAAAGAAAAACATGGTCTCAGCAACTACAATACCAGAAGCATTGGAAAAGAACACAAAATACTCAGCACACAAAACTGAATGGGTGCAAGGAATACAGCACAAGCAAAAAGGCATCAAAATGATAGCAGTAAGGTCATACTTATGAATAATCACACTGAATGTAAAAGGACTAAATGCACCATTAAAGACATGGAGTGTGGCAAATAGAACTGAAAAAAGCACAGTACATCTATATGTTGCCTACAGGATACACATCTGAGACTTAAGACATGAATAGACTAAAACTCAGGATGGCAAAAATATATCAAGCAGGCCTTGTTTAAAAAAGAACAAAAGTGGCAATATTAATGTTTGATAAAATCGACTTTGAAATAAATTCCATCACATTGGCTAAGAAACAAAAAAATCCAGAGTCTTTTCTGACTCACTGATTCATACTGACCCTACAGGACAGAGGAGAACTGCCCCACTGGGTTCCCAAGGAGTGTTTGGTGTATTCAAACTGCCAACCTTTTGGGTAGCAGTCGTAGCGCTTAACCACTATTCAACCAGGATTTCCTGGATAAGGAAAGATATTATGTAATAATTAATAGGACAGAACCATCTGGAGCACCCAATGATAGGGCTCCAGAATGAATAAAACACTGCACTGAAAAGAGAAATCGACATCTCCAGAATAATAGTAGTGACACCTCCAGAATAATAGTAGGAGAGTTCAACACATCTCTCAAAATCTAGAAAAAAGCTCGGTAAAGACAATGGAAGATCTAAATGCCACAATCAACCAACTTGATCTCACACGTGCCACCTAACAGCAGCCCAGTATACTTTGTTTTCCAGCACATATGGAACATTCTCTAGATCTGACCACGTATTAGCCCACAGAGCAAGTCTTAACAAAATTCAGAGTATTGAAATACTGCAAGACATCTCTTCAGACTATAAAGCCATAAAAGCAGAAATCAATAACAACAGAAAAAGGAACCCACATGGAAACAGAACAATAGCTCACTCAAAAACAGCTGGGTCACAGAAGAAGATGGACTAAATCATAGTATCATATGAGAATGAAAGCATATTTTCCTGGAAACTATGGAACATAACAAAAGTAATGCCAAAAAGTCAATCTCAATAAATGGACACATCCAAAGTGAAGAAAGGGCCCAACACAAGGAATTACCCTACAACTTGAACAAATGGAAAGAGAACAGCAAAAGAACCCTTCAGGCACCAGAAAAAAGAAAATGCAATTAGTGCCCAAGTAACCGAAATGGAGAATAGAAAAATGATTGAAAGCATTAACAAGACCAAAAGTTTTTTTTTTTTTTTTTTTTTTTAAGATCAACAAGATGATAAACCATTGGCCTAACTGACAAAGTATCAATAGGAGAAGAACCAAGTAACTCAAATAGGTGGGCCATATTAGACCCAACTGACAGAATCATAACAGAATACTGTGAAAATTTGTACTCTAATACGAAAATCTAGAGGAAATGGACAAATTTCTAGAAACACACTCCCAGCCAAAACTAACACAAGCAGAATTAGAACAACTAAACCCATCACAAAAGAAGAGATTGAAAGGTAATTAAAAGACTACCAACTAATAAAAGCCCTGGTCTTGACAGCTTCACTGGAGAATTCTTCTAAACTTTTAGAAAATAGTTAACAGCACTATTAGTAAAGGTATTCTAGAGCACAGAAAAGGATGGAATACTCCAAAACTTATTCTGTAAAGCCAGCATAACCCTGATGCCAAAGACAGCACAAAAAATGAAAACTACAAACCAACATGTCTCATGAACTTACTTGCAAAAATCCTCAACAAAATTCTAGCCAGTAGAATTCAACAATATACCAACGAAATGATTCACCATGACCAAGTGAGACACATCAGGAATGCAGGGATGGTTCAGTATTTGAAAAGCAACATAATCAATACGTAAAACAAAATAACCACTTGATTTTACTGATTGATGCAGAAAAGTCGTTTAACAAAGTTCAGCAAGCATTGATGTTAAAAATTCTTAAGAAAATAGGAATAGTTGAAATTCCTCAACATAATGAGTGTCTATGTAAAGCCAACGGCCAGCATCATCCTAGGTGGGAGAGAATCTGAAAGCACTTCCTTTGAGAATGGGAACCACGGAAGGATGCCCTTCGTTACCACTTTTATTTAAAGCATTGTGCTGGAGGTTTTAGCCAAGCCATTAGGCAAGATGATGAAATAAAGCATCCAAATTGGTAAGGGAGGATTAAAAGTATTGCAGATGATATGATTTTGTACACAGAAGACCCTAAAGAATACACACACAGACAACAAAACTACTGAGCTAAAAGTTTGGCAGACTGTCAAGATACAAGAAAAACATTCAAAAATCAGTTGGATTCCTTTACATCAACAAGAACATCAAAGAGGAAATTATTGAATCAATACCTTTTACAGTAGCTCCCAAGAAGATAAAATACTTAGGAATAAATCTAACCAGAGATGTAAAAGACACTTAGAAAGGAAATTACAGGACGCTACTGCAAGAAACTAAAAAGGACTTAACAGAAGTAGAGAAATCTGTCTTACTCATAGATAAAGGGATTCAACATCTTGAAAATGTCTGTTCTACTTAAAATGTGCTACTGATAAAATGCAATCCAAATACAAATTCAGCATTTTTCAGCACACTGGAGAAAAAAATCACCAGCTTCATATGGAAAGAGAGGATTCCCCGGATAAGTAAAGAATTACTGAAGAGCAACAACAAAGTGGGAGACTTAACACTATCTGACTTGAAAACTTACTACGCTGCCAAGATAGTCAAAACAGACTGGTACTAGTATAAAAAAAGATACATAGACCAATGGCACAGAATTGAGAATCCAGATATAACTTAATGTATGAGGAGGTGATAATTGAAAGAGGCCTAAAGTCTGTAAACAATAAAAGACGTTCTCTTTAAGAACTGGTGTTGGCATAGCTAGATATCCATTTGCAAAAAATGAAACAAGGCTCATTTCTCTCACAATGCATAAAAACTAAGTCAAAATGTAACAAAGATCTAAATACATAATGTAAAACAATAAAGATCACAGAAGAAAAAAAATAGAACAGTGGAAGCCCTAATACATGGTATAAACAGATTACAAGTCGTTACTAACAATGCAGAAACACCAGAAAGTGGGTGTCTTAGTCACCTAGTGCTACCTGAACAGAAATACCACAAGTGGATGGCTGTAAAAGGAGAAATTTTATTTGTCACAGTCCAGTAGCCTAAAAGTCCAAATTCAGAGTGTCAGCTCCAGGGAAAGGCTTTCTTTGCTGGATCTGGAGTAAGGTCTTTGTTGTCAGTCTTCTCCTGGACTGGAAGCTTCTGAGATGCAGGGATCTCATTCCTTTCCAAAGGATGCGCTCAGCTTCCTGTATAACTTCTTGGTCGTGTGAGGTCCCCAAATTTCTGTGCTACCTTCTTTCCTTTGTATCTCAGGAGACTGCCTCAAGACAAACAACAGCCTTACACATTGAGCCTCGCTCCACCAATACTACTGACCCCTATCTTCCCTCATTAACATCATAGAGCTAGGACTTATAACAGGGAGGAACATCACACAAAATCAGGAATCATGGTCCAGCCAAACTGCCATACACATTTTTGGGGGAACACAGTTCAAATCATGACAACACAGAACTTGGAATTTCTAAGAATCAAACACACTCATGGAAGGACTTCACCAAAAGAGTAGAAAGACAACTAGAGAGTGAGAAAAGTTTCTGGCTACCACAGTTTTGATCAGCAGCTAATCTCCAAAGAAACCCTGGTGGCATAATGGTTAGCTGTTTGAATCTACCAGGTGCTCCTTGGAAACTTCTTAATATACATGATGCTGCAAATCCACAACAAGAAAAAGACAAAAGTTAAACAATGGGCAAAGGGTATGAACAGGCACTTCACCAAAGAAGACATCCTGGTGGTTAGCAGGTTCATGAGGAAATGCTCACGATCATTAGTCTTGCCAAAAAACAAAGTCACTGCTGTTCAGTCCATTCTGACTCACAGTGACCCTATAGGACAGAGTAGAACTGCTCCCTAGAGTGTCCATGGAACGGCTTTCAGATTTGAACTGCCAGCCCTTTTGGTTAGCAGATGTAGCACTTAACCCCTATGCCACCAGAGTTTCAATCAGAAAAATCCAAGTCAGAATTTCAATGAGATAGCATTCACCCTAACAAGGATTGCATAGATCCAAAGAACATAAAGTAATACATCTTGGAGAAGCTACGGAGAGACTGGAGCACTTTTATACTGCTAGTTGGAATGTAAAATGTTAAAATTATAGAAATTGATTTGGCTTTTCCTTAAAAAGCCAGAAATACACCGTACAATCTGTCCCATTTAATGGAATATATCCTAGAGAAACAAGGGCTGTCACACAATGAGGTATACACATACTGTTTATCGCAACAACATCCCTAAAGCAAAAAGATGGAATCAATCTATGTGCCCATCAACAGATGAATGGATAAACTATGATATATTCACGCAGTGGAATAGTGTTCAATGATAAATAACAATGATGACCTAACATCTCATAACACGGAGGAATCTGGAAGACCCAGTGAAATTATTTGTGGAAGTGCAAATATTGTATGAAACCACTATTAAAAGGACTCAGAATTTTCAAATACAGAAGAAAGTCAGTCTTTGATGGTTACAAGTGTGGGGAAGGAAGGAGAGGGAAATTCATTGGTTAGATAGTAGACAAGAACTGGGTTAGGTGAAGGGAGTGACAGCACACCATAGAAGGGAGGTCAGCACAGCTGGACTAAACCAAAAGCTAACACTTTGAAGGACAGAGTAGTTGGCAAGGATAAGGGGACCATGGTTTTAGGGGACGTCTAGGTCAATTGGCGTAACAGCGTTCTTTTCAGAAAATGTTCTGTATCCCACTTTGGTGGCTAGCATTTGGGGTCTTAAAAGCTAGAAAGCAGTTATTTAAGTGGTATCAGTTGGTTCCAACCCACCTGGAGCAGAGGAAAAGGAAAGACATTGAAGACATAAGGAAAACACGAGCCCAAGAGACAGAAATGGCCATATAGTCCAGAGACTACATCAGCATTAAAGCAGATGGTGCCCTGCCACCACCACTGACTGTCCTGCAAGGGAATAAAACATAAATGTCTCTGGCATAGCAGGAGAAAAATAGGTGTTTAGAACTAGAGCTCTGTTAAAGACTAGACTTGATGGTCCAACGGACTGGATACTGTGTGGAACTCATGGCTCTTGGACTCTCTGCTAACTCAAGGCTGAAGTTAGTCCCGAAGTCAGTTCTTCAGAGAAGGTGTCATGAATTGCATTGTGTTCCCCCAAACATGTATTGATTTACCTTAGCTATGAATCCCACTGTGGTGCAGTTCCTCCCACGTGTTGTGGATCCCGCCTCAGTGATATTGATGATGGAAAATGGTAGTAGTTGTGCTGTTAAGGCCGGACTCACGTTACCAGCTGTGGGATGTAAGACAGAGAAGTGAGATACAGAGTTGAGAACCTCACACCACCAAGGAGCAGCAGCAAGGGCAGAGCACGTCTTTTGGTCTAGAGGTTTCTGTGCCAAGATTGTCTTGACGGATTTGGACTCAGGCTACTGGACTATGATAAATTCTCTCACGGAATGGACTTAACAATTCTCAAGTGGATTTGTGGCTTTCTGGACTGTGTCAGTAAAGTTTTTCTTTATAAAGTCTTCCACTCCTGGTGTTTCCTGTTAGAGCAGTACCGGGTGACTACAACAGAATTATTGTACTAGACTATAAAACAGTGCTAAGTTGTCAGTTTGTCCTACTAGTGGGGCTTGCATGTTGCTGTGATGTTGGAAACTATGCCCCCAGTATTCACATACCAGCAGGGTCACCCATGGCAGACAGGTGCCCTCTGAGCTTCCAGACTAAGACATACTAGGAAGAAAGACTCAGCAATCTACTTGTGAAAAGAATTAGCCATTGAAAGACTTAGAATAGTAGCACAATATTGTCAGATATAGTGCTGGAAAATGAGCCCCCAGGTTGGAAGTCAATCAAAATACCACTGGGGAAGAGCTGGCTCCTCAAAGTATAGTCAACTTGAATGATGTGGGTGGAGTGAAGCTTTACAGACCTTGACTTGCTGATGTGGCACTAGTCAAAATTAGAAGAAACAGCTGAAAACTTCCATTATCAGTTGGAACATGGAATGTATGAAATATGAATATAGGAAAATTTGAAATCGACAAACATGAAATGGAACATGTAAACATTAATGCTGTAGGCATTAGTAAACTTGAATGGACTGGTATTGGTCATTTTGAATCAGTCATGTGGTCTACTATGCCAGTAAAAAATATTTGAAGAGGAATGGTGTTTTATTTGTCATCAAAAAGAACGTTTCAAGATCTGTACTAAGGTACAGTGCTATCAGTGATGGGATAATAGCACAAGCCTATAAGGGAGGCAAGTTAATATGACTGTTATCCAAATTTACACACCAACCACTAATGCTCCAAAGGAAGAAACTGAATATTTTTACCAGCTTGTGTAATCCCAAATTGACTGAACATGCAATCGAGATGCATTGATAATTACTATGGAGGAATTCAAATCTTGGAGACAAGGGTCAGTAATTGGAAAATAGAGCCTTGGTGATAGAAATGATGCTAGAGATTGCATGAAACAATTTTCCAATACCAACAACTTCACTGCAAATACCTTTTTTGACCAACGTAAACGGTGACTGTACACATGGGCCTCAGCAGATGGGATACACAGTAATCAAATTGACTTCATCTGTGGAGAGAGACAATGAAACAAGCCAGAACAAGACCAGGCACTGACTGCAGCACAGACCACCCATTGCTCGTATGCAGGAAACCCTGGTGACATAGTGTTTAAGTGCTACTTCTGATAACAAAAATGTTGGAAGCTTGACTAGAGGAAGGGGAACCGGTGGAGAGAAGATAGGAGACTGCTGGGAAGATAAGACATGTATGGAGCGGAAAGGAAGAGTGTGCTGTCACCGTGCAGGGAGAACAGTGGAAGCTGCATGTAGGTTAGTATGCAAATTTATATGGGAATGTACATTTTCATTCAATCATAATAATAAAAAAAGAAAATGTTGGAAGTTTGAATTTGCCAGGGGCTCCTTGGAAGCTCTGTGGAGCCATGCAATTCTGACTTACAGGGTCACTATGAATCAGAACTGATTGTGACAGCATTAGATTGTTTTTTTAACTTCAAATTGAAACTGAAGAAAATTAGAACAAATCCACCAACGCTAAAAT
This sequence comes from Heterohyrax brucei, assembly GCA_028571685.1. Taxonomy (NCBI): domain Eukaryota; kingdom Metazoa; phylum Chordata; class Mammalia; order Hyracoidea; family Procaviidae; genus Heterohyrax; species Heterohyrax brucei. The sequence goes on from CM053166.1 coordinate 199,934,299, forward strand.
ACGACCTTGAGTGTATCCCACATGAGTTTAGAAACATCTCAAACATAGATTTCAGGCATTGAGCGCTAATGACTGAAGACCAGACAAGTTGTGAAATCATGTCAAAGACATCATACATGAAGAAACAAGAGATCATTAAAAAGACAGGAAAGAAAAAACAAATTAGATATCAGAAGAGACTCAAAACCTGCTCTTGAATGTTAATAGGTAAAGCAAAAGGAAGAAATGAAGTAAAAGAATAGAAAATTTCAAATGGCAGTTAAGTGCTATGACACTGCAAAGAGCTGGAGCTGGAAAACCAAAAGGGAAGAATACACTCTGCGTTTCTCAAGCTGAAAGAAGCGAAGAGAAAATTCAAGCCTAGATTTGCAATAGTGAAGGATTTTACAGGGAAAAATTAAATGCCTCAGGAAGCATCAAAAGATGGTGGCAGAAATGCACAGTCATGATACCAGAATTAATCACTTGGTTGGCTTGGCATCTGGTACTGCTCTAACAGAAACAGTAAAAGTGGATGGTTTTAATAAAAGAAAGTTTATTCTGACACAGTCTGATAGGCCACAAACCCACATTTAGGGTGTCTGTTCCAGTGGAAGATTTTCCCTCTGGAGGAAACTCCTCATGTTGCATCAGTGTTTGGTTGGAGAGCATCTTGGAGCAGGAACCTCAAGTCTGAAGGACAAGGTCTACTCCTGGCTGCTTTCTTGATGGCATGAGGTTCCGAATTCTCTGCTTCTTCTTCCTTCTGTCTCTTGTAGGATAAAAGGTGCAAGCCACACTCCAGGGAAATGCCAGTGGAGCAGGGAGGTGACCTTAAAAAGAGATTTACAGTACCACCCTAATTCTCTCTAACATAATCCACTCAGTTAACCACAAGTAGAGGTTAGGATTTACAGCGTAAGAAAATGACAAAATGGAGGGCAATCACAAAATACAGGGAATCCTGGAACAGTCAAATTACTGCACGTATGTTTGGGGAGACACAATTCAACTCATGATCATTGGTCAACCATCAAATATTTCAAGAGTTAGCATATGTTCAGGAAGTGATTGTACTGAAGGAAAAAGTCAAATAAGGCTCCAGGAACTGACGGACTATTAGTTGAGATGTTTCAACAAATGGACACAGCACTTGAAGTGTTCACTTATCTAGGCCAAGAAATTTGGAGGACAGCTTCCTGGCCAACTGACTGGAAGAGATTCATGTTTACGCTTATTCCCAAAAAGAGATCCAAGTGAAAGGAAATTATTGAACAATATTATTAATGTCACATGCAAATAGAATTTTGATAAAAAGCTTTCAAGGCAACTACAAGTGGTATATTGATGGAGAATTTCCAGAAATTTAAATTGGATTCAGAAGAGGACATGAAACGAGGGATGTATATTAAAGTCTGTGCCATTTAAAGTCAGTAAAGGTGTGTGTCAGGGATTCATCCTTTCACCATACCTTTATGTTGAGGAAATAATCTGAGAGGTTGGACTGTGTGAAGAACAAGGCACCAGGGTTGGAGGAAAACTAACAGCCTGTGTTATGCAGGAGACACAGCCTTGCTTGCTGAAAGTAAAGAGAATTTGAAACACTGATGAAGATCAGACCATAGCCTTCAACGTGAATTGCCCTTCAACATCAAGAAAGCAAAAATCCTGACAACTGAACCAGTTCTGCTAGTGGTTAACCAAGTGGATTACATTAGGGAGGATTAGGGTGGTACTGTAAATCCCTTTCTAAGGTCACCTTGCTCCATTGGAGTTTCCCTGGGGTGTGGCTTGCACCTTTCATCCTTTTGTCTTACAAGAGATAAAAGGAAGGAGAAGGACCAGCATCATAATAAAAGGTGAAAAGACTGAGGTTGTCAAAGATTTCATTTTACTTGGTTCCACAATCAATGCCCATGGGCACGGCAGTCAGAAAATCAAAAGACACATTTCATTGGGAAAATCTGCTGCAAAGGACCTCTCTAAGGTATTGAAAAGTAAAGGTGTCACCTTGAAGACTAAGGTGCTCCTGACCCAAGTCATAGTATTTCTAGTTGCATCATATGCGTGTGAAAACTGGACAGTGAACAAGGAAGATGGAAGAATTGATGTGTTTGAATTGTGCTGGAGAAGAATATTGACTGTACTATCATGGACTGCTAAAAGAACAAACACGTGTTCTGAAGGAAGTACAACTAGAGTGTTTCTTAGAAGCAAGGGTGGCTGAGTTGTGTCTTATACATTTTGGATATGTCATCAGGAGGGATGAATCCTTAGAGAAAGACATCATGCTTGGTAGAGGGTCAGTGAAAAAGAGGAACTCTAACCAAGAGGCACTGAAACAGTAGCTGCAGCAATGGGCGGAAGCATCAAAATGATTGTGGGCCTGACGCACAACTGGACAGTGTTCTGTTGTGATCAGGGTCAGTGTGAGTTGTAACTGACTCAACAGCACCTGACAACACGAGAGAGAAAATGATACTGGCAAAGAGTGTGCTTCTTGGCTTACACCTGTGTGTGAGAGTGAACATCTCCTATCCAGAGGCAAGATACTGGGTGGAGGGAGACAACAGCTTATTGGATGGATACAGGAAATATACGACTTGACACACTTGGCGTGGCACAGGAAATATGAAGTGGAAAGGACGAGTGTTGTATCAAGCAATAGTATGAGCAGCTAGAGTTCTCATAGCAGCGTGTAATTTCCTGTATGACAACTTGATTTGGATTGTAAAATTTCACTTAACATGCAGTGGAATACATACATATATATATTTAAATTTAGTTTTCTAAAATTAGCAGAAGGCAGCTAAAGGAGTAGTGAGAGGAAAAATTATAGCTTTAAGTGGTTATACATATGAGAGCTGAAAGTCAATAAACTGCCTTGCTTTTCTGAGTTTCATGTTTTTCACTTTTGACAGGGTGAGGTTTTACTGCTTTCCATCTCGTTTCAGTATAAAATATTTCTCATTTTCTCACTTCTTACAGAAGTTCCAACTTTAAGAGGAAGCAGAAAGGCTTAACATCAAGGACTGAATCTTCCATCTGAAGAAGCTAGAAGAAGAATTGCAAGGTAAATTTAGGTAGGAGGAAGAAAGAACAGACAGGATCAGAAGGTAATCAATTAGAAAAGAAACTCAGAAAATTAACAAAGCAACAAGTAGGTTATATGAAAGAGTAAGACTATTGATAAACCTCAAACGTCAATCACCAATATCAGGAGCAAAAGAGATTTTTGCTACAAATCTTGCATACATTAAAAGGATAAAGAGGGAACATCATGCAAAATTTTGTGTCAATAATTTTTGACCACTTAGGTAAAAGTGACAAATCCTTTGGAACAATGGCAACTTAACAAAACTGGTACCAGATCAAAGACGAAACATAAAAAAGTATCTTGTAAAGTGCTTGGCCACTAACCACATGGTTGGGAGTTCGATTCTACCCGAAGGCTCCATGGGAGACAGACCTAGTGATCTCTATGCAAATATTACGGTCTAGAAAACCCTATGGAGCAGTTCTCCCCTGTCATACGATGTCTGTATGAGTCAAAAAGAGGTTTGTCAACCCTAGCAAAACAGCATTTAAGTTTATTAACGAACTTCACACACACACACACACACACACACATACACACAACCTAACAAAGCAATACAGGAGGAAGAGACCAGATTTTTAGCTGTGGGGTCAGGGTGCCAGGTTGGGAAGATAAAGGAGGTGGCATTGGCACATCTATGGGCAAAGGACCATGACAAGGGCAGCATGGGGTGTGTGACACTTATGTCCCACTCAGCGTCCAAAGATCAAGGAGGTGGTGACTCAATACCCATATGGTTGTCCTGCAGGTCCACGGCCATGGCACTGAGGATATTGGAGGAGCTGTGCAGATTGATGGGCGTCAATGCACAGCGCTCAGTCCTTCTCCTGGGCATCCCAGAAGACTGTGAGGAGGATGAGTTCCAGGAGGCTGTGCGTGCTGCCCTGATGCCTCTGGGCAGGTACCGCGTGCTTGGCAAGTTCTTCAGAAGGGAGTTGGGAACCAAAGTCGCCTTGGTTGAATTTGCTGAGTATTTAAGCCGAAGCCTGCTCCCTCGACAGATACCACGCCAAGGGGGACCCTGGAGTGTGATCTATCTGCCTGAGGCTCCCCTTGCTGAATTACAAAACAGACCCATTATACCTGTACAGTCTCAGGGGCAAGAAGCAGCTGGTGGAGCAGATCAAGAAGTCACAGCCATAGCTGCAAGTGAGGCTGAAGCCATGGATGTGGAAGGAGCTATAGGAGAGGCAGGAATGGAGAATGTGAGAAGCACTGCAGGTGAGGTAGGGGTGTCACTTGAGTCAGAAATACTAGCTGAAGAAGCCACAGGCATGATAGCTCCAGGAGAGGCAGGAGTGGAAAACGTGTCAGAAAGTGCAGGCCAGGTAGGAGCTATAGATGAGGCCAGAGCTCAGAATGTGGCAGAGGCTGTATACAGGGCTGGAGTTGAGAATGTATCAGAGGCTGTACATGAAGTAGAAGTTGTAGTTGATGCAAGACCCCCCGGAGAGGCTGAAGCTGATGGTGAGGTAGCTTTCAGAGATATAGGAATCCCAGGTGTGGCAGAAGGCGCAATTGAGGCTGAAGTTGCAGGTGAGGAAGAAGCCCCAGATGAGGCAGAAGTTGAGAATGTGGCAGAACCTGCACGTGATATGGGAGCAGCAGGTGATTCAGGACCCCCTGGTGATCCAGGAGCTGCTGGAGAGATAGGAGCTGCAGGGGATGCAGGAATTGCAGGTGAGGGAGAAGCTGTAGTTGAGGTTGGGGCCGAAGTTGAGGTTGGGGCCGAAGTTGAGGTTGAAGTAGCAGGTGCAGCAGCACCTCCAGCTCAGGGAGGAGCCCCAAATGATGCAGTAGTTGATGTGGCAGAAGCTAGAATTGACTTAGGAGCTGCAGGTGATGTGGGACCCCCAGATGTGGCAGAAATTGCTGGAGAGATAGGAGCTGCTGGGGATGCAGGTGTTTCAGGTGAGGCAGAAGCTGATGAGACTGAGTCTTCAGATTCATCCACATCTGCAAGTCATGCAGAAGATGAAGCTGAATCTTCAGAATCTTCTGAGTCTTCTGATCCACCCTCACCTCCAGGCCAGGCTGGAGGGGCAGTTGCAGTAGGTTTACAAGGTGGGGAAGGCAACCTAGTTGAGGATTTGGCAGGAGGTGGTGGTGATGCAGGAGTTGCAGGTGGAGGACTTGAGAATTTGGCAGGAGCTGTAGGGGGGGTAGGAGTCGGCGATGAGGCACAGGCTGCAGGGGATGCAGGACATGAGGGTGTGCCAGGAGCACTAGGTATGGCAGCAGCCTTCGGTGTACGAGGCAGCACAGATGAGGGCCACATCTGGTCTCGGCAGTGGAGGCATGCCTTGCAGCCCATGCTGGAGCACCTGGCCTACCAGGAACTGAGACCTTTTTCAGGGCAAGAAGAGCAAGACCGCGGGGAACAGCTGTTTGAGAGTTGGCTGAATCACACCTATGACATGCTGTACTTGTGGCGCCATGTTCCAGAGAGAGAGAAGAGAAGGAGGCTAGTGGAGTGCCTGAGTGGCCCAGCCCTTAATCTCATGTGTGGCCTCTTAGCAGAAGATCCCAGTCTCCCTGCACAGGACTGTCTGGTTGCTCTGGTGCAGGTGTTTGGGACTCAGAATACACGTGTAGCCACAAGGCTTAAGTTTTTCAAATGCATTCAGGAACCAGGGGAGAGCCTATGTGACTACGTGATGCGTCAGGAAGGCCTGATGCAGACGGCAGTGGAAAAGGGGGCAGTGCACCCGGCCATCGCAGACCATTTGCGTGTTCGGGAAGTGCTGATGCACGCTCGTCCCAATCCCATGCTATACAATAAGCTGAGGAGGATGCGCATGGAGGGGCGGGCTCCTGGCTTGGTGGCACTGCTACAGCTCATTCAGGAGAGTGAGATGTGGGAGTCTGTCCAGGTAGAGAGTGAGCTGTTCCAGGCCAAAGAAGGAGCCCATGTAACTTGTGGAGCTTCAGTCGTTCTTCAAGCCTCCCCAGGAAATGAAAAGGCTGTTGAGTTAACAGCCAGTGAAGATGTTGCTAAGGTGGCATTAGCCAGTGAAGACGTTCCCATGGCCACAGCCAAGGAAGATACCACCCAGACCGCCATGGGTAAAAAAGACATCTTCGAGACCAGTCTAGCCAGTGTAGATGCACCGAAGACAGCCCAAGCTGAGGAAGATGCTGGCCAGGCCATCCCAGCCAGTGAAGGTGCTACCAGTGTTGCCTCAGCCACTGAGAGGTCCAGCGAGGCTTTTCTTGACACTGAAAACATCTCCCGTGCTGCTCCAGGAGCTGATGTTGCTGCAGAGGATGCACCTGTCATTCAGGAAAATGAAAGTGGTCCTTCTGAAGCTCAGAGGGGCAGTCCTCCAGGGGCAGGGCCAGGAGATCCAGGCAGTGGACCCGATGGCCTTGCCTAGAGAATAGCAACTTACACCCTATGACCAAAAAGGAGTGATGGGCCAGGGGTGGGGCACACTTTGAGAAGCTCCGCTCATGCTGTTGTTTGTGACTCAGTTTACTCAATGTGTTCTTTTGTGCTTATCACTTGGGGCCTAAGGGCAGAGCTGTGCCCCAGCAGGTTGGATGGAGAGGGTGCTGCAAAGTGACTGTATTACTAGAATCCGTTGTTCTGACAGGAGGTAAAACCTGGGGTCCTCAGGAAGACAGGTGTCAGGTGGGCCACAGCATGAGGCTGTGTTTTCTCGTTGGGGAACTTGGGGCGAGGCAAGACTCGTGGTCTCTGACAGTATTTTGTGTTCTCTTTGTTAAATTTTACTACCATTTAGCTGTTACAGTGTTTTTCTTTAATAAATTTCACTAAGTGTTGCACCTGAGTGTCATCTGTGCTGTATGAAAAAGAGGAGAAAGGTTGTCTGGGACAGGGGTGGAGGCAGTGGCTAGTAGTCCCAACAAGGTCAGCATTGTTGTAGGGGGCTATGTGGTCCTCTAGGCCAAAGGCGCTTCATTACAGGATTCTGATTGGCACTGAAAGGAACTCCTTAATGACCCTTGGAGTTTGGGGAGCTCCCCCCTAAAGAATAGCAAAGACAGAGGGTGGGCAGGGAACAGCTGGTAGAAGCTTTAGGCTTATCTTTATGCTCCAGTATCCTTATCTTTTTTGTTTCTCTTCTAAAAATGTTTTTGTTGATGAGAATATATGTAGCAAAAATGTAGGACTGTAACAGTTTCTGCATGTATAATTCAGTAACACTGATCCAATTTTTGAGCAATTATTCTCATCTTTGTTTTGTGAATAGTTTTTCTCTGTTAACGTAAACTTACTGCCACCCTTAAGTTAGGATCCATATTTGAGTTTTCCAGTTTATTCTGTTGTCTACCCCTTGCAGACATCTTGGTACAGTGATTTAAGCGTTTACCTCCTAACCAAAATCTGCTGTTAACCAAGGTTGGCATTTTGAGTATACTTGTAGCTCCTTAGAAACAGTATAGGGCAATTGCACTCTGTTCTGTAGGGTCGTTGTAAATCGAAACAGACTTCAGAGCAGCAGTTTTTCATTCTGAGTATGAGTTTCAGAGCTTTTGCATCTTCTAGGGAAAAGGGGGTGGATGTGGAGCGGTCCTACCAGCCTTGTAGGCATAGAGTAAGGATGCAGAGTGTGCGTGCCTATGTGCTCTTATGTGTGTGTGCACTTCTAAGAGCCTGTGGCCGTAGTGTATATGCCTGTGTGAACCACTGTTTCTTCAGTTGAGGGTTCTGTGCCATGCTAAACCGGAAATGCCATGGTCAGTACAACAAAATAACTCTGGAGTGGCCAGTCACCAGGGCTCTTCTGCTGCCGTGCCCTCATGGGCCATCAGATGGCGAGCCAGAATCATTAATAGGCCTAGCCTGCCCATCAGGACCAGCCCCCAGCCCACCCTGTTCATCTGCTGCCTCAGTCTAGGGTCCGGGCAGTTTCCCTGGGACACATGGAGAGTTGCCTCCAGCGTGCATCGCAAAGGAGCTCCTGCAGCTGGGGCCGGCTCTGCAGCTTGCTTCTTGGACCAAAGCTGGTCCAGGATCAGTCTGTGGGAGACGTGGATGTAAGGGGAGCACAGCTGGCTGGGACCCAGGTGGGAAATAAGACTCAATGATGGCTACAGTGTGGAAGGAGGGGATGTGAGGACCCTGGAGAAGGACTGCCAGACCATGCAGAGCAGGTAGCCTTGCCTTACTAGCCCCAGACACCATAGAGCTTTTTGTTCAGAAGTGGAAACTGAGGACAAGAGAAAGGAAGGGGTGGATGTGGTCAAGGCATTGCAGAGTTAAGTCTCTTAAGTCTAGGACTCTTGCCCCTTTCACTAGGGACTCAATTGCCAATTCATGTAGAGCTCCTGAAACTAATGCTTTGGGGAGCCAGGTGCGAGTGTTGCTCAAGCAGAAGATCCAAACCTCTGGGAAGGTTGGAGGGGTGCAACGGTTTGGGTGAATTGAAAGTGTCTCCTAACTGCTTTTTGTGTTGTCTGACTTCTGTCTCCTTGACAACGCGGGGCAGGAAATGGGGCAATGTAAAGTGCAGTGATGGTGTCACACCCCTCTAGTATATTTGGAAATCCAGTGTGAATCCGGTGTCATCTTCTCTTTTAGTCTTCTAACTCTAGGTCTTGGCAGATTTCATTGTAACACTTTGTCTTCAGCTTTCACTGAAATCTCTGTTCACCTCTTTTGCGTCAGCACTTTTTTTCTTGCTTCAATCATTCTACATTCAAAAGCAAGTTCCAGAGTCTCTTCTGACATCTGTTTTGGAATTTTATTTCATTCCTGCCTCTTTAATGATTTCTTGCTTTCTTCATGTATGATGTCTTTCCACAACTGGTCTGGACTTTAGTGGTTAGTGCTTAATGAGTCAAATCTATTCTTGAGATGGTCTCTAAACCCAGGTAGAATAAAATTGAAACCTAGAGTTGCTGTACTGAAGGATTTTAGAGGGAAGATATTGAATAACACAGGAAGCATAAAAAGATGGAATACATGGAGTTCTTGTGCCAAAAATGATTAATGTTTAGGCATTTCAGGAAATAGCATGTAAGAACTGATGGTACTAAAGGAAGAAGTCTAAGCCCTGCCCTGAGAGTGCTAGAGAAAAACAAGACAAGAACTGATGGAATACCAGTTGGATGTTTCAACAAACATGTGCAATGCTGGAAGTGCTCACTTATTTATGCAAAGAAATTTAGAAGACGGCTAGCTGGCCAACCAACTGGAAGAGATCCATCTTTGTGCCTATCACAGCTGAATGTGGAAATTATCAAACAGTTGTCAGTATCACACACAAAATTTTGCTGAAGATTATCCAAAAACAGTTTCAGGAGTACATCAACAGAAAACTACCACAAATTCAAGCCAATTCAGAAACGAACATGGAATAAGAGCTATTATTGCTGATGTCAGATGGGTCTTGGCTGAGAGTGGAGAATGCCAGAAAGTTGTTGACCTGTGTTTTATTGACTATCCAAAGATATTTGTGTGGATCATAACAAATTATGGCTAACATTGCAAAAAATGGAAATTGCAGAACAGTTAAGGGTTATGGCTGCTAACCAAAAGGTCAGCAGTTCAAATCCACCAGGCGCTGTTTGTAAACTCTATGGAGCAGTTCTGCTGTGCCCTATAGGGTCACTATGAGTTGGACTGGACTGGACAGCATTTGGTTTTACTGTGCTTGTGAGGAGTCTATATGAATCAAGAGGCAGTCGTGAGAACAGAGGAAGGGAACACTGCATGGTTTAAAGTCAGAAAAGGTGTGAGTCAGGGTTGTGTCCTTTCACCATACCTTTTCTATTTGTATGCTGAACAAATAATCCCAGAAACTGGATTATATGAAGAAGAATGAGGAATCAGAATTGGAGGACTCACTAACAACCTGTGCTATTTAGATGACACAATCTTGCTTGCTAAAAGTGAAAAGGACTTGAAGCACTTCCTGATGAAGACAAGAGACCACAGCCTTCGGTGTGGACTGGACCTCAACATTGAGAAAACAAAAATCCTCACAACTGGTGCAGTAACATCATGATAAATGGAGAAAAGATTGAGGTTGTCAAGGATGTCACGTTTCTTGGATCCACAACCAACACCACTGGCAGCTCCCTGCCGCAAAAAAAAAAAAAAAAAAAAAAAAAAAACCTACTGTGGTAGAGTAGATTCCAACTCACAGAGACCATGCAGGACAGAGTAGAACTGCTCCACTGAGTTTCCAGGGAGCACCTGTTGGATTCAAACTGCCACCCTCTTGGTGTAGCACTTAACCAATACACAAGGGTTTCATGGTACCAGCAGTTAAGAATCACAGGACATACCTTATTGGGCAAATCTGCTCCAAAAGACCTTTGTAAGGGTTTGAAAAGCAAAGATGTCACTGAGAACTAAGGTGTGTCTGACTCAAGTCATGGTATTTTCAGTTACATAATATGTATGTGAAAGCTGGACAAGGAATAAAGAAGACAGAATAAGAATTGACACCTGTGAATTATGGCATTGGCAAAGAATATTGACTATTCCATGGACTGCAAAAGAATAACAACAACAAAATGTGTCTTGGAAGTACAACCAGAAGGCTCCTTAGAAGCACGGGTACCTCCCCCTTTTCCTGATGTCTCCTTGCAAATGATACGGCAGCTGTTTTAGTCAGCTAGTGCTGCTTTCTTGATGGTGTGAGGTTCCTGACTGTGTTTGCTGCTTTTTCCTTTTGTCTCCATAGTGTGAAAGGATAAAAGATGATCCAAGTCACACTCCGAGGGAACTCCCTTAGAAAAGGTGCTGCAGTCCACCCTAATCTTTTAACATAATCATTTTATCAATCACAGACAGAGATTAGGATGTATAGCAGAGGAAAATCACCAAATATTGGGAATGATGGCCCAGCCAAATAGCTATACACATTTTGGGGGGGACACAGTTCAATCCATGACATTACACTGTTTGGCTCCCTAAAAAATCTCATCTGTGAAACACGCAACACACATTCATCCCATCATAGCAAAAGTTATAGTAAACACATGTTCATCCCACATGATGTCAAAAGTTAAATCAGTTGCAAGTCCAAAATACAAAAATTTCTCTACATTTGTGAAATCAAGAATACAAGTTATCTGCCTCCAAAGGATGACGGCAGAACATGCAGGCCCAAGCTATACATTTCCATTTACAGATGGGAGAAATTATAGGGAATGAAAGCATGAACAGGCAACAAGCAGGTAAGCACAACACATTACACTGGCCCTCAAAACTTTGGAAATAATCTTCAGTTCTCTGAGACATTTTACACAATAGCTTTGTCCATCAGACTCTAGGTATTGTCAACACTCTGGATTCTGAGTGGAGAGCCCTGGCCCTGTGCTACAACTCTGCCTTGTAGGCCCACTGGGACAGCAACTCTGCTCCCTTGGCTTTAGGTGTACCCTAAGCTCAACTGAGTGGAAGTTCCACCCTTAGAAACACAGAAAGCCAGGGCTCAATCCTTTCAAGCCCCTGAGGTCATGGCCATATCTTTTGAGATTGATGTAGTGCAGATTCTCATGCACCTAATCTTTCAGCTTCTGCTTCTGCTTCCTATGGCCTTATGGCCCAGGCCTCAGGCACACATCTGCCCCGCTGGACCAGATGTTTCAAAGCTCTGTAGCTCCACCAGTTTAAGTGCCCATAGGCACCCCACTAGGCCAGGAAGCCTCCTGCACACAGGCATTCCGTGGGTCAGCAAGCCTAGCTCCACTGATTCAAGTCTCCAGAGGCACCCCACTCTGCCAGGAAATCTCCGTGCACAGGCACTCAGCTTTCTCACTCTGGGTTAGCTCCACTGTTGTCTCATGCTATTCTGGTTCTGCTGCTGCTGTTGCTGCTACCTCCCAGTCCTCTGCTGCTTGTTTCTCACCATCTGCACCTTCACTGGTGCTAATATTTCTCCTTGTTTCCTTCTGAGTCTTCTATCTATTCACAGTTTTGAAACCCCTTCCACATTTTAGGTATTTATTAGAGCAGCATCCCACTCCCTTGGTACCAAATTTTGTTTTAGTCATCTAATGCTTCCCTAACAGAGGTAGGTGGCTTTAACAAAGGAAAGTTTATTCTACACAGTCTGGTAGGCTACAAGTCCCAATTCAGAGTGTCTATTCCAGGATAAGACTTTCCCTCTGTTGACCCTAGGGGAAAGTCCTTGTGTTGCCAGTCTTTGGTCAGAGAGCATCTTGGCACAAGAATCTCAGGTCTGAAGGATGTGTTCTACTCTCCGTGCTGCTTTTTTTTCGTGTGTGTGTGTGATTAAGTGAAAGTCTACAGTCCAAATCGTCTACAGTCCACCTGTCTGGAGCTCCTTCTGCTCTCCTTGCCTAGTGACAGCACACTCCTCCTTTTCATTCTGTGTATGTCGTATCCTCTTAACAATCTCCTATCCCCTCCTCTCCACCCTCTCCTCTCCCTTGTAATAAGAGGCCAGTAGGACAGTATCCTATAAATGCAGAGAACCATAAAGTACGCATAGCACATGGTCACATTGTGTCCCTGAGTCCAGTCCATTCCTGTCCAAAGAGCTGACCCCAGTAATGTTTTCTGGTCAGGGGCAGTTCAGGTTAAGGGCCATGCTCCCAGGGGAACTCCCAGGCCACCAGACCATCAATTGTGGTCTTTCAGTGGAGTCCTTGAGCTGCACCCCACTTCTCATATTGCCAGTGGGACCTCGACCTTGTGAGACCCATCACAGCTGTCACTGGTGGTGGCCAGGCATCATCTGGTTCTTCTGGTCACATGTTGATATAGTTACCCATTCATGTAGGTTCTTCTGTCTTCTGGGCTCTTTTTCCCTCATGTCATTGTTGTCCTTGGTGATCATCTGTGCCAGCTGAGTTGGGACCATTTGGTGTACCTCAGATTGCAGCTTGGAAGCTTTTAAGACCCCAGATGCCACTCAACAATATGGGGTGCAAAAGATGTTCTTAGAAATAGAGTAGTTATGCCAACTGGCCTTGATGTCCCCTGAGAGCGTTGTCCCCAGACATGCAAATCTGCTACACTGTCCTTGCAGTATCAGGTTAAGATTAGAAGGGTTTTCAGTTTACGTTGAAGTCCAGTTAAATTGATCTTTCTACTGTGTGCTGACACTGATTTCACCCAGCCAAATTTCCATCAACTGTGTAATCTATGACCAGCCCTTTCCCTCCCTCTCCACCCTTGAGGCTGCCTAAGAGTCTTTTCTTTTATACGTAAGTCTATTTTTAAGTCTTTATAGTGGGGGTCTCATATAATATTTGTCCTTTTGCTGCTGACTGATTTCACTCAGCATAATGTCTTCTAATTAAAACCAGGTTATGAGATACTTCTTAAACTCATCATTGTTGTTTATCATTGCATAGGGTTCCATTGAGTATGTGTACAACATTGTTTATCCATTCATCTGTTGCTGGGCATCTGGGTTGATTCCATCTTTTTTGCTCTTGTGGACTGTGCTGCAATAAATATTTGTGTGTATGTATCTGTTCGTGTGACTACCCTTGATTCTGTAGGTTATATTCAGAGCAGTGGGATTAGTGGATTAAATGGTATATCTGTTTACAGCTTTTTAAGGAAACACCAACTTGCTTTCCATACAGGTTGTACCATTTTGTAATCCCAGCAGCAGTGTAAGAGAGTTCCATTCTGTCCACAGCCTCTCCAGCATTTGTTGTTTTGTATTTTGGGGATCATGGCCAACCTTGCTGGTGTGAGATGGTATCTCATTGTAGTTTTGATTTGGATTTCTCTAATAGGTAATGATTGTGAACATTTCTTCATGTGTTTTTTGGCTGCCTGGTTGTCCTTTGTGGTGAAATGTCTGTCCATCTCCTTTGCCCATCGCTTAATTGGGTTATTCAGCTTTTTCTTGTTGATATTTTGTAGTGCCCTGTAGATTATGGAGGTCAGACGTTGGTCCCATATGTGGTTGCCAAATATTTTCTCCCATTCGTAATTCTTTTGGTAAAGACTCTGGATGAGCAAAAGTGTTTGATTCTTAGTAGTTCCCATTTATTTAATTTCTCTTCAGTCCATCGTGCTTTGTCAGATTTTGAAGTCTGTCTAAAACTATGTATCAAAACTTCTGTTGTTCACCCTATTTTTTTATTGTGCAATTTTTATTGTTTTAGGTTTGATAGTTAGGTCTTTTGTACAATTTGAGTTAGTTTTTGTGTAAGGTGTGAAATATGGGTCTTGTTTCAATTTTTTGCAGGAGGATATCCAATTTTGTCAGCACTATTTGTTAAAGAGACTGTTTTTACCCCACTTAACAATCTTAGGGCCTTTGTCGAATATCAACTGTTCATAAGAGGATGGTGGTATCTCTGGGTTCTCAGCTCAGTTCCACTAGTCCATACGTCTCTTTTTGCACCAGTATCAGACTGTTTTGACTACTATGGCAGTGTAGTAGGTTTTAAGGTTGGGTAGTTTGAGGCCTTCCACTGTATTCCTCTTCTTCAGTAGTGCTTTGTTTATCCAGGGTTTCTTCCATTTCCAAACAAAGTTGGTGATTTCTTTTCCATCTCACTAAAAACTGTCACTGGAATTTGTATTGGGATTGCATTGTATATGTAGATTAGGTAAAATAGAGATTTTTACAATGTTAAGTCTTCTTATCCATTTACGTCTCTCGGTTTCTTGCAGTAAGGTCTTGTAGTTCTTTTTGTATAGGTCTCTTATTTCTATAGTTAGATTTCTTCCTAGGTATTTTATGTTCTTGGTGGTTATAGTAAATGGTATTGATTTGGTGATTTCTTCTTTGAGGATTTCTTTGTTGGTATAAAGGAATCCTACTAATTTACTTATGTTTATCTTATACCGTAATACTTCCCTGAACTCTTCTATTACTTCCAGTAGTTTATTTAGGAATTCTTTAGGATTCTTTGCATATACAATCATATCATCTGCAAACAGAGAAATTTTTACTTCTCCTTTGCTGATGCGGATGCCCTTTGTTTCTTTGTCGTATCTAATTGTTGTGGCTACAACTTCTAGTACAATGTTGAATAGAACTGGTGAGAGTGAGCATCCTTGTCTAGTTCCCACTGTCGAGGGGAATTCTTTCAGTCTCTGCACTCAGGGTGATGTAAGAGGTTGGCATTGCATAGATGCCACTTACTGTACTGAGTAATTTGCCTCCTGTTCCTATTTTGCTCAGAGTTTTTAGCATGAATGAGTGTTGGATTTTGTCAAATACCTTTTCTGAATCAATTGACAAAATCAGATGATTCTTACCTTTTGTGTTATGTTGAACCAGCTTTGCATCCCTGGTATGAATTCATCTTGGCCATGAAGAATTATTTTTTTGGTATGTTGTTGAATTCTTTTGGCAAGAATTTTGTTGAAGATTTTTGCATCTAGGTTCATGAGTGATACTGGTCTGTAATTTACTTTTTTAGTGGCATCTTTCCCTGGCTTTGGTATCAGGGTTATGCTGGCTTAATAGAGTGAATTTGGGAGTATTCCATCCATTTCTATGGTGTGAAATAGTCTCAGTAGCATTGGAGTTAACTCTTCTCTAAAAGTTTGGTAGAATTCTGCAGTGAAGCCATCTGGACCAGAAATTTTTTTGGTTAGTAGTTTTTTTTAATGACTTTTTCAATCTCTTCCTTTGTGATGGGACTATTATGTTGTTTTACTTTTCCTTGTGATAAGGTGGTAGGTGATGTGAATCTTGGTAGGTGATGTGAATCTAGAAATTTGTCCATTTCTCTAGGTTTTCAAGTATGTTAGAGTATAGTCTTTTGTGGTATTCTGTTATGATACTTTTAATTTCAGTTGGGTCTCTTATGACATCTCCCATCTCATTTCTTATTTAGGTTATTTGTTTCCTCTCCTGTTTTTCTTCAGTAAGCTTAGCCAATTGTTTATCAATTTTGTTGATCTTTTCAAAAAACCAGCTTTTGGTCTTACCAGTTTTTTCAAGTGTTCTTCAATTCTTTAATTCATTTAGTTCTGCTCTCATCTTTATGATCTGTTTTCGGCTGGTACCTGAGGGGTTCCTCTGTTACTCTCTTTCTAGTTGTTCAAGCTGTAGGGTTAGTTCTTTGTTTGGGGTCTTTTCTTCCTTCCAGATGTGTGTATTTGTAGAGATAAACTGACCTCTGAGCACTGCTTTGGCTGTATCCCATAGGTTCTGGCAGGATGCGCTTTTCATTCTCATTTCATTCCATAAATTTCATTAGTTCATCCTTGATTTCTTCTATAACCCGTTGCTTTTTGAGTGAGGTGTTGTTCAGTTTCCATGAGTTCCAATTTCTATGTTTTTTTTTTGCTATTGATTTCAACTTTTGTGGCTTTATGGTCTGAGAAGATGCTTTGCAATAATTCACTGGTTTGGATTTTGTTGACATCTGCTTTATGTCCTAACACATGGTCTATTCTGGAAAATATTCCATGTGCATTGGAGAAGAAGGTGCACTCATCTGTTGACAGATAAAAAGGTCTGTACATATTGATGAGATCTAGTTGATTAATTGTTCCAGTAAAATCTTCTGTGTCTTTACAGAGCTTTTTTTAGAGGATCTATCCATTACTGAAAGTCAAGTTTTGAAGTCTCCCACTATTATTGTGGAATGATCTATCTCAATTTTCAATGTAGTCTGTGTTTGTTTGATGTATTTAGATGCCCCAGTATTGGGTGAAAAAACATTTAGTATTGTTAAATCCTGCTTGTTTATTGAACCTTTCAGCAATGAATAGTGACCATCCTTGTTGAAGATGGTGGATTTTACATTGAAATCTATTTTGTCTGAGATTAGTATTGCCACATCTTCTCTTCTTTATATGCTGGTAGCTTAGTAATATTATTCCATCTTTTGATTTTCAGAGTGTTCATATGTTTGAGTCTAAGCAACATATAGACAGGTCATGTCTTTTGATCCATGATGTCACTATTGTCTATGAGAGCATTTAGTTCATTTACATTCAGTGTAATTATTGATAGGAATGTGTTTAGTGCTGTCATTGTCATGTGTTTATTGTTGTGCTGGTGTTTATTGGTCTTAATATTCTGTTCTGGGTCATTCTTTATAGTTTGAATTTTTGTCTTTTTCAGTGTTAGTTTTATATTTGTTGTGACTCTTAATGTTTCTTCTTTTCACATGTTGCATTCTTATTGTGCTTTGCAGCTACCCCTGTGATCCCCTTTAATATTCTAAGTTTAAACTCAATTTTCACTTCTGCATATCTTTCTAACTTCCTGTTCATCTAAAAGGACTATAACTACTGTAACATATTCTGCTTCTTAATGTAATAGTTTCATAGTTTTCATGATATGATCACTGGTTCTCTTCTTTGAATATTATCTTTGATTGAGTTTTGTGATTTTTGCTGAGTAGGTTTCTTGATACAGTCCCCTGTATTGCCACTTAACAGTTTTGTGTTTCTAAGCAGAGAGCTTCTTTCAGTATTTCTTGTAATTTTGGTTTGGTTTTTACAAAGTTTCTAAGCTTCTGTTTATCTGCAAATGTCTTAATTTCATTTTCATGTTTGAGAGACAATTTCACAGGATACGTAATTCTTGATTGGAAGGTTTTCTGCTTCAAGGCCTTGAATGTGCCATCCTACTGCCTCGTTTCGGCTGTGAAGTCAGACAAAAGCCTACAGGGCTTCCCTCTGAATGTTAGCTTTGCTTTGTGTCTTGCTGCCTTTAAGAGTTTCTGTTTATGTTTCTGTTAAGCTTCATCATAATATGTCTTGGTGTCTTTCTTTTGGGTTTTAGTTTGTGTGGCGTTCGATGCACATTTTGGATATCTATATTCTCTTCTTTCATAATTTCAGGGAAATTTTCTGTCAGCAACTCAACAACAATATTCTCTGTGTTTCCAGGTGTCCCTCTCTGTTCAGGAACTCCAGTTAATCATAGATTATTCCTTTGATAGAGTCCCACATGTTTCTTAATGCTTCTTCATTTTTCTTGTTTTTTTTTCTCTGATTTAGCCTCATAAATGCTGCTGTCAGTAGCTCTGTCTTCAATGTCAGTGTTTTAGTCAGCTAGGGCTGCTCCAACATAAATACCACAGAGTGGATGGCTTTAACAAATGAAGGTTTATTCTTACATAGTCTGGTAGGCTGCAAGTCCATATTCAGGTTGTCCACTCCAGGGGAAGGCTTTCCCCTTGTCAGCTCAAGAGGCAAGTCCGATATTGCATCAGTCTTTGTCCAGGAAGCATCTTGGCACAGGAACCTCAGGTCTGAAGGACACGCTCTTCTCCCAGTGCAGCTTTCTTGATGGTATGAGGTTCCCAATTCTCTGCCTGCTTCTTTGTCCTTTTATCTCTTGTAGGATTAAGGGTGGGGCAAGTCATACTCCAGGGAAACTCCCTTTCCGGTGGAGCAAGGAGGTAATCCTATGAAGGGATTTACAGCCCCACACTAATCCCTTAACATACAGCACAGGAAAACCAGAAAATGGAGGACAGTTACAAGATACTGGGAATCATGGCCCAGCCACATGGCTACACATATTTTTGGGTGGACACAATTCGATCCATTACACTCAGTAAGTCTGATTTCCAGTTGCTCAGTTCTGCTCTTTTGGCTTTGGATTAAATGGTCTAATTCTGTCACTTGTTATTGATCTGCTGGATTTCAGGTGTTTCATGTTCCATTCAGTTCAAATAGCTTGTTAATTTTTCGTTTTGCTTTGCTGCATTTTGTTTGATCTCTAGCATGGCTCTATATATAATTCATTGGTACTTGACCTCTGATAGTTTCAGAAAGGCTTTTTCACCTGGGAAGGTTTTCTGATTATTTTGGGAGTTTTCTGGAGCCATGGTGGACTGTTTCTTTAAATGATTAGGAATGGTTTGTTTTTGTTGCCTTCAGGCTATCTAGAGGCTGTTTAGTTTCTCTGGTGTTAACAGGAGCTGAGGTGTAGTTCTGAGAAAGGAGTGTTGGTCACCAACTGCCTCTGTGTACTCTAGTGAGTTGCCCCAGTGGACTCTCTGGGGTGTCAGGGTCCACTTCCTATGTGACAAAGTTGGCTCCCTGCTTATGGAGTCACTGTGGGGCCATCAACTGAGCCTGTGCTGTGGGTTAGTAATGTCTTGAAGAGATGCTGCCAGGGCACTCAGCATTTATTTCTCCAGGCAGCCTTCTTTTAAAAATTTAGGAGCTATGTGACTGCTGCCAAAATCAGTGAGACCATCACGTGTGGCAGGCCCCACCCGGCCTTCCAACTGACAATGGAAGCACCTCTTTGGCCATCCCCAGATGCTGTGATGTAGTTCAAAGTAGGCAGGGGATATGGCCTTGATGCCATCTTCAGCTGGGCCCCACCCATAAGGTAACACTGTTTTAAACATAGCATTGCTGCTGGAAAGGTACTTTCCAGACTGGCACTGCTTCTCAGCTTTGGGAATTAGCCCCTGCTGAGGCCTCTGGTTGGGTGACTCTGCCTCCCAGATGACCAAGATGGTGTCCCAGCTGAGTTGCCCTTTCTGCCGTGAAACCACAGAGTGTGTGGCAGAGCTCAGAGAAGAGAGGGTGGAAGGGCA
Organism: Heterohyrax brucei; assembly: GCA_028571685.1. Taxonomy (NCBI): domain Eukaryota; kingdom Metazoa; phylum Chordata; class Mammalia; order Hyracoidea; family Procaviidae; genus Heterohyrax; species Heterohyrax brucei. Next base: position 199,953,818 of record CM053166.1, read on the forward strand.
GTGATGCTGTCAGCCAGCAGCCAGGCTTTCAAAATGTGACTATCCCATGTACTGTCTTGCTGTTGCACTACATGCTGTTTACTTCCGCACTGCAGCTCAGTGTATGTGCTGGTTTATATCCATGCCCTGCCTCCTGAACATCAAAGATGGTGTCAGTACCTGCAGTCTGCCTAAGCAGTGAGTTAGCAGAAGTGAGGCTCACCACATGCTGCCTCATCAGGGAGAGGTAGTTTCCCATTTTGTGGCACATAGTCCAATATAAAAACCCTATGCCATTTCCTAGGGCTCCCTGGGTGTCCAGAGTGCTCTGTTCAATTATCAATTCTGGCCTCAATTCCCTTTCAGAGGGAATTGAGGAGGTGTGTATCTAGTCCTCTGTCTTGGCCCTGCCATCAGTGCTGCTTTCTTGATGGTGTGAGGTTCCCAGCTCTCTTCTTGCTTCCCTTTATTTTTACCTCCCATAGGATGAAAGGACAAAAGGTTTTGCAAGCCACACTCTAGGAAAACTCTCTTAGCAAGAGTGTTGCAGTCCCACTCTAATCCTCTTAACATAATTATCCTATCAATTAGCCACAGGCAGAGGTTAAGATGTATAGCATGGGAAAATCACAAAATATGGGGAATGATGGCCCTGTTAAGTGGCTACAGACATTTTGGGGGGAACATACTTCAATCCATGACAGCAGGCATGGAGAGATGCTGCTCAGGTGTCACGTTGAGACAGCCCACGAGGAATTTGGAGATCTGGTACTTCCAAGGGCTTGTCAGTGTTCGAACTGAGGCCATGGTCTTCCCAGGCAGATGCTACCAAGTGACAACATGGGGAGAGGTAGGGAAGAAGCTCTATTGCCTGGTCTCCTCGGGACTCTGAACTCAGACAGAGCATCCTTTACAGGAAACCAGGGCAGGCATTTTGTTTTCTATTTCCCCACCCCTGGGCTCTGAAGGGCTGGAAGTTCGGGTCCCTGAAGGAGATGCACTGAATTAGGAGCCCCAGTCAGGATCTTGTACCAGGAAATGTAGCAGCTGCCTGGACATTTCAGAGGTCCTTTCATCCAGAAACCAGCAAGCAGAAAGAGTCCCCATCTGGGCGGGGGTAATTGACTCTGAAGGAGGAAAGAACAACTCTATTATAGTGGTGAGAAGGACTATATGTGGGAACTCCAACTGATCTGCTCAGTTCCCTTGCCCACTTGTTACAAGTGACTAGACAAATGTAGTGACCCTGGCTTGGGAAGAGGATGAGCACCAGGGTCTCAGATGCCTCAGGAGAGAAAGGAAGTCACCAAGACTGCTGAGGTGAGAGTTGAGAGTGGGGGAGAAGTAGTGAGGACCTGTTGCAACTTGAGGCTCTAATTTGTCTCTAGCTTTACACTCAGGAGCCATAGAGTAACTGTTCCAGGAATACCTGAAGAGTAGTGGGTCAGAGTGACCCAAGAGGAAGTTTGTGGTTGTAAAGAATACACTGCTGCTTAGATCTCCTTGGAAAAGAACCTGATAGAAGTGCCATTAGTCAACAGGACCCACTGCAATGGCTGAGCTGAATCTGTGGGATTTCTCGGCAGCTCCTAGCCAGTAACAGCACAGTGGGGCTGCCAGAGTGATTTATGCTCAATGTAGAGCTTTATTCCAGGACAGTTAACACCAGAGCTCTTTGTTAGGCTGGGAAAGACTTTCTCAAAGCTACACTGCAGTTGGAGTTCTTCCAGCCCTCCTTGCTGCCAGCTGTCCTTCACAGGTGTCAGACCTCATTGTGGCCTGAAGTGCTCCATGAGTCCTCATGCACCCTCTCCCCTGTATCATTCTGAAGGATGAGGATGAATTAGCAGGGCACAGAGTGCAAGGTACAGCCATTCTCAGGCAAAGTCCGTGGTACAAGCTCCACCATCCCCAGTCACACGTGGACTCCAGCATTTTCTGTTACTGCCCCATCTCTAGAACCAGTGATTCAAGCATCCCCCATCTGACCACACACTCCCCACTGTCTCATTCTCTGAGGGTCTTGCCACTCCTGCACATTGGCCTCATGAGGCTTGACCACGTGACTAGCTCTCCAAAAGCTTTAACCTGATGTTGTCACTATTTTAAGGGACCTTTCTTGTTCTCTACAGCAGCACAGGTCTACTTAAGACTGCTGTGTCATGCGCATCAACAGGAATCAGCTTGATCAAACTGTGACCCTTACACATCTCCCAAATCTTTTCACTTCTCCTCACCTTCCATATTAACATCCTATCCTGAATTACGGCCACATATCGCCATATCACTACGCAACCTAATCAATGTGTTCCACTCCTTGGCGTCTCATGGCTGACTTACTGTGTGACCCTGGGTCAGTTATGTTCCTCCTTTTTTCCCCTGGAACTTGAGCAGCCAAGGTTGGTTTGGGGCTAGATAAGTCCCCTGAATGACAAAGTTGCCCAGGCTGCAGGCTTGTGACTTTATTATCTCTCCCCTCTTTGTGAGCCCAGAAATTGCTCAGTGAGTGTTTGATGATAGAGATGTGTTCTGAAGAACCTCCTAGATATTTGTGAGGAAAAAGACAGATATGCCATTTCCCAATGTGACTGTGAGCCAGGAATCCTGCAAGTTCAGTCAAGCCATCTCCTTTGCTGGTAAATATGATTGAAGAGGAATGATCACAGGGAGAGTCTGTGGACAGCACAGGGGGAAATACATGTTAATGTGGACAAAAAAAAATGGGGCAGAGGGTGATCCCAAGTCTACTCAAAGTATGATGGGCACCCATTCAATATGAGGTCTGACAATTAAGTCTACGAACTTAACTGTTGTAAAGGCTACATACCTCACTGCTGACTATCACCACGATCACCTTCAAAGTCCTTCCCTTGTGAAACTATGCATCAATGCCAATGCCTGGTCCACTCTTTAAAGCAATTTTGGACCTCTCTTTTGGAATGGCTATCAAAGGTGTTGTCATATTACCCCTGATGTCCTGAAAGTCATCAAAATGTCTTCCTTTCAGTATTTCCTTGGCAGAATCAAGATGCCAGACTAGACACATATCTCCTTAATTCTTTCTGAAAACTAAGGCCTGTATTGATAATTAAACAGAGCTTTCTGGACACCCAGTGAACCCTAGGACACAACATAAAGCTGTCAGTTTGGACTTCACACCACTGAACAGGAACCCTCTTCTGCTGACCTCTGCTCTTGTTGAATGGCTGGCTCCTGCAGACTGAAGGTAACTGGTATTTTTAACTTTTTTTTCATTTTGTTGGCTGGCAGGCAGGGGATAGGCTTAACTGACAGCAAAGCTCAGCCACACTGATGAAGTGATCATCAGGTGGACTAGCCACATTTGGGAGCCCAGCTCCAGACTCAGAGCACCACAGCTGCTCCACCTTCTCTTTTCAGACCTCAGCCATAGATTTGTCTATTTTTCGGTGAATGGGACAGCTTGACTTGGATGCCATCTTGTTTGACTGGGAGGTGGAGGTACCCAAACAGAGGCAGTGCCAGACTAGGAGTGCTTTTCCAGCTGAGAAGCTGTATTAAGCACAGTGTAACCTTACCAGTGGGGCCTGGCAGGGGATGACAGCAGGGCAGTAGCTAGTCTGTACTTTGATCTACATTATAGCATCTGGGTATGGCTGAAGAGGTGCTTCTGCTGTCAGCTGGAAGGTGGGGATTCCCACACCTGACTGCCTGACTGATTTTGGAAGTGGTCAGATAGCTTTTTAAAATGAGATTGCCTGGAGAAATAACTGCAGTCCAGCCTGACAGCATCTCTTCCAGCCTTTACTGACCCACATCATAGGGTGAGCCAATGGCCCCCAGTGACTCCATATGTAGGGCCGTGTCTTTGTCAGCCAGGAGGCAAAGTCTGCTTCCCCAGAGAGTCCACTGGGTCCAGTCATTGGAGTGCATAGAAGACACCGGTAACCAACTCCCTTCTGAAAATTGCACCTCAGCTCCTGTTAAGGCAACACCAGAGAAACTAAACAGTGTCTAGATGTCCTGAAAGGAACAAACCCTAGCTGAACACTGAAAGAAAAATTGGAACATGGCTTCAGAAAACTCCCAGAATAAAGAATCAAAGAACTCCCCAGATGAAGAAGCTTTCTGAAACTATTGGAGGTCAAGTACAAGAGCATTATATAGAGAGCCCTCCTAGACATTATACAAAATGCAGCAGAGCAAAATAAAAAATTAAGCAAGCTGTTCGAACTGATGGAACATCAGCATTCTGAAATCCAACAGAACAATAGCTAAATTACAGAATTAGACAATTCAATCCAAAGCCAAAAGAGCAGAACTGAGCAACTGGAAATCAGACTTACCAACCTTGAAGATAGAGCTACTGACAGCAGCATTTATGAGGAGAAATCAGAGAAAAGAAACAAGAAAAATGAAGAAGCATTAAGAAACATGTGGGATTCTATCAAGAGGAATAATTTATGATTAACTGGAGTTCCTGAACAGGGAGGGACACCTGGAAACACAGAGAATATTGTTGTTGAGTTGCTGACAGAAAACTCCCCTGAAATTATGAAAGAAGAGAATATGAAAGAAGATGTGTATTGAATGCCACACAAACTAAAACCCAAAAGAAAGACACCGAGACATATTATGATGAGGCTTAACAAAATGAAACATAAGCAGACATTCTTATAGGCAGCAAGACTCAAAGCAAAGCTAACATTCAGAGGGAAGCCCTGTAGGTTTTTGTCTGACTTCACGGCAGAAATGAGGTTGTCAAGGAGGCAGTGGGATGACACATTCAAAGCCTTGAAGGGCAAAAACTTCCAACCAAGACTTATATATCCTATGAAACTGTTTCTCAAATATGAAGATGATATTAAGACATTTGCAGATAAACAGAAGCTTAGAGACTTCCTAAAAACCAAACCAAAACTACAAGAAGTATTTAAAGAAGCTCTTGGGTTAGAAAAACAAAATTAGGAGGCAATACAAGACACGACATTCAGAAACCTATTCAGTTAGGGAAGGCAAAAAACTCAATCAAAGCTGTAACATTGAAAGAAGGGATCCAATGATCATATCATGAAACCTAAGATATCATCACATTAAAAAGAGGGATATACTACAGTAGTTATAGACCTTCCTGATGTAGAGGAAGTTAATAAGATACATACAAGTTAACATTGGGTTTAAACTTAGATTATTAAGGGGGATCATAGGCGCAGCTGCAAAGCACAATAAAGATGCAGTGTATCAAAACAAGAAGCGTAACACAAGAGTCTCAATAAACGCAAAACGAACATTTAAAAGGATGAAAACAACACATAAAGAAGAACCCATAACAAAATATTAAGAGCAACAGAGAAAATGCCAACACAAAAATAAATACATCAAAATGACAGCACTAAACACATACCCATGAATAACTAAACTGAGTGTAAAAGGACTGAACACTCCAGTAAAGAGACAATGAGTGATATCTTGGATCAAAAGACACAACCCGTCTATAGGTTGCTTACAAGAAACTCACCTTAGACTTAAGAGATGAACAAATTGAAAATTAAAGGATGGAATAGTATATACCAAGCTTACAATATACAAAAAAGAGCAGATGTGGCAATACTAACCTCAGACAAAATCGATTTTAATGTAAAATCCACCATTGTGGACAAGGACAGTCACTATTGCTGAAAGGTTCAATACACAAGCAGGACTTAACAATATTAAATATTTATGCACCCAGTACCAGAGCATCTAAGTATATTGCACAAGCACTGACTACACTGACAAAGAGATAGATCACGAGACAATAATAGTGGGAGACTTCAAAATGCCGCTTTCAGTATTCAACAGATTGCCCAGAAAAAAGTTCACTAAAGACACAGAAGATCATATTGCAACAACTAATCAACTAGAGTTTATCAACATATACAGAACTTCTTACCCATCAACAGATAAGTACACTTTCTTCTCCAATGCACATGGAACATTTTCCAGAATAGACTATGTGTTAGGAAATAAAGCAAGCCTCAACAAAATCCAAACCAGTGAATTATTGCAAACCATCTTCTCAGACCATAAAGCCATAAAAGTCAAAATCAATAGCGAAAGCAATAGGTATTGGAACTTATGGAAAGTGAACAACACCTTGCTCAAAAAGCCATGGGTTACAGAAGAAATCAAGGACGAAATAAAGAAATTTACGGATTCAAATGAGAATGAAAACACATCCTGCCAGGACCTATGGGATACAGCCAAAACAGTGCTCAGAGGTCAATTTATCTCTACAAATGCACATGTCTGGAAGGAAGAAAGGACCCCAGGTAAAGAATTAACCCTGCAGCTTGAACAAGTAGAAAGAGATCAACAGAGGAACCCCTCAGGCACCAGCAGAAAACAGATCATAAAGATCAGAGCAGAACCAAATGAATTAGAGAATAGAAGAACCATTGAAAAAACCGATAAGACCAAAAGCTGGTTTTTTTTGAAAAGATCAACAAAATTGATAAACCATTGGCTACACTTACTAAAGAAAAACAGGAGAGGAAACAAATAACCTGAATAAGAAATGAGATGGAAGATGTCACAACAGATCCAACTGAAATCCAAAGTATCATAACAGAATAATGTGAAAGACTGTACTGTAACAGATTTGAAAACCTGGAGGAAATGGACTAATTTCTATATTCTCATCACCTACGAAAATTATCACAAGGAGAAGCAGAACAGCTTAATAGACCCATCACAAAGGAAGAGATTGAGAAAGTCATTAAAAAACAACAACTACAAACCACCAACCAAAAAAAAATCCTGGCCCAGATAGCTTCACTGCAGAATTCTACCAAACTTTTAGAGAAGAGTTAACTCCAATGCTACTGAGACTATTTCACACCATAGAAACAGATAGAATACTCCCAAATTCACTCTATGAAGCCAGCATAACCCTGATACCAAAGCCAGGGAAAGATGCCACTAAAAAAGTAAATTACAGACCAATATCACTCATAAACCTAGATGCAAAAATCTTCAACAAAATTCTTGCCAAAAGAGTTCAACAACATACCAAAAAAATACTTCATCATGGCCAAGATGGATTCATACCAGGGATGCAAAGCTGGTTCAACATAACACAAAAGATAAGAATCACCTGATTTTGTCAACTGATTCAGAAAAGGCATTTGACAAAGTCTAACACCCATTCATGCTAAAAACTCGGAGCAAAATAGGAATAGAAGGTAAATTTCTCAGTGCAATAAGGGCCATCTACGCAAAGGCAACCGCCTACCTCATCCTGAATGGAGAGAGATTGATAGGATTCCCCTTGAGAATGGCAACTAGACAAGGAAACCCACTCTCATCTCTCCTATACAACATTGTACTAGCTGTTCTGGCCAGAGCAATTAGACACAACAAAGAAATAAAGGCATCCTCATTTGCAAAGAAGTAAAAATCTCCCTATTTGCAGATATGATTGTATATACAGAGAATCCTATAGTAAACTACTCAAGCTAATATAAAGAAGCATTCAACAAAGTATCATAATGGTGGGTGGCATCTGGGGTCTTAACATCTAGCAAGCTGCCATCTGAGGTACACCAAATGTTCCCAACTCATCCAGAACAGACAATGACTGAGAACAACAAAGACATGAGGGAAAAAGAGCCCAGGAGACAGAAGGACCCATGTGAATGGGAGACTGTATCAGCACGTGACCAGAAGAATCAGATCATGCCCGGTCATACCAAAGATCGCCGTGATGGGGCACACAATGTAGAATCCCTGTGGCTACATTAGAAAAAGAGGGATGCCACTCAATAACTCTACTAAAAGACCACAACTGATGCTCTAACAGCCTGGAGAATCCCCTGAGAGCATGGTCCCTGCTGCTGCCCCCGACCAGAAAGCAATACTGAGGTCAACTCTTCAGACAACAATGGGCTGGAGTCCGGGATACAGTGTGACCATACAGTGTGCGGACTTTATAGTTCTATGCATTTATAGGATGCTGTCTTACTATTCTCTTTCTAGATGGGAGAAAAGAGGGTGGACGGGAGGGGACAGCAGCTTGTTAAGAGGATAGTAGAAACAGAATGAAGAGTGTGCTGTCATTGGGCAAGGAGAGCAGAAGGAGCTGCAGATAGGCAGGCATGCAAAATTGATTTGGATTGTACACTATCGTTTAATCACAAAAAAAAATCCCTCACAGACAACTAGACAATTCACAAACTTGCCACCCTGCCACCTTGTGCAATGGCCATTCCAGAAAGTGTTCCAAAATTGCTTTGAAGAGTGGACTAGGCGCTGGCATTGGTGCGTAGCTTCCCAAGGTGAGTACTTCGAAGGTGACCATAGTAATAGTCAGCAATGAGGTATGTAGCACTTTTTCTAAGACGAGTTCTCGAACTTAACTGGCAGTTCTCGTATCTCATTTCACCTCAGCCTGTAATAAAGTGTGTGACCTAAATGTCTTTGTGCCTCATGTGACAAACAAGGATAGTGAGAATACTAACCTCACAGGATTCTGGTGAGTCATTCCTGTGAATACATCAGAGGGGTAATTGTCCAGTCTGACTTGGGGAAAGCCCCTAGAGGTCATTGCTTCACGTCACTGAAGAGGTCAGTCAGGCAAGTGGAATGCTTGCCACTACAGAGCAGGGCGAAGACACCTGACTAGGCATAGTGTGGCTTTTCAGACCTGCTGGGCCGCACCTGGCATCCTCTCAATCCCCTCCTCATTTGACCGGGGCAGGGCTCCGGTGTGTGAGTGTGCAGGTGCGCCCAGACCAGTAGAGCCTCTGCCTGGGAGGTGCTCAGTCTGTCTCTCCTTATGCTTCCAGTATCTGGGTTCTGACAGAGCAGATCCCACAGCATGGGAAGGCAGGCCCTAGAAAATGGGCTCCAAGACAGGGCAGGACCTTTCCAGACCCAGCATCTGTGGGGCACACCGGGAAAGGTCCAGGCAAACCGGGAAGCTTGGTCACCCTCCCTGAGCAGTCTCAGATGCTTGAGAGAAGCACACTGGCTGGTGCCCACAGAGGCTGTTTGCTGCCCACATGGGTGGAGAAGATACCCCAGGTTGCACACTCGGGGTGTTTCTGTGCATGTGTGAATGTGGGCCGTCTCCACTGAATCCCACCCGGACCGAGTGCCCGTCTCCTGGGACAGCAACAGGAGCTCACCTAGGTGGGAATGAAAGGAAGGGCAGGGAGGGCAGGAGAAGGAGCCTTAAAGCCCCCTAGATCCACCGCCACCCAGAGTGCGGAGTAGCTGGTGGGCTCCCCTCGAAAGGCAATTCAGGATGCAGCCTCTTGGCCATGCCTGCACCCCAGGGGATGTCTCAGTGGGTCTGTGTCTGAAGCTGGACTGGGCCTAGGGGTGGCCCTACCAGGGCAGCGACCCCCGGCGGAGGGAGCTGGTGACGTCACGGGAGGTCGGAATGCCTGAGGCAGCAACAGCTGGGTCTACAGCCCCGCCTCGTGACCCATCCTCGCCAATAGCCCAGCGGTCTCCTGGGCGACGCGGGGGTCCAAGCTATTCCAGCGCCACCACCGCCACGCCCCCGCCCCGCGTCGCGTCCGCACTGCAGAGACAGCTACGAGCAGGCGCACGGGCCACGGGGCCACGCTGTGGGCGGGTCAGACTCTAGAGGGGCTCTGGGGGGGCAAATTTGACAGTCAAGGGAGAAAGCACTGTCCCAGCACCCCTCCTGCCAGGAAGGCAGTGGCACAGGAAAGGTACAAGGAGGAGGAGGGGGCTGCAGCCGCGGTGGCTCCACGCTGTCCGTCCTCTCCACTCCCGGGGAATGCGGGTGTGGCGAAGGGCCCAAAGGGGAGGTGGCCGGGAAGGGGCTGCGGGAGTGATTGATCTGCTCTTCTGGTCGCTTCCCCAGGCCTCAGAGTCCGGTCCCTGGGAGCTGGCTCATATTACGTGTATCCGGCACTGATCGCCAAAGGCCAAATCCGGGAAGGTGGTGACATGCCAGTGGCTCTGCTGCAGGACTGGTGCCGGGGGGAGCACCTGGACATCCAGAGGGCCATGCTCATCCTGGGCATCCCCGAGGACCGTAGTAAGGCGGAGCTCGAGGAGACACTGCAGGCGGCACTCCGGCACCTGGGCAAGTATCGGGTGGTGGGCAGGATGTTTAGGAGGGAAGAGAATGCCCACGCGTTTCTCCTGGAGCTGGCGCGAGACATCGACTATGCGCTGGTCCCTAGGGAAATACCAGCAAAGGGGGGGCCCTGGGAAGTGATTATAAAGCCCCGAAACTCAGACGGCGAATTTCGCAACCGACTGAACCGCTTCCTAGAAGAGGAGAGGCGCTCAGTGGCAGACATGAACCGTGTCCTCGGGGTAAGCCCTGCCTGCCTGGCCCCTGGAGTGGCCGTCTCCCCTGAGTTCTGGGCCTGGGCCCAGACCCTAGGCGCGGCGATGCAGCCTCTGCTGGAGCAAATGCTCTACCGCGAGCTCCGAGTGTTCTCTGGGCACACCGTGTCCTTCCCGGGGGCCCTGGCCTTTGATGCCTGGCTGGAGCACACCACCGACGTGCTTCAGATGTGGCAAGTGCCTGAGGGGGAGAAGAGACGGCGGCTGATGGAATGCTTGCGGGGCCCCGCGCTGCAGGTGGTCAGCGGGCTGCGGGCCAACAACTCAGCAGTCACGGTGGCAGAGTGCCTGGCTGCGCTGCAGCAGGTGTTCGGGCCTGTGGAGAGCCGCAAGATCACCCAGGTGAAGTTTTGCAAGGCCCGCCAGGAGATAGGAGAGAAGGTGTCCAGCTTTGTGGTTCGTTTGGAACCCCTGCTCCAAAGAGCTGTGGAGAAAAATGCTATCGCCAGAAGGAATGTCAACCAGGCTCGCCTCAAGCAAGTCCTAGGAGGGGCCACACTTCCTGACAAACTCCGAGACAGACTGCGACTGATGAAGCAGCGGCGGAGGCCTCCAGGCTTCCTGGCCCTGGTCAAGCTACTGCGGGAAGAGGAAGAGTGGGAGGCCGCCGTGGGGCCAGAGAGGCCCGCGGAGCCAGCTGGCCGTGAAGACCCTGCTCGGGTGAGGCCTGCCCAGGGTTCCCGGCGCCGGCGGGGCAGAGGCCATCGGCGCCACCGGGGAGGGATCTATGCTGGGTCTGTGGGTGCAGAGGGACGGAGACGCCACACATTCTGCTATGGCTGTGGGGAAGATGGCCACATCAGGGCCAAGTGTAGCAATCCCCAGAACCTGCCCCTGGTCAAGCAGAAGAGGCAGGCTACCACCGAGTCGGGAAACGGGAGCTGGGCTTGGGACGAGGGCCAGCCCAAGCCCAAGCCCAAGTAGGCTCAGGACACCAGGGCGACTCTCCCCAACGCAGGCGGAGGAGACAAAACAGACACTCTAAGAAGGGCAAGTGGAGACCCAGGCAGACAGCAGGGGGTGACAGTGGATCCAGGGCCAGGTCCTCTCCCCCAGAGCCAGCAGGAAGGAATTCCGCTGACCAAACCACCTATGATTCTGCAAGGCCCAGGAGAAGGGCACGGAAGAGGCAGAGGGGCCAGAGACCACCCGGCAGCTGTGGGGCCAGAGCCTGGAACAGGGAGTCCAACTCTCTGGCTGAAGAGGGTGAGGCTGAGGACTCGAGACTGGGACTTGGGCTCTTCTTTGGGCCACCCGATAATGCCTACCCTGTGGACTCTGAACTGAGGATAACCACTGGTTCCCAGGCCACAGGGGGCCTGGAGGAGTCTTCCTCAGGGCCACCCCATCCCTGGGCAGGGCCTCTCCTGCCACGAGGAGGCAGGGCCAGAGAGAGAAAACAGTGTGGCCGAGAGGCAACACCCAGGAGGGGAGACTACACTGCTCTAGGGGAGCCCCAAGAAGGCGGCACCCTGGGGTCCCTGTGCTCCTGAAGACAGCAGGCACCCAGGCCGAGAGCCCACTGTGGGCCAGTGCTCTCTTGCAGCCTGGAGGGTGTGGTGAGGAACACAGACTGTCAGGAGAGGGCCCCAAGGCCAGAGGTTGGCCAGGTGCAGGGGGCTCTGGGATCTGGAGGGCCAGTGACCCCAGAGCTGGCTTCATGTCGGTGTCTATGAGGGCAGCTTTGGGCAAGAAGACGAAGAGGAAGAAGGGAGTTGGGGGAGTTGTTTTGTTCTGCCTGTGTTTGTGCAGGGACACTGGAGACGGGAGCAAACAGGCAAGGAGAACCCGGGACTCACCTGGCTAACCAGAACCCCCAGCATCTTTGCCACCCAGCCGACGTCCAGGCCACTGCTCTGGTCTGGGAGACATTAGGGGAGGCAGGCGTCTCCAAGATGCCAGCTATCTGATCTCTCAAGAGGGAGACCCCTTTCACCACCCCTTGGGGTGGGCTCTTCCCTGTTCTGGGAAGCCCTCCCACATCCATGCAGTTGCCCACATATCAGGCCAACACCAACCCCCACACCAGCAACCTAAGCATCCACCTAGCCTGTGAAGAATCCTGAGGTGTCCATCAGCTGCGAGGCGGAGACTCCAGCCCTCATACTGGATGACTTCTTGGTCCTGCACTGAACACCAGTGCCTGCTGGGGCTGGGTGGCTTGTATCCACTCGGTGGCAGGCTCAGCATCTGCTTTCCTAGCATAGATTCCAGCCCACTGCTGCTTGTTTTTATGGAGGTGTGTGTGTGCTCATCTGAGCAGTTTTGCCCCCCCAAGACTCCAGCCCAGTCCCAGAAGGTGGCAGGAAGCCCAGATGCAGGAGCAGCCTCCCTAACCCTCCAGCTGCTGCAGGAAGGAGGAACGGACCACGGACCGGGCAGGCTGTAGGAAGGCCCTCTGTGACTGCGATTGAAGCTCTACCCCCACTGTTGTTTGTGACTCAGTTTCCTCAGCGTGGTGGCATGTGTTCTACCGTGTTTTCCAATGTTCTGTGACTGTCACAGGGAGCCCTGGGACAGGGCCATGCCTCAGTGGGTGGGCTAGGGAAGGGTCCCCTGGAGTGAGTGAGCATTGCTAGAGTTCATCATCCTCACAGGAGGCAGAGCCTGGGTTCTCCAGGCCTGGAGAGTTGGGGAGGGCCACCGTGGGGTGCAGCTAAAGCTCCCGGTCAGGGACCCCGGGAGAAGGGCGACCCCATGGCCTGTGGTGGTGGTTATCCATCTCCTCTGCTGTGATTCCCTCCCCTTCAACGGTTCCAGTTAAACGTTTCCCTTCAATAAATCTCACTGAGTGTTCCAGCTGAGTCTGGCCTCTGCTGTCGGGGGTGGAGGGGAGAGCCTGTGGGGTCGGGGAACGGTGGCCTGTGCTCAGCCAACAGCTGCTGCTGCGGGACCACGGGGTACCTGGGTGATGCCCCGTAATGGGCAGGACAGGACAGGACAGGACAGGACAGGGCAGGCTTTCTCGGCACTGGTGGAAAGACAGGGGGTGCTGACCTGACGGTAAGTCCTGCCCGACACTGCTCAGAGGGCGAGACGTCCTGGGCCACAGGTGGGGGTGGCCCCTGAGTGCCATTCTGAGGAACACCCAGGTGGAGGGCCCTCTGGAGCCCACCAACCCGAGGGGCTGTGGTGGAGGGTGGATGGTGAGGGATGAGCTGGAACAGCAGCCAGCTCCATCCTCCGTGATCTGTGCTCTCACCCTTGGGCGTGGGGGCCTTCCCAGCAGAGGGCCACCCTCAGCCCACTGGGAAGAGGGAGCAGTGACTGGGCCCCTGTCAGTGTGAGGGGCAGCACTGCTGTTGAGCCCGACAAAGGAGTGTACCCCAACCCAGCTCCCTGTGTGTGCCCACAAGAGTCGTCCAGCCCGTCAGAAGCTGCAGAGGAAGGGCAAAGCCCCCACAGCAGCCCAGGAACTGGGGCCACAGACACACTTGCATATGCAAATGCTCAGGCCAGGCCAGGGTCAGGGGCTTCCAGTTAGGCAGCTGACTGGCCATAGGAGCCCCAGGTAGAGCTTGGACATCAGGGTTGTGGAGGCAGGAGGCGGGCCAGCGGCCCTGGACACACCCAGGGTGGTGCAGGGCAGGCAGAGGAAGGGGGTGGGAGATGTTGGTGGCAGGAGTAATATGGGAGGTGTCAGGAACACATGTGCCCCATCCCAAAGTCTCAAATGCGCCAGCCTAGTTTCCCAGCATCTCTGTGCCAAGCATACAGTTCAAGGAGTTTGGACAATTGCTCACATCTATGGGACCAACGCCACATGTATCAAGACACAGAACAGTTATACCTTCCCAGAAAGTTCCCTGGAGCCCCTCTCCAGTCAATGCTACCTCTTTGGAGACAGCCCTACCTTTGAGTTCCACTGGCCACAGACTACTCTTGCTTGTTCTTGGCGTTTCACAACAGCGGACTCACACACAACCATACTCTTGTGTCTGGCTTCTAATACTCAGCAGTATGGTTTTGAAAAGCACGCGGGTCACATGTATCGGTGGTGCCCACTGCCCCTCCCTCTTTTCATGCTTGGTGGTATTCCATTGTAGAGATTGCTAGCGAGTTCTTTCTCCTTTCTGCTGGTGAGTACTGGGGTAGCCTACAGCGCACAGTATTCGGATGAAGGCTGATGCCAGTCTCCTTGGGTGAGTCACTTTGTGTGCATTTGCTTATGTTTCTTCTGAGTAACCAGGAGTGGAAGGACCGAGGGCTAGACTAGGCATATGGTTAACCATAAGAAAGTCCACACAAATTTACAAAGTTGTGACAGTTTCTCCTCCAACTGGCAATGACTGAGAATGCCAGTGACATGGATTGAATTGTGTCCCCCCAAAAATATGTGTAGCTGTGTGGCTGGGCCATGATTACCAGTATCTTGTGACCATCCTCCATTTTGTGATTTTGCTGTGCTGTATGTTAAAGGATTAGGGTGGGACTGTGGATCCCTTTATAAGATCACCTCCCTGCTCCACTGTAAAGGGAGTTTCCCTGGAGTGTGGCTTGCCAGCCAGCCAAGGGCAGTCGAGTCGGATCCGACTCATGGTGAGTATGGCTTGCCCCACCCTTAATCCCTTCAGCCTGAAAGAGATAAGGAAAGGGAGACAGGCTGAGAACTGGGAACCTCGTACCATCAAGAAAGCAGCACCGGGAGAAGAGCGTGTCCTTCAGACCTGAGGTTCCTGTGCCAAGATGCTCCCTGGACAGAGACTGATGCAATACCGGACTTTCTTCCAGAGCCAACAAGGGGAAAGCCTTCCCCTGGAGCAGACACCCTGGATATGGACTTGTAACGTACTGGACTGTGTAAGAATAAACCTTCCTTTGTTGAGGCCATCCACTCTGTGGTATTTCTGTTAGAGCAACCCTAGGTGACTAAAACAGCCAGGTTCCTTGTGCCCGCCACAAAATTTAGTGTTGTTAGCCTTGAACTTTTAACTGATGCCTCATTATGGTATGTCATTGCAATATTACTACAAATTCCTGTGAGAGCTAATGATATTGAGCACTTTTGAGGGGAGGTTGATTAGCCATCTGCCTAGCTTTCCTCATGAAGCGCTTGTTCCTTTCTTGCTCATTTTTCAACTGGGGTCCTTGTTTTTCTTTTCCTTTTATGTAACATAAAATGCACCCAGTTTAAGCACTGTTAAATGTATAACTCAGTGACCTTAGTTACATCCTGACGGTCACAGTGTTGCACAACTATCACCACTATCAGTTTTTAAAAGGTTTTTCATCATCCCAGGCAGAAACTTGGAGCAAAGGCTGCTAACCAAAACATCGGTAGCTTGAATCCTCCAGGTGCTCCTTGGAAACCCTATGCGGAAGTTTTACTCTGTCCTATACGGTCGCTATAAGTCGGACTGAAGTTGATGGCACTGGGTTTTGTATTTTTGTTTTTCACTCCAGGAGGAAGGCTGTCTCTCTCAGTTTCTTCTAGGGGAAGCTCCTTGCCATCAATCTTCCCGTGGTCTGGGATCTTCTCAGCGTAGGGATCCCAGATCCAAAGGATGTGCTTCTGTCCTGGTTCTTCATTCTTTGTGAAATGAGGTATCCCCCTGCTGATATTCTCTCATTTTTATATCCCTAGGAGACTGACTCAAGATACAGCCTAATCTTGTAGACTGAGCCTGCCTCATTAACATCACAGAAGTAAGACTGACATAGGAAAATCATGTGAAGTGACCAAATGGTGGACAATCACACAATACTGGTAATCATGGCTTAGTCAGGTTGACACACATTATTGGGGACAATTCATAACAACCACTGCACAACTAGAAATGCTTTTTATTTTTTTCCTGTTTATGCATGACTAACATTCCACTGTGTAGCCAGACCAATTTTGTTTATTCATGTGCGGCATGTATCCAACATTAAATGTCCCCTGGGGTACGTATCTCCACCTTGGCATCTGAAGGAGCACTCACTTGCGGCTTTCCTCCAACTTCCCTGATGGTCTTTTTCCATACCCTTTATTAATTGTATTGTGTCATCCCAAGGCGCAGTCCTTAAATTCACCTACACTTCCTGTCACTCTCTGGGTGACTGTCTCTTGCCTCGTGGTTTTACATACTATCTCCACTGGCTTCTCTTCACATGATATCTCCATCTTGCCCCTGAGCAACGGACTCATATACGCAATTGCATACTTCACATTTCCACTTGAAAGTCCAATAGACGACATAGACTTAACATGACTGAAGCCAGCTCTCAATATTTTTCTCCAAACCTGCTCCCCCACTTGTTCCCCATCTCAGTTTCGTCAACTCCATCCTTCCTGTTGTTCCGCTAAAAAGTCTTGAAGTCATCCTTGTCTTATCTCACACCTTGCATTTGATCTGTCAGCAAATCTTACCATCTCTACCCCTGTTGGTCAGGCCTTATATGTTAATTGTATTTTGATTGTTTGTTCCTGTTGGAATATAGTTTCTATGAAGGCAAAGGTTTGCGCTCTGTAAGTTAGGTGTTCCAAAAAAAAAAAAAAGAAAGAAAGAAAGAAAGTTGACAGATAGACATGTAGGGAATGAAGAGAATTGAGAATCTAGAAATAAACTCACACATCTACAGTCAACTGATTTTGACAAGGGTGTACAGACCATTCAATGGTACTAGGAAAATTAGATTTCCACATGCAGAAAACAAAACAATATCTTTGCCTGACACCATACACAAAAGCAAATTCAAAATGGATTAAGGACCTAAATGTGCAAACAAAAACCATAAAGTTTGTAGAGGCACAAGCAGGTTCAGTGCTGTCAGGCCTAGCTTTCAACAGTGAGCTATGTAATAAAAGCACAAATAGAAAAAGACCAAATAAATAAATGGGACCTCATAAAAATTAAAAGCTTTTGTTCATCAAAAGATTTGAACAAAAAGTGAAAAGACAAGTCACCAACTATGAGAATGACTTCGAAAACCATATATCCAACAAGAATCCAATAACCCAAATATAAAATATTGACAAGTTTAACAGCAAAAAGATAAACAGCCCAATCATAAACTGAGGAAAGGACTTAAATAAAAATTTCAGCAAAGAGGATACTCAAATGGCAACCAAACACTTGAAAAGATGCTCAGCACCATTAGCCACCAGAAAGGTGAACATCAAAATCACAATGAGACACAACTTTTCTCTTGTTTGGATGGCTAAAATAAAAAACAACAATTAAAAAACAGAAAAAAAGAAATGTTGGTGAGGACATGGAGAAATTGGAACTCTTATCCATTGCTGGTAGCAAATCAAAAGGGTACAGCCACCACGGAAAACAGTGAGGTGGTTCCTCAGAAAACTAAAAGTAAACTATCATATGACCCAGCAATTCCACTCCTTGGTCTATTACTAAAAGATTTGAAAGCAAAGGCTCAGAGACTCATACACCAGTGTTCATTGTGGCACTAGTCACAGTGGTCCAAAAGTAGAAATAAGCTAAATGTCCATCAATAGATGAAGGATAAACCAAATGTGGCACATACATAGACACAATGGACTACTGCTCAGTGAGGAGGAGAAATGAAATCTTGGAACTTGAAGTCTGGATGGAACTTGAAAACATTATGCTGAGAGAAATAAGCCAGTCACTGTCAGGAGGAGTCATGTGATTAGTTCTGGCTGATAGACTACAACAGGAATGGTGTGCATTGCTTCTAGATCAAATAATGGAAGAACCAGTGTGCTTTCTTTCTCGAGTCTGAAGAAGTTATGGGCTCCAAGGATGCAGCTACAAGATGGTGGAGTCTGCATCAGCCTTGGTCCCTGAATGGCTCTCTGAAGCTGAGTTTCCTCTTGATCCATGATGAAAAAGCATGGGCAAAAACGAGCCTTTGAGCTGAGAAGCTACTGGATTGGGGGCTACTGTTCTCGCTGCACAGCCTGTCCCACCCTGACCAGTCTCCCTAGCCAGAAGTGTTAGGCATCTTGCTTGGCTGGTGCCCTAATGATTTCTTTATTAGCCACAGCTATGGAGTCTATGGAGGATGCTATCAGTAGAGCTAACAGACAAGGGAAGTTCTTTTTCAGTTCAGTGTGGCTTCCCTTTCTTATCTTGAATGATTCTACAGCATAGTGGTTATGAGCCCATGCTCTGGCAGTAGACTGTCTGGACTTCTGCCCTAGCTTCTCCACTTACAGTTGGACAGTTAGTCTCTCTGGGCCTCCTGTATAATGAAGATACTACTAAGATGTATGTTCATAAGGGCTTCAGAGCAAAAACATGTACCTGATACACCTGGATAAGGGTGTGAGGCTAATGTCCTATATATGATACTCATTCTACCCCCTCTGTGGCAATCATCAATGGACCTCTGGTCGGTCCCCTTCACTCCTTGAAGACTGTAGTTCTCAGATTACTACTGTTCATTCCTCTCTGGCTAGGAGTGACTGCCTTCAAGGAATGAGGGGAGATGACTCTCCACCCCAATCCTTGCTGTTTGTCTTTCTTCTTTAGTTCTTTTTTTTCTCTCCTGGCCCTGAAGTATCATGCTTACTTAAGGGCCCAAGTTTTCCTTCTCTTCCCTGTTTTCACCTAATTCTACTTTTTCCTGAATAACCTCACTCTGGCTTCATCTATGACCTCTCATGATGTCTCCTCAATGGCTACACCTAACTTCTAACTCTGCCCCGAGCTTCAGATCCACATTTCTATAAGTTGTAGAAATTTCACTGGCACACCATATGCAATGTGTCGAAAACCAAACATTATTCCTTTTGCTACTCTTGGAATCCACTACAGAAAAAGTAAATGTACCGACTCCATATTGCCTCTGCATGCTTCACAACCTACCATCTCCATGACTGGCATCGCCTCAATTTTAATTTCATCTAGCCACTGTGTAATATGCATCTACCACAGCATCACACTTCATCGAATTCAGTTCTAGGCTTGTATGGGAGACCTCTCAGCTACCTGAACCAGGAGAAAACAAGATGAGAAATAAAAGCCCTGCTCTATGTACTGTCCATGTAACAGCCAGAAGGGGGGAAGATTTGAAGCCAGATAACTGCAGTGCAGTGCTAAGAATTCTCTACAGCTTTTGTGGGGTGATCTATTGGGGTGGGGATCAGAAAGTCTGAGAAGAGAATGTGACATATGAATTGGGCCTGAGAGGGTACATAGGAGTATGTTTAAGTATGTTTGTGAGAGTGTGTTTCAGAGTGCACAAAAGAATGTGTGTTTGAGTGTGCCCATGTGTTTGTTGAGTAGGTGTGAGGGTGACAGAATGTGTGTGTGTGTTGACATACGTGTGTGTCTATGTATGTGAGGGTGTATATGTGTGAGGGTGTCTGAGAGTGTTTGGGTATGCACGTGGGTGGATCTCTATCTGTAAGAGAACATGAGTGTGTGAGACAGAATTGAGTATGTGTATTGTTATGAACTGAATTGAGTCCCTCC
Source organism: Heterohyrax brucei (assembly GCA_028571685.1). Taxonomy (NCBI): domain Eukaryota; kingdom Metazoa; phylum Chordata; class Mammalia; order Hyracoidea; family Procaviidae; genus Heterohyrax; species Heterohyrax brucei. The sequence continues at coordinate 199,973,533 of CM053166.1, forward strand.
CAAGATGTGTGTTGTAAATCCTGCTCCCTACACCTGTGGTTATACTCTCATTTGGTGAGGGGTTTCCTTGCTTATATTAATAAGGCAGTGGTAGTGTAGGGTGTATTTTGAGTGAATCTCTTGATATATCAAAGGGGCAGATGAAGCAAGAAAGCAGAGATAGGGGAAGAGAGATACCATGCCACAAGAAGATGACAAAAGAACCAAGGAGGAGAAGCTGACAAGAGACAAAGACCTTCTCCCAGAGCTGACCGACATCACCTTCCCCTAGAGATGCTGCCCTGAAATTTGGACTTCCAGCTTCCTAGACTGTGAGAAAATAAACTTCTGTTTGTGAAGGCCACTCACTTGTGATATTTTTGTTACAGCAGTACTAGACAAGTGCTGAGACACTACAAGTATTTGTGTGAGTGTATGAGGGCATGCGTCTGATAGAGTTAGTGAACGTGGATGTGTGGATGGGTGGGCAGAGACCTGAGGAAGAGAGTGTGTGTGCAAATGAGCATGTGAGAGTGTTCAAGAGACCAAGCATCCTCTCTTTATGCAGGCTGTCCATCAACACACACTCCTGCCCCTCGTCTCACATCCTTAGAAGTCCCTCCTTTGACTCCACATCTCCCTCCAGCGACAGGGCAGGCTCTGTGCCCCCTTCTCAGCAAAACTGTTCAAGAGTCACCTGTGCAGACTTACTCTGCTCTCCCTCTTTCCCACCCTGTTCCCCCTCCCAGTCCTTGGGGACCATCTGAACTCCAGAGAGCACTAGAAGAGGTGTCAGGGCAGAGCAGATGCCAGGACCCATGAAGGCAGCCTTATACTCAGAGCATCCCGGCACAGCAGAGGGGACAGCATGTAGCAACTCTCCCTCATTGGCCAGTCTGGGAAGTTGAGACGCGGGGAGCCGTGGACTTGCCATGCAGCCCACAGTGGTGGGACCTGCTCAGATAAGATAGGGACCTGCTCATTTTTCTATGTCTCAAGTATCCCAGGCTGCCTCCAAGTATTAGAGTAACTCTTTTGGTAATCTTTATTAAATTTGTCCCACAAGTAAGAATGCAAATGGTTCATCTTTGTAAGAAGTCCCTGGGTGATACCAATGGTGAGCACTCTTGGCTGATAATTGGAAGGGTAGAAGTTCGAGTCCACTCAGAGGAGACTCAGAAGAAAAGCCCGGTAGTCTACTTCCAAAAACTCAGCCCTCCAGTGCCCTATAGATCACAGTTCTACTCTGATACACCTGGGGTTGTCATGAGTTGGGGTCAATTTTTTGAAAGATTTCAACCACACCAGAAGTACATGAAGTGAAACAGAAAAGCACGAGCACTGACAATTACCTTCGCAAACTCATCCTAGCAAAAATGCTACGTACTGTATTGCTGACTATCACTACAGTCCCCTTAGAAGTGCTCCACGTAGGAAGCTATGCACTGACACCAGTGCCTGGTCTACCCTTCACAGCCATTTTGGAACTCTTTTTATGGAATGGCCATCAGAGCAGAGTTGTCGTATTACTCTTGATGTCCCGAATGTCACCCAAATGTCTTCCTTTCAATATTTCCTTTATATTCATATAAAGAAAAAAGTCATTGGGGGCCAGGTTAGGTGGGTAGGGAGGATGTTCCAATACAGTTTCTTGTTGAATGCCTAAAAACTGCCTCACAGACAACTATACAATTAAGTTCACGAACTTGCCACAGTGCCACTGTGTGCAATGGCCATTCCAGTAAGAGTTCTAGAATTGCTTTGAAGGGTGGACTAGGTGCTGGTGTCAGTGCATAGCATCCCAAGGGGGGGACATTGAAGGTGACCACGGTGATATTCAGCAATGAGGTATGTAGAACTTGTAACAATTAAGTTCACGGACTTAACTGTCAAACCTTGCAAATCAGGTCCTTCTTGCAGCCTGCCCGTGGCACTCCTCGCCTGTGTGGTAACTTCTGTCAGTGATGAGCGGTACAAGGAGAGCCATGCTGCACTGAAGTGCCTTGCGAGAGCTCAGGGGCATTTTCTCAGACTTTCATCTGCCCTGCAGGTGGACTTGCCTTGGTCTAGTCTGAAGTGAACTTCAGAGAGCATAAGATTCACTTAAGGAACATACAGCAGTCCTTCCCCTGATCAGAGGGGTATATATTCCAAGACCTACATAGATGCTGGAAACTACACATAGCATCAAATCCTACATACACACATTGTTGTTAGGTGCTGTTGAGTTGGTTCTGAGGCATAGCAACGCTATGCACAAGAGAACAAAACACTGTCCAATCTTATACCATGCCCACAATTGTTTTTATGCTTAAGAACATTGTTGCAGCCGCTGTGTCAATCTATCTCATTGAGGGTCTTCCTCTTTTTTCGTTGACCTTCCACTTCTCCAGGGAGTGATCCCTCCTGACGACGTGTCCAAAGTATGTAAGATGCAGTCTCACCATAGTCCATGGTGCATTCATTATTCTTGTCCAACAACCACAGTTCAAAGGCATCAGTTCTTCTGCTGTCTTCCGTATTCAATGTCCAGCTTTTGAAAACATACAGTGTGATTGAAAGTATCATGGCTTGGGTCAGGTGTACCTTAGTCTTCAAGGTGACATCTTTACTTTTCAACACTTTAAAGAGGTCCTGTGCATCAGATTTTCCCAATGCAGTGTGTCTTTTGACTTTTCTGTGGATGTTTCCATGGGCGTTGACTGTGGACCTAGGTAAAATGAAATCTTTGACAACCTCAATCCTTTTTCCCTTTATTATGATGTTGCTTAGTTGTGAGGGTTTTTGTTTTCTTGATGTTGAGGTGCAATCTATATAGAAGGCTGTAGTCTTTGTTCTTCATCAGTAACTGCTTCAAATCCTCTTCACTCCCAGCAGGTGGGGTGGTGTCATCTGTGTAACATAGTTTGTTAGTGAGTTGTCCCCCAATCCTGATGCTGCAGTCTTTTTCATTTAGTCCAGCTTCTCAAGTTATTTTCTGGTCATACAGATTGGAAAGGTATGGTGAAAGGACACAACCACTGATGCAAACTTTGTAATAGGTATGTTTATGTCCAACACATACATACCTATTGTAACACCTATTGTACAACATATACATACCTATTACAAAGTTTAATTTGTAAATTTGGCCCAGTCAGTGATTCACAACAATAATAAACAAAGAACAACGGTAACAATATACTGCAATGAAAGTTATAGCAGTGTGATCTCTGGGTGGAAGGGAGCAAGATTTCATCACACTGCTCATTCAGCAGGACTCCTGATGGCACAGTGGTTGAGAGCTTGGCTGCCAACTGAAAGGCTGGCCTTTCAAATCCAGCAAGTACTCCTTGTTAACCTCATGGGGCTGTTCTACTCTGTCCTCCGGGGTCGCTGGGAGTCAAAATTGACTCCCACATGAGTGGGTTTACTCATTTATCACTTTCAGACTGCAGTTGACCATGAGAAACCAAAACCAGGGAAAGTAAAACTACAGATGGGAAGCAGGGCATAACATCCACCGGACTGTACACTTTAAAGGGTGAATTTTATAGTGTGTGAATTTTATTCCAATTGGAGAAAATCCACAAAGACATCCAAATAAATTAATACTAAGTGAAGATAATAAGAATTTTGCTTTCAGGTGGTGGGATTATGGGTGGTTTTCAGTTCCTTTGAATGATCGTTAGTATTATTTCTTCTTTGAAGAGAGAACAGTGTAGTTACACCCCATTTCTAATATGAGAAGAGGGGCCTCTGGACTGCAGACTCTGTCTCAGGAAGGTGCCACTGACAGCTGGGCCCCTCCTCAGGGGTCCGTGTGGGAGTAGACAGATGATGGCAAAGATGAAGCTGGCACCTCACTCCACCCTAGAGCACTCAGTGGATATCATTGATTTTTCTACTTGGCTGCAGACTGCTGGTGGCCGGGCAGATGCTGACAGAATGTCTCTAGAGGTACAAATCCTCACTCAGGAGAAAAGACCTGTAGAAACAGTAGAAAAAAACCATGAGAGGACCCATCATATGAAAAGCCAGGCCACCCCTTGTCCTTCCACAGGAAAGCCCTCTGGTGAATTAGCTCACCATGTCTATATGCGATTTGTTTGTTTTTAAGGGTCTTGTTCTTTCAGTTAGTGAAAAATGTACAAAATTATTCCTTTTGAAGGGGAAAGAAGCACATGTCCATCAAGAGAGTCTCCTGTGCCTTCACAGAAGTGCTGCGCTGTGCAGAGTGGGGCCCGGAGACCAGCCTTCTCACCACTGGGTTGCTGCTGCCTCTGCATGGCCCATCCACCCCTCTGCCTTGGCCTCTGCCCTAGCCAGGCCTTCTCTGTGGCACCCATTCTCCACGCAGCAGCCCGCAGAACCCCTGAAACGCCCACCAGCCCACTGCACTCCATGGCTCCTGTTCACATCCTGCCAGGCCCTGTGTGGTCTAGCCCCTGCCACCCCTGACTCTACTCGCCTGCCTCCTACTGGTTCTACTCCAGCCCAGCATGGGCTCCTTCGGTCCCTGAAAATATACATCTTAATTCCTTTGAAGGGAACACACTCTCAGCCCACCTCCCCCCTCCCTGCCCCCATCCTCCCAAGGTTGAGCCTCATTCTCATCCTTCTGGCACCTTCTATATGGGGCCTTTTAAGACTACCTTGTCTGGAGTAAAAATCAGGCCAATGCTTACTTCTCATCCCAAGATTTACCACTGCACGCTCTTGTGTGCTTTTTTCTTGTTCCTCAGATGCTGGCCATCCCCTGTAGGCTGTTAGGTACAATAGTGATCTGTAAGAATGCCAAAGATACAGAAAGAAGAGAAAGCCATGCGTGGGGATCAGGGTGGGAGTGGGGAGCCATGGACATGAGCCAAGAAGGACTTGATGTCCTGGTGAGCCCAGCACCCAGCCAAGCCCATGCTGCTGTGCTTCCAGGCTGTCTCCATGAACAATATGCTGCTGATCCTTCCACAGTGTTTCAGGGTGGTCACTGTCAACCATGTGTCATGGTCCCTGGACTGTGTCTCTGGGGATTTCACCGTTAACAAAGTGCTGTGCATCATTTGGAGCAGTCTCCAGGCAGAGCAAACAGTGATCATGCTTGGTTGCCAACTGAAGGGCCGCCCAGAGGTGCCACAGGAGAAAGGTCTGATGATTTTACAAAAAAATCCACCATAGAAGGCCCTATGCAACACAGTTCCCAGATACCTCTGGGTGAACTTGAGCCTCTGACCTCATGGTTAGTGGCCAAGAATTTTAACTGTTTGTACAATCCAGGGATTCTATAGCATGGATGGGAATGTGAAATTCTGACGTCAAGTGAACAATGCGCAGAAATGTATGCTAGAGGATTTTAAACATCAAGTACATTCTCATCACAACCTTCAGTGTGCATGGGTGCCTATCTCAGCCCTTGACTTGCTGTGTGAACTTACTTCGTTGCTCAGTGCCTTGGTTTCTTCATCTGTAAAATGAAAATGCTGGGATATGCAATGTAAGGCTGTTCTGAAGACAACCCGAGCAGTAGTCAAAAAGTACCTATCATCCTGCTTGCTGGGCACACTGTCAGAGTTGGACAAGTCTTTGCCACTACTATTTATCTCCATTCCCTGGCATATGGGTGTGGCATGACCCAAAATACACCTAATGGACAGTAAGGGGTTCAGTTTTGAAATAGAGGAAAACTTCCAGGTGTCAGAGAGACCCAGAAAAATGTGAAAAACAAGTTGGAGATTTGGGTGAAGACAAAGAAGTTAAACGGAACCCACCTCCTCCCTGGTGTCATGAATCTGCTCAAAGGCCTGGGGAATTTTGAGAGCATTTTGCCTATTCAGTCTGTGATAACCAAGAGCATTGGAAGTTTAAAGGCAGTCTTGTGCTTTCGATGCCTTGTATGTCACTGTTGGACCTGTCAATGTCACTCTGAGCAATTTATCCATATGAGATGGCCTGAGAAGTTCTCAAAAGTGGAACACGAGGCCATTAAGTTGGGTGTTGTTTGGCTTCAACAGACTAAAGAATCTTATTAACAATGCACAACAGCAAAAGGGAAAATAGATAAACGGGAACTACTAAAAATCAAATACTTAGGCTCATCAAAAGACTTTGTCAAGAGAGTTAAAAGACTGGCTACAGACTGGGAGAAAATATTTGGCAGGCATGTATGGGTTTGATGTCTAATTTCCATAATCTACAAGGTATGTCAAAATATCAACAGGAAAAAGACAAACAGCCCAATTAAACAATGGACAAATGATATGAACAGACACTTCTCCAAAGAAAACTTCCAGGCAGCCAAAAGGCACGTGAGGAAATGCTCACAACCATTAGCCATTAGAGGAATCCAAATCAAAACCACAGTGAGATACCATCTCACCCAACAAGACTGACACTTATCCAAAAAACACAAAACATAAAATGTTAGAGAGGCTGTGGAGAGACAGGAACTCTTCTACACTGCTGGTAGAACTGTAAAGTGATACAACCTCACTGGAAAGCAATTTGGCACTTTCTTGGAAAGCTAGAACTAGAAATACCACATGATCGAGCAATCGCACTGCTTGACATACATCCTACAGAAACAAGGGCTGTCACACAAACAGATAAGTTGCTTTGAATGTTTATTGCAGCACTGTCCACAAGAGCAAAAAGATGGAATCAACTTAGGTGCCCATCAACAGATGAATGGATAAACAAACTATGGTACATGTACACAATGGAACACTGTGCAATGCTAGAGACAATTTTTTCCCTACATTTGTGATTGACTGAGTGAACATATGCTATGCAAATTGGTTTTGCATACCCACTTATCTACAGCTCCTTCTACTCTCCCTACCTGGTGGCAGCACAAACCTCCTTTCCATTCCATATTTCTAGTGTCCTCCCAACAAGTATCTGTCCCCTCCTCTCCACCCTCTTCTCTCCCATCTAGAAAGGGATCAGTAGGATTGCCTCCTGTAAATTCATAGTACTATAAAGTAAGCACACCATATGGTCACACTGAGTCCCTGAGTCCACTTGATCTCATGCTGGTTTCCAGTCAAGGACAGCAGCGGGTCTAGGGTCCATGTTCCCAGGGGAGGGTCCAGGCTGTCAGACCATCAGTTCAGGTCTTTTAGAAGAGTTCTTGGGCTGCAGACCTGTTTTTCTCCTGTTGGTTCAGGAACCCTACATTGCGTTCCCTGTCACGGCTGTCTTTGATGGTGGCCGGGCACCATCTGATTCTTCCGATATCCTGTTGATACAGCCTCCCATTCACTTGGGTCCTTCTGTCTCCTGCGGTCTTTCAACCTCATGTCTTTGCTGTTCTTGGTGATCACCTGTACCAGGTGAGTTGGGACCATTTGGTGTACCTCAGATGGCAGCTGAGTGAAATCAGTCAGCAGCAGAAGGACAAATACTGTATGAGACCTCTGCTCTAAGGACTTAAAAACAGACTTAGGCACAAAAGAAAAGACTCTTTGACGGCTAGCTTTTAAGATCCCAGAAGCCACTTCTCAATATGGGGTGCAGAAGACTCTTTCAGCAATAGACTAGTTATGCCAATTGGCCTCAATGTCCCCTGAATACACGGCCCTCAGACCCCCGTCCCTGCTATTCCATTCTTTGAAATAGCGGATTGAATTTAGAAAAGCTTTCTGTTCATGGTGAAGTCCAGTTAAGTTGTTCTGCTCTCTACTGTGTGAAGTCACTGCTTTCACCAACTCAGATTTCCATCGACTACCCAATCTATTATCCACCCCTCTCCCTCCCTCCCCACCCTTGTAGCCATCAGAGTCTTTTGTGCCTAAGTCTGTTTTTAAGTCCTTAGAGCAGAGGTCTCACACAATATTTGTCCTTTTGCTGCTGACTGATTTCACTCAGCATAATGTCTTCCAGTGGAAACCGGGTTATCAGATGCTTCCTGAAATCATCATTGTTCTTCATCATTGCATAGTGCTCCCTTGAGTACATGTACCATAGTTTATTTATTCATTCACCTGTTGATGGGCATCTAGGTTGATTCCATCTTTTTGCTATTGTGGACAGTGCTGCAATAAACATTCATATGCATGTATCTGTTCCTGTGACTGCCCTAATTACTATAGGATATATTATTCCAAGCAGTGGGATTACTGGATCAAATGATATTTCTAGTTCTAGCTTTTTAGGGAAGCACCAAATTGCTCTCCAAAGAGGTTGCACCATTTTGCAATCCCACCGGCAGTGTAGGAGAGTTCCAATCCCTCCGCAGCCTCTCCAGCATTTGTTGTTCTGGGTTTCTTGGATAATGGCCAATCTTGTTGGGGTGACATGGTATGTCATTGTAGCTTCGATTTGGATTTCTCTAACAGCTAATGAGCATGAGCATTTCCTCATGTGTCTTTTGGCTGCCTGGATGTCTTCTTTGGTGAAGTGTCTGCCCATCTCCTTTGCCCATTGCTTAACTGGGTTATTTACCTTTTTCTTGTTGAAATATCCTGCAGTGCCTTGTAGATTACACAGATCAGACATTGGTTGCCACGGATTGAATGCGTTTCTTAAAAAATCTGTAACAATTTGGGTGTGCCATAATTCCTGGTATTGTGTGATGTTCCTCAGTGTTGGAATTCCTGCCTCTATGATGCTAGTAAGAGTGGATGGGCAGCAGTTGTGCTGGTAAAGCAAGACTCACTGTGAAAGTTTGTTTTGTGCCTTGAGGCAATCTCCTGAGCTATAAAGGGAAAAATCTGGCAGAGAATTTGGGAACCTCACACCATCAAGAAAGCAGCACCAGGAGAAGAGCACTTTGGGTTTGGTCTTTGATCCATTTTGAGTTAGTTTTTGTGCAAGGTGTGAAATATGGGTCTTGTTTCAGTTTTTGGCAGATGGATATCCAAGTACGCTGTCATGGGTTGAATTGTGTCCCCCCAAAAATGTGTGGTTTCGCTAAACTGCATGTTAAAGGATTAGGGTGGGGCTGTAAATTCCTGCATAGGATTACTTCCCTGCTCTGCTGTAAAGGGAGTTTCCCTGGAGTATGGTTTGCCCCACCCTTAATCCTTTCAGCCTGCAAGAGATGAAAGAGAAACAAGGAGAATGGGGAACGTGCACCATCAAGAAATCTGCACCGGGAGAAGAGCGCTGAGGTTCCTGCGCCAAGACGCTCCCTGGACAAAGACTGATGCAATACCGGACTTTCCTCCAGAGCCGACAAGGGGAAAGCCTTCCCCTGGAGCGGACACCCTGAATATGGACTTGCAACCTACCAGACTGTGTAAGAATAAACCTTCCTTTGTTAAAGCCATCCACTCTGTGGTATTTCTGTTAGAGCAGCCCTAGCTGACTAAGACATACGCCAACACCATTTGTTAAAGAGACGGTTTTTACCCCAGTTTGTGACCTTTGAGGCTTTGTTGAATATCTACTGTTCATTAGAGGATGGTGATATTTCTGAGGTCTCAGTTCTGATCCACTGGTCTACATATCTCTTTTTGTACCAGTACCAGGCTGCTTTGACTACTGTGGTAGTGTAGCAGGTCCTAAGGTTGGGGAGTGTGAGGCCTCGTGTCTGGGGTCTGAAAAGCCAGCAAGCTGCCATCTGAGGAACATCAATTGGTCCCAACCCACATGTAACAGATGGCGACCAAGAACACCAAAGACATGTGGAAAAATGAGCCCAGGAGACAGAAGGACCCATATGATCGGGAGACTAGGTCAGCATGAGACCAGAAGAACCCGGTGGTGCCCAGCCACCACCAAAGACAGCCCCGACAGGGAAAGCAGCGTAGAGTCCCTGACGTAGCATGAGAAAAAGAGGTGTGTGGATCAAGAACTCTATTGAAAGATCAGAACAGATGGTTCAACAACCTGGAGGGTCCCCTGAGAACATGGCCCCAGACTTGCTGCTAGCCCAGAGCTGAGACCAGTACTGAAGCCAGCACTTCAGACAAAGAATGGACTGGACTTGGGGACACAGAGGGATGCAGGTGGGGTTTGTAGTTTATGGTTTAATATATATATGAGACTATCCTACTGGTTTCTTTCTCTAAGGGAGGGGAGAGGATAGGGAGGAGGAGACAAGTGTTGGTTGAGTGGATGCTGGAAGGACAGAGTGAAAAAGAAGAGTGTGCTGTCCCAGGGCAAAGAGAGCAGATGGAATGGCAGAGAGGCGGGTATGGAAAATTGACTTGGATTGTAAACTTGCACTTCATCACAATAAAAAAAATTAAAAACGGGCTAGCAAAGGCATGACTGAAAAACATAAGAGAATAAAGTGAACCCTGAAAAAAAAGTAAAACCTTGGGTATTGCTCAGAGTAACGAAAACCCAGACACCATGCCGATAGCTATCACTAGCAGAACACTACACGACCATCAGAGGATGACTATCTGTCTATGCCTCTCTATTCACTGGTGTGGACAGCTGTCCAGCCCCATGACAGCAGGTACAAAGTGGCAGGTTCCAGAATGGCAGGGAGAGGCTAACAACATGTGTGTCAGAGTGGCCACACCTCCACGTGTGAATGCGCAGAGAGGCAGGCTAGGAAGAACGCTGAGACAAGGATGGGAATGGGGGTCTCTGGGTGGTGGGATTGCAGACGTTTGTGCTTTCTTCTTTACATGTATGCTGTTTTACTAGCATTCTTACAAAAACTTCCAGAATAAGCATGCATCACCTCTGTACTACAGCAATTTTGACCAGGTTGCAAAAGTCTACTCGTTAAATGAATGAATGTCAAAAAAAAAAAAAAAATTCGAATATGACAAACCATTGCCTTTTTCTCTTTCCTCCCACCCCCGTTTTGGAGTTAAACTGACACGACTGTGTTTTTCGCAAATAACACCCACCCACACAGAGTCTATGAAAACAACGTGCAGGGCAGGGGTTACGAGGTTGGTATAAAACATAGAACGCGTGTGTTATCTCCGTGAAGATACAGTAGCAAACGTGCTATACCTTTTACTGGCACACAAATGTCCACCGAAGGAGGATACAACTGAGGATGCCTCATACGTGACGACAGAGGCTGAACGTGGATAGGTTCCAGAGGCCACAGCTCAGGATCCTGAAGATACTGATTTTCCTCCTCAGAAATGGGCATGCAAACCCCAGTTCAATTCACGGCATTTCCATGAACTGACCAATCATGAGTGTCTGCCACGGGTCCACCACGGGCAATACAAAGTGAACAGGAAACAGCTCCTGCTACAGGAATGTCAAAGTGGCCACCTGTTCCTTCACTGACCGTAAGGACACCAACTCACCTGGCTTCCGTTCACTCACCTGGGCAGGAGCCTCATAGCGCGTCTCGTCCCAGAATCCATGGCTCTCCTGCTTGCTCCAACTGGGCGATTCTGATTTTGGAAAAGAAAGGGGGCTCGGCCACTTGTGCCAGGGCCACGGAGGTACCCAGAGTTCGAGTCTAATCACTCGGTATTCAAGGGGGCAAAAGGCATTCCAGGAGACTCCACAGAGCTGTACGGAGAATTTCTCCACAGGGCACAATACGTTGTCCAAGAAGGGCTGGAGGAGCAGGATGAGGGGTAGTGGCAGTGGGGATCGGAAACCTTCTCAACCGCCAGGAGCAGCCGTCTTGCTTTGCCCTCCCTGATAGAAGAACGGCAATCCCTGACCACCTACAGTAGACCCTTACAGGAAAACCTCTGGCTGACAAGACCAGCAGACAGAGAAACGATAGCTCCAAGAGAAGCTGAAGTAAGTTACCAACCATTCCACTTGGCGCTGGAAAGAGAAACAGAAATGATCTGCGTCTGGCTCCTGAAGCAACAACAATCTGACCCCGGGCCCCCCAGCTTCAGTTCAGGGGGTCCATGGAAAGGCATGCTGTCCTGACCCCAGGAGACCAGCATCCCATCCTCCGTCGAGTCCCTCCGAGCAGGGCCTGAGTATCCTACTCCTGCTAGCCAAAGTCTGAGTGCCAGAGACCTCCAAGACCTAAACCAGTCCTACTTTCCCTGAGAGTCCTCGGGGAGAGCTAGAGTCAGGAGCATCGTGAGAAGAGGAGACAATGGACAGGAAGTGGTTCCAAGGCCCCTGTGCACCGAGTCCTATGCCTATGGAGCAGCTAGTATGCGTCTAGCTAAGTGCCTTACTCTGTCGGAGCTACAAAAGGGGAAAAGCGTGCCTGCTCTTGAAAAGAAAATACCTTTTTCATGAAGAAAGAAGGTCATCAAGATTCCAGTGATGCCATATGTGGTGGGAGTGGTGGGGCAAGGGGGTGTCAGCTGCAAGGAGTGACTGCCTTGAGAGTCCCCTTGGCATATGCCAAGCGCTCCCGATTTCACTCCTCTCCAGCCCCAGCTTTCTGCTGTTAGGGAACAACAGCCTTGAGGACAAAGACAAGTGGCTCATTTCCTGGAAGAGACCAGATGCCCTGTGGAAGCCACAGTAACAGGAGGGGGTGGGGGGTACTGCTGGAAGACAGGAAGAAGGCTTGAGAGTGGTGGTGGCTTATCTAGTGTCAGAAATGCCATGAGTGGATGACTTTAACGAAAAGAAATTTATTCTTGCTCAGTCTAGGAGGCTAGAAGTCTGAATTCAGGGCACCAGCCCCAGGGGAAGGCTTTCTTGTCTCTGTTGGTTCTGGGGGAAAGTCCCTGCCATCAGTCTTCCTCTGGTGGGGGAGCTTCTCTACTCAGTAACCTTGGGTATAAAGGATGTGCTATGTTTCCAGTGCTTCTTTCTTGGTGGTAGGAAGTCCACCTGTCTCTCTCTGTTCCCTTCTCTTTTTTAGCTCTCAAAAGAAACAGACTCAAGACACAACCTAGTCCAGCAGATTGAGTCCTGCCTCATTCACATTAGCTGTCTGTAATCTTGCCTCCTTAACATCAGAGGCAGGGTGTACCACACCCGGGAAAATACCATCAGACGACAAAATAGTGGACAATCACACAACACTGGGAATCATGGACTAGTCAAAGCGGTGTACGTTATTTCAGGGGAACACAATTCAGTCTGTGACAGGTAGTCTTGAGGGGGGTGCAACACTTGGGACAGAGAAAGCAGGAATCAAATGGGCCTCAGGAAGCTTCACATCTGCAGCCCACAGTAGCTACGGTCCTTACAGTAGGGGTGCCAGCCTCTTCGACTCCACTGTCTTGCAAGGAGGCACCCACAGCCATAGCCTTCACCTAGCTTTCTGCCGTGCCAGATCACTGCAACTGCCTCATTGCCAGACTTCCTGTCACCTCCAATCTCACCCTCTTCTGCTCTGCTTTTCTGCACTGCCACCAGGGTGACCTCTCCAAATTGCCCTCAAGTCACAACGGGCCTCTGTTTAAAAGCACTGCTTGCAGGAAGAAGCCACATTCCTTGTAATGGCCTTCTAGACTTTTCCCGGGAAACCCTGGTGGTGTAGTGGGTTAAGTGCTACATCCGCTAACCGAAAGGTCAGCAGTTCAAATCCGCCAGGCGCTCCTTAGGAACTCTATGGGGCAGTTCTACTCTGACCTCTAGGGTTGCCATGAGTCAGACCCAACTCAACGGCAGTGGGTTTAGACTTTTCCCAGCCTGGACCGATGTACCTGTGTGTCCTCACCTCCTCCCAATTCCACTGGGCAAGTGGTCCCCCGAACACATTGTGCTCTTTCATGTATCCATGTTTTCGCTCTCATCTTTCAGCGCATTCGAGTTCAAAGGCAATTACCGTAGGGTCCTAAACACGCCCCACCGTCTCCTCAGGAATTTAAAACATCTAGAACCTCATATCCGACTCAACGGCACTTGGCTTTAGAACCTCATAAATTACGCTTACAAGTAAAAGAAGGAAGACTATGATAGGAAAAACTGATATGCAATTAGACGATGACCAGAAAAAAAACGCACAGTTCTGAAACCAGTCAAGTAAGATGGTAGGACTATGGACCACTTCTTTTTCTTCTACGAGCTCTTAGTGTTGCTATAACATAGTTCTTAATCACCAAAAAAACAAAAAACAGACAAGCAATAGTACACCAAATGACATCAAGGCTTTCAAGTAACAAATACACTCTCTGGGCAAGTGCTCCAGAGAAGGATCAGAGTGCGCTGAATTTACCATGAAAACTGCCATGGATGTCTGGGGTCTTAACAGCTAGCAAGCTGCCATCTGAGGAACACCAAATGGAACACCAAATGGTCCCAACTCAGCTGGAACTGATGGTCACCAAGGACAACAACGACATGAGGGAAAAAGAGCCCACAAGACAGAAAGACCCACATGAATGAGTGACTATATCAACATGTGACCGGAAGAACCAGATGGTGCCTGACCACCACCAATGACAGCCATGATGGGCCTCACAATGTTGAGTCTCAGTGGCAACACGAGAAAAAAAGAGGTGCGCCCTAAGAACTCCACTAAAAGACCACAATTGATGATTGAAGGTCTGCGAGTTCCCCTGGGAGCGTGGCCCCTAGACCTGATGCTGTCCCAGACCGTAGATCATTACTGAGGTCAACTCTTTGGATAGGAATGGAATGGACTGGGGACAAAGAGTGACCAATATCGTGTGTGCACCTGATGGTTCTATGCCTCTGTAGGATGTGGTCCTACTGGTCTGGCCTCTTACTAGACGGGAGTGGAGAGGGTGGAGAAGAAGGGACAGGGGACTGTCATGTATGGATATGACATGTATGGAACAGAAAGGAGGAGTGTGCTGTCACCAGGCAAGGAGAGCAGAGGGAGCTGCAGGTAGGCGGGCATGCAAGTTTGAATTGTATTGTAAACTTTCACTCAATCACAATAAAATAAAAAGAAGAAGAAGAGTTTCATAGAGGGAAAATATAAATTTACTCTTGGGTTTTCCAAAACAAAAACCCGTGGACAAGAAGAGCCTGGATAAACAGGGGGATTTGGAGGCAGGGCAAAGGGACGGCAGAGGGAGGGTATGGCCTGAACACGACACAAAGGCAGGAGGCTTGGTTGGCTTGTGGCCCAGACAACCCAGATGGTGGCCTAGAGGAAAGAGGCCGAGGCCACGCTGGGCTGACTTGGGGTCTCAGACAAGTAGACAGAAGTCAGAATGCTAGGTGTGAGATACCATCTGACCATGCTTAGTACTTGTAAGTGCCTCCGGAGTTCTCTGTATCTGAGAGCACTCCAAGGCCACCAGTGCCTTCCTCCTGGGGTGGGGGGGGGGGAGTAGCCAAGTCCCAAGGAACCTGTCACTCCTCTGGGGATAGCAGAAGCTCCTGCCAGGGCGGGGAGGCAGAAAGAACATACCTGTCGAGTACCTACACATGCTAGGCACCATAGTTACAAGTTTTCATGCATCAGGGCGCTAAGCTTTCACAGAGGAGCTCTGTGCCTCTCTCTCGTTATATACCCTTTGACAAAGGAAACACACACGAAGCAGTTCCAGAAGCTGCCTAGCAGGCAGCTCAGACGGGGCAGAGCCAAGGAGTGCCTGTGCAGAGTTCCAAACAATCTGCACGGGAACACAGACAAATGAAAGCTGATGGCATTGGGACAGTGATACGACGGTGCTTTCTTGATTGCTTCTGTTGGTTTCTCTTAACGCTGTTAACAGCTTTAAAGCAGTTTCTGTTGACACTTGAAAAGGTAACTGGTTTCGGGACTCCCAGCTGCTTTCCCCCTATAACCCACAGACACAATCTGAAAACCAGATGAACAATGAATTTGGATTAAAGGTCTCAAAAGATGACTCTTTCGCAGAGAAGCAATTTTAAAAAAACTTTTAAATAATAAAAGTAATTTTTCAAAAAAATAAAGGAATATAAGAAGATCCTGAAATACCCAATCAATTAATTGAGAAAATAAAAAACAACCATGGGAATTCAATGAGCCAGTTTTTAAAAATAGGAGAAAGAGAGCATCATCGCCCATTCCACACAGAGCAACCAAAGGCCAGGGACCTGCAGGGGCTGAAGCACCCACCTGCGGCCCTGCCCGAGGCTGGCCGGAGCAGAGCAGAATCTGGAGCTCCGTGTGGCCCTCAAACAGGCCGGGCAGGAGAAGCCTGCTTTGTCAGGGGCTGCCCTCGAGTCTTGGGTGTTCCTCGGGGGGCAGGGAGGTGGGCTGGTGTGGCAGACAAGCAGGCTAAGGTTCCAAGCGTCTCCCAGAACCTGAGTCCCCAAAAGCCAGTAAGGAAAAGGAAGCCGACATGTCGCCAAGAGTGAAAGACAGGCTGGTGCTCTGAGCCGGCTACCGATTCAGGGCTAACTCACAGCCTGAGTTCTTGCCCTATTCTAAATAGGATCGCTGATACCATTTTAGATAACTGGGATAAGAAAGACTAAAGAAGTTTACACTCAGACTATCCCATAAAAATGCAACCGGACTCCGATTTATTCTACTGTCTGCAAAGGGCTGAGTCCTTTTAAGCTGCTTCTTTGACAATTTCTGTGTCCCAGGTGTGTAAATCGTGTTTCACAAATGAGCCTCTAGTATGGAAACAAACCTTCTTTTTAGTTATTTATTTATTTTTTACTCTTAGCTCTTCTGGTATCCTTTTTTCCCCCAACTCTTAGCACTTCTGATATTTATCTTTATATTTGTAAATCCTTTTTAAAATATATCTCATGGTGCTGTATGTGAAAGTTTATAACCCACGGCAATTTGTCATACAAACACTTAGACACACACACTGCTATGTAACCGCAGCTGCTCTCCCCACCCTGTGACAACAGGCTCCACCTTTCCACTGTTTATTTCCTGGGAATGAGTATTCTTATTTAGATTTCAAGATCTTGAAAATCCTTGTAGTAATCCCTTCCCCCAGCAAGAAATCCAGATACATGAAACCTGAAATCTACTCATTTATTTTCTGTCTTAAATCCATTTGCCTGGTCTTGACAAGAGGATTCTTATACAACTAGATTTGTATTTCCGTGCAATGCGATGTTTTAAAAAGTTTGCTACTTTCCAAATTGTCCTAAATTTCTTAACTTGAAAACTGCCCTAGAAATATTTGGACCAGACACCTCTTTTACTGCAGCTACTCCAGCAGCGAAAGACTAAAACTCTCTCCCACATGTTTTCCTTGAGTTCCATGAAAACAACTAGCTTGCAGTAAAGAGCCACCAACTACTTCCTGGGGCCTCTGAAGAGGCCTGTCCAGCCTGTGCCCTGTTACTGGGCCACAGGAATCCCTCTAAGAACCCACACGACACACTGGATCTAACAGATCAGGAACGAGTGGTGACTTTTGTTTTATTTTTTTTGTCTTCACACTCTGGAACCCAAACCAAGCCAAACATGTTGCCGGAAGTCAAGTCGAGTCCAACTCCTCGGGACCCGGTAGGACAGAGTAGAACCGCCGCATTGGGTTTCCAAGGCCATACTCTTCATGGGGGGTCGACTGCCCACATCTTTTTCCTGACCTGTTGGAAAAGGGCTGTAAGGTAGATCTTTGAAATCTTTCCAATATGTGAAAGACCGGATTCTTGGAGGGCTTCCTGTGGTCTCATAAGGGTTTATCGTGGAACACAGGGATTGCCATTCTGCCAGTCTCCCAAGTAAAAAGAACATCAGGCCACCTGCGATGGGCTCTTTCCTTTCCCCACACCCATCCAAAACTCATCCCTGCTTCCTGATGCCCACACAGCATGGCACAACGATGCCAGGAGCTGGGAGCATAAACACCATCTGGACTCTCTCCTGCACAGGAAACCTCAACACATCCTCTCCTCTCACCTGCCTTCTCACTGGTCCCTGAAGAAAGGTGTGCTCCTTTCTGTAAACCCCGAGCCTCTCTTCCACCCTCGGAATGCCCCTGCTGGTCATCGCCAAGTTTCCCAATCTGGCGCCAACTTCCCTTCCATTGATCCCCAGAGCACTTACTGTCCAAATGGCTGATCTGGGCAGATGATGGTGAAGCTTCTTGTGGTGTCACCATTCCGTGCTCAGGCCCCTCCCCCGTCCTAAGTATCCTAAGTTCTCTGAGAGCCAGGACTGAGTTTCAAGACTTGCCTACCAGAAAAATCTGCAGCACACAGAAGACCTCAAAGGTGTAGTGACTGAAGGGTGGGTGGAGAGAAGAAAACTGCAGAAGGCTGTCCTAGGGGTTTCATCTCCCACGGAGACGGGCAATCTGTGCCATGAGGGATCTGCAACTCAAGTCCCTCAAGAGAAACTAGCTGGGCGGAGACCCTGCAGGGCCAGTGCAGACAGTGCCTTCCCCCTGGAGAGCTGAGGGAGCCCTTCAGAAAGGAAAGAGAAAGCCCAGCTCACCTCTGAACAGACTGTCAGGAGCCCCCCACCTTGCCCTCTTCTTCCAGATCATCCTTTGGGGGAAGAGCAGAGTCCTGAGGAGGTGGCTCTGTGGGAGCAGGAAGAGACCACGGGAGTCTCTGGCCCTGCCCTGCAGCATGCACACCTTTCAGCTGGAACTGCTTCTCGGGCAGTGGAGTTCAAAATAAGGTGAAGAGCCCCAGCGGTGCTCTGCTAAGTGAAAGCCAGAATCAGGCAGAGGGAATCATAGGCCAGGGTGGCAGAAACTCCTGTAAGGCAGAGTTGACACTGGCAGGGGAGAACTTTCTGGGGATGCGCTGTCTAATAGGGTCACCACAGGGCAACACAGTGGCTATGAGACACTTGAGATACGGTGAGTCGGAATTATGACATAAGGGTCAAGTGCACACTGGATTTCGAAGACTCGGAGGAAGAAGAATGTGCAATCGCTCATTAATTATTTTTTCCTTACGTTGATCATGTGTTGACATGACGATACTTTCTGGATACCCAAAAACCAAACCCACCGCCGTCAAGTCGATTCCAACTGATAGCGACCCCATAGGACAGAGTAGAACTGCCCCACAGGGTTTCCAAGGAGCGCCTTAGATACCAGCCAAGCCAAGTGCCGTCGAGTCGGATCCAACTCATGGTGACCCTTAGATACAGTGGGTTAAATAAAACATACAGTTAAAGTTTTAAAAACCACTCCAGAGGGGTGGAGTCAAGACAGCAGACTAGACACACGTCCCCTTAATTCCCTCTGAAAACTAAGGCTTGGATTGATAATTAAACGGAGCTTTCTGGACACCCAGTGAGCCCTAGGACATGGCATAGGGCTGTCAGTTTAGACTACATGCCACCGAACAGGAAACTTCTTCTCTTTCGCTGAACCCCCCCCCCCACTCACGTTGAATGGCCATCTCCTACAGACTGAAGGTAACTTTTTTTTGTTGTTGGCCAGCAGGCAGGCGATGGGCTTAACCGGCTGCTAGGCCGAGCCTCAGTGCTGAAGGGATCAGTGGGTGGAATAGCCACATTTTGAGAGCCCCGCTCCAGACTCAGAGCACCACAACCCCTCCACCCTCTCTTTTTGAACCTCCGCCGTAGAGTCTGCTGTTTTGTGGGGGTGGGACAGCTTGACCGGGACGCCATCTTTTTGACTGGAAGGTAGAATGACACAACTGGAGGCCTCAGTAGGGGCTAATTCCCAGCCAGGGGAGCACTTTTCCAGCAGAAAAGCTGTGTTTAGCCCAGTCTAGCCTTATGGGTGGGGCCTGGAAGGGGATGACAGCAGGCCAGTAGCCTGCCCCTACTTTAAACTATACCACAGCATTGGGGGACAGCTGAATAAGTGCCTCCATTGTCAGCTGGACGGAGGGGCTTGTACACCTGACAGCCTGACTGATGTTGGAAGCAGTCAGATAGCTTTTACCTTCCAAAATAAGACTGACAAGAGAAATAACTGTGGTGCAGCCCAAAGGCATCTCTTCCAGCCTTTACTGACCCACATCATACGGTCAGCTGATGGCTCCCTACCCCTAGTGACTCCACAAGTAGGACCTGTGTCTTTGCCACCCAGGAGGAGGAGCCTGCTACCCCAGAGATTCCACTGGGCCCGTGCACTGGAGTACATAGAGGTGGCTGGTGATCAACTGCCTTCTCAGAACTGTGCCTCAGCTCCTGTTAAGGCAACACCACAGAAACTAAACAGTCCCTAGATGTCCCAAAAGCAACAAGCCCCAGCCAAGCCAAGTGCCATCGATTCGGGCCCTAGCCAAACATTTAAAGAAAAATCCACCCATGGCTGCATAAAATTCCCAAAATAAAGAACCAAAGAGCTTCCCAGATGAAGAAGCCCTTTCTGAAACTATCAGAGGTTAAGTACGAAAGAATTATATAGAGAGCCCTCCTAGACATTACACAAAATGCAGCAGAGCGAGACAAAAAATTGAGCAAGCTGTTCAAACACATGGAACATTAGCGTTCTGAAATCTGACAGATCAATAACAAAATTACAGAATTAGACAATTCAATTCAAAGCCAAAAGAGCAGAATTGAGCAACTGGAAATTAGACTTACTGACCTTGAAGACAGAGCTACTGACAGCAGCATTAATGAGGAGAAATCAGAGAAAAAGAAAAGAAAAAAGAAAAATGAAGGAGCATTAGCAAACATGTGGGACTCCGTCAAGAGGAATAATCTATGATTAATTGGACTTCCTGAACAGGGAGGGGTAGCTGTAAACACAGAGAGTATTGTTGCTGAGTTGCTGACAGAAAACTTCCCCGAAACTTCCCTGAAACTATGATATCCCTGAACATAGATATCCAAGATGTGTACTGAACGCCACAAGAATTAGATCCTAAAAGAAAGACACCAAGACATATTATAACCAAGCTTAGCAAAATGAAACATGAGGAGAAACTCTTAAAGGCAGGGAGACTCAAAGCAAAGCTAGCATTCAGAGGGAAGCCCTGTAGGCTTTTGTCTGACTTCTCGGCAGAAACGAGGTTGGCATGAAGGCAGTGGGATGGCACATTCAAAGTCTTGAAGGAGAAAAACTTCCAACCAAGAATTATATATCCTGCAAAGCTGTCCTTGAAATATGAAGATGAAGTTGAGACATTTACAGATGAACACAAACTTAGAGACTTTGTAAAAACCAAACCAAAGCTACACGAAATAAAGAAAGAACCTCTTTGCTTAGAAAAACAAAACCATTAACTTTATATTTTAGGAGGCAATGCAGGACACAACATCCAGAAACCTACTCGGCTAGGGAAGGCACAAAACTCAATCAAAGCTATAATGTCAAGAGGAGGGATCCAGTGACCATATCATGAAAACTATGATATCATCACATTAAAAAGAGAGATACACTACAGCAGCGATAGTCCTTCCAGATGGAGAGGAAGTTAATAAGTTACGTAGAAGTTAAAATTGGGTTTAAACTTAGATAAGTAAGGGGGATCACAGGGGTAACCACAAAGCACAATAAAGATGCAGCATATCAAAACAAGAAACGTAACACAGGAGTCTCAGCAAACACAAAACCAACGCTGAAAAGGATGAAAAATCAACCCGTAAAGAAGGACCCAGAACAGAATATGAGCAGCAACAGAGAAAATGCCAACGCAAAAAATAAATACATCAAAATGACAGCACTAAACACATACCCATCAATAACTACACTGAATGTAAACGGACTGAATGCTCCACGAAAGAGACAACGAGTGACGTCTTGGATCAAAAGACACGACCCGCCTTATGTTGCATACAAGAAACCCACCTTAGACTTAAAGACATGAACAAGTTGAAAATTAAAGGATGGAATAATCTATACCAAGCTAACAATATACAAAGAAGAGCAGGTGTGGCAATACTAACCTCAGACAAAATCGATTTTAATGTAAAATCCACCATTGTGGACAAGGACAGTCACTACTTATTGCTGAAAGGTTCAATACACAGGCAGGACTTAACAACATTAAACGTTTACGCACCCAATACCAGAGCACCTAAATACATCGAACAAACACGGACTATGTTGAAAAAATGAGATCGATCACTCCACAATAATAGTGGGAGACTTCAACACTCCACTTTCAGTAATGGACAGATCTTCTAGAAAAAAGCTCAGTAAAGACACAGAAGATCTCATAGCCACAATTAACCAACTGGACTTCCTCAACATATACAGAACTTTCTATCCATCAACAGATAACTACATCTTCTTCTCCAGTGCGCATGGAACATTTTCTAGAATAGACCATGTGTTAGGAAATAAAGCAAGCCTCAACAAAATCCAAACCATTGAATTGTTGCAAAGCATCTTCTGCCATAAAAGTCAAAATCAATAGCAGAAAAAAACATAGATAGAAATTGGATCTCATGGAAACTGAACAACACCTTGCTCAAAAAGCCATGGGTTATAGAAGAAGCCAAGGATGAAATAAAGAAATTTATGGATTCAAATGAGAATGAAAACACTTCCTACCAGAACCTATGGGATACAGCCAAACCAATGCTCAGGGGTCAATTTTCTCTATAAGTGCACACATCCGGAAGGCAGAAAGGACCCAAACCAAAGAATTAACCCTACAGCTTCAACGAGCAGAAAGAGAGCAACAGAGGAACCCCTCCGGTGCCAGAAGGAAACTGATCAAAAAAGATCAGAGCAGAACTAAGAATAGAAAAACACTTGAAAAAATCGGGAAGACCAAAAAGCTGTTTGTTGGGTCGCCATGAGTCGGATCCGACTCGACGGCACTTGGCTTGGCTTTGTTTAAAAAGATCAACAAAATGGACAAGCCAAGCCAAGTGTCATGGGGTCGGATCCGACTCATGGAGACCCTAGGGGCCAGAGTAAAATTGACAAACCACCAGCTAAACTTACTAAAGAAAAAACAGGGAAGGAAACACATAATCCAAATAAGAAATGAGATGGGAGATGTCAGAACAGATCCAACAGAAATCAAAAGTATCATGATGGAATACTATGAAAGACTGCACTCTAACAGATTTGAAAACTTAGAGGAAATGGACAAATTCATAGATTCATATCACCTACCAAAATTATCACAAGGAGAAGTAGAACAACTTAATGAACCCATCACAAAGGAAGAGATTGGAAAAGTCATCAAAAAACTATCAACCAAAAAAAGCCCTGGCCCAGATGGCTTCACCACAGAACTCTACCACGCTTTTAGAGAAGAGTTGACTCCAATACTCCTGAGACTATTTCACAGCATAGAAAGGGATGGAATACTCCCGATTTCACTGTATGAAGCCAGCACAACCCTGATACAAAAGCCAGGGACAGATTCAACAAAAAAGGAGAACTACAGACCAGTATCAGTCATGAACCTAGATGCAAAAATCTTCAACAAAATCCTTGCCAATAGAATTCAACAACATATCAAAAGAATAATTCATCATGACCAAGCTGGATTCATACCTGGCATGCAAGGCTGGTTCCACACCAGAAAAACAGTTAATGTGATCAACCACATAAATAACACAAAAGATAAGAATCACCTGATTTTGTCAACTGATTCAGAAAAGGCATTTGACAAAGTCCAACAAACACCCATTCATGCCAAAAACTCTCAGCAAAATAGAAACAGAAGGTAAATTCCTCAATGCAGTAAGGGCCATCTATGCAAAGCCAACCACCTAGATCATCCAGAATGGAGAGAGACTGAAAGAATTCCCCTTGAGAACGAGAACTAGACAAGGATGCCCACTCTCACCTCTCCTGTTCAACATTGTACTAGAAGTTCTGGCCAGAGCAATTAGACACGACAAAGAAAGAAAGGGCATCTGCACCGGCAAAGAAGAAGTAAAAATCTGCCTACTTGCAGATGATGTGACTGTACATGCAGAGAATCCTAAAGAATCCATAAGCAAACTACTCAAACTAATAGAAGAGTTCAGCAAAGTATCGGGATACGTGATAAACATAAGTAAATCAGTAGGCTTCCTTTATACCAACAAAGAGATTGTCTCAGTCACCTGGTACTGCTCTAACAGAAAATACCACGAGTGGAAGGTTTCATGAGGAGAAGCTTTTATTGTCAGAGTCCAGTAAGCCACAAATCCATTCATAAGCTACAAGTCCATTCAATATGAAAAATCATCACAGTCCAGTAGGCTGAGTCCAAATCCAGTGAGAGCATCTCGGCCCAGGAACCTCGGCTCCAAAGGACGTGCTCTGCTCTCGGTGCTCCTCTCTCGGTGGTATGAGGTTCCCAACTTCCTCAGCTCACTTCTCTCCCTTATATTCCACAAGCTTGTAGCTTGGGTCCGGCCTCACTAACACAGCTGCAAACCATTCTCCATCATCAATATCACAGAGGCAGGATGGGAGGAAGGGCATCATAATGGAACTCCTAACCAAGTCAAATCAACACATACGTTTTTGGGGGGACACAATTCAATCCATGACAGAGATCACTGAAGAAGAAATCACCAAATCAATACCATTTACTACAGCCCCCAAGAAGATAAAATACCTAGGAATAAATCTAACTGAAGAAACAAGAAACCTACACAAAGAGAACTACAAGACCTTACTGGAAGAAACTAAAGACAGACTTGCACGAATGGAGAAATGTACCCTGCTCATGGCAGGAAGACTTAACATTGTGAAAATGTCTATCTTACCCAAAGTGATCTACATATACAATGCGACCCCAATACAAATTCCCGTGTCATTTTATAACGAGATGAAGACACAAATCACCAACTTTGTTTGGAAAGGGAAGAAACCCCGGATAAGCAAAGCCCTACAGAAGAAGAAGACACTGGGAGGCCTCTCACTAGCCGACTTTAGAACCTATTACACTGCCACAGTAGTCAAAACAGCCCGCTACTGACTGGTACAAAAAGAGACATACAGACCAATGGAGCAAAGTTGAGACCCCAGAGATGCCACCATCCTCCTATGAACACTCGATATTCGACAAAGGCTCTAGGATTGTAAAACGGGGTGAAAACAGTCTCGTTAACAAACGGTGCTGGCAAAATTGGATGTCCTGGTGCAAAAAATTGAAACAAGAGCCATATCTCACACCTTACATGAAAAACCAACTCGAATTGGATAAAAGACCTAAATACCGAACCTAAAACAATAAAGATCATGCAAGGAAAAATAGGAAGAACAACAGAAGTTTTAATACACAACTTAGACAGACTTCAAAATCTGACAAACAAAGCTCAATCAACAGAAGAGAAAATAGATAAATGGGAAGGACTAAGAATCAAACACTTTTGCTTATCCAAAGACTTCATCAAAAGAATTAAAAGACCACCTACAGAATGGGGAAAAAACATCTGGCAACTACATGTCAGACCGACTTCTGCTCTCCATAATCTATAAGGTACTGCAAAATATCCCCCAGGAAAGGATTAATTAAGCATTGGGCAAAAGAGATGGAGGGACGCTTCTCTAAAGAGGACATCCAGGCAGCCAAAAGACACATGAGGAAATGCTCACGATCATTAGCTATTAAAGAAATCCAAATCAAAACTGCGATGAGATACCATCTCACCCCAGCAAGGTTGGCCATGATCCCCACAACACAAAACAACAAACGCTGGAGAGGCTGTGGAAAAATTGGAACTCTCCTACACTGCTGGTGGGATTTCAAAATGGTTATGACCTCCTTGGAAAGCAATCTGGCTCTTCTTTAAAAAGCTAGAGATAGATATGCCATTTGATCCAGTAATCCCACTGCTTGGAATATATCCTACAGAAGGAAGGGCAGTCACACGAACAGATACATGCACACGAACGTTTATTGCAGCACAGTCCGCAATAGCAAAAAGATGGAATCAACCCAGATGCCCAGCGACAGATGAACGGATAAACAAACTACAGTACATCTACTCAGTGGAATACTATGCAATGACAAAGAACAACGATGATTTTAGGAAGAATCTCTTAACCTGGTTTCAGTTGGAAAACGTTATGTTGAGTGAAATCAGCCATTGGCACAAGGACAAACATTGTACGAGACCCCTACTATATAAGGACTTAATAACGGACTCATGTACAGAAGAAAAAACTCTTTCACGGCTGCAAGGGAGGGGAGGGAGGGAGGGAGAGGGTTGGTTACAGATTAGATAGTTGAAAGAAATTTGGTTGGGTGAAAGCAGTGACAGCACACATTAGAAAGAAGAACAATTTCACTGGACTTCAACACAACCTGAAAACTCCTCCAATCTCAACCCAGTATTGCAAGGATAGAGTAGCAGGGGTGGGGGTCTGGGGACCATGCTCTCAGGGGACATTGAGGCCCATTGGCATGGGTAGCCTATTGCTAAGAGAGTCTTCTGCACCCCATATTGGTGAGTGATGTCTGGGGTCTTGAAAGCTAGCAAGCTGCCATCTGAGGTACACCAAATGGTCCCAACTCAGCTGGAACAGATGATCACCAAGGACAACAACGACATGAGGGAAAAAGAGCCGAGAAGACAGAAAGTCCCACGTGAATGGGTGAGTATATCAACATGTGACCAGAAGAACCAGATGGTGCCCGGCCACCACCAATGACAGCCGTGATGGGGCTCACAGTGTTGAGTCTCAGTGGCAACATGAGAAAAAAAGGGGTGCACCCTAAGAACTCCACTAAAAGACTGCAATTGATGGTCCAAAGGCCTGGCAGTTCCTGTGGAAGCATGGCCCCTAGATCTGAGACTGCCCTTGATCACAGATCATTACTGAAGTCAACTCTTCGGATAGGAATGGATTGGACTCGTGGACGCAGAGTGACCATATTGTGGGTACACTTTATGTTTCTCTGCATCTACTGGCCTGTTGCTAGAGGGGAGTGGAGAGGGTGGAGGGAAGGGGACAGGAGACTGTTAAGAGGATATGACGTGTATGGAGCAGAAAGGAGGGGTGTGCTGTCACCGGGCAAGGAGAGCAGAGGGAGCTGCAGATAGGCGGGTGTGCGAATTTGAGTTGTATTGTAAACTTTCACTCAATCACAATAAAAACAAACAAACAAACAAACACCCTGTTGCCTTCAAGTGGAGTCCAAATCGTAATCAGAGCTCGGTTAAGTTTTAACATTGGAAAGTGTCTACTTAAAATAAAGTTTTATATCTCAAAACAACAACAACAAAAAAAAAAAAAAACAAAAAAACCCACTCCAAATGTAACCCATTACGTCGAGTCAAGTCTGACTCATAGTCACCCTAGAGGACAGAGGAGAAGGGCGCATCGGTTAAGAGCTAACCCAAAGGCTGGCAGCTGGAATCCACCAGACACCTCTTGGAAACCTTATGGGGCAGCGCTTTAGGGTTGCAATGGTCTCACACTTTTTTTGTTAAAATTAATCCCACCTGTTTCTTTCAACTTGCAATATGACCACCGTGGTGGTGGTGGTGATTGGGTGCCGGGGAGTTGATTTCAACTCATAGTGGCCATCTATAGGACAGCGTGCAACTGCTCCCTGAGGCTTCCCGGGCTACAGTGTATATGGGAGCAGATTGCCAGGTCTTTTCTCCCACGGAGACAGCGGTGGCGAAAACATACATGTGGCTCCACTGGACCGCACAGCCCGCCGGTGGACCTGTCTGGTACACCACCAGCCGACCTGATGTCAGCCGACCTGACATCCCCAAGACAACGGACGGCTTTTGCATGCCGACCCAACAGCCTGGGAGCCCTCGGTCCCCAGAAGCGGCTTGCTGCTCTCTCTTCCCTTCGCTGCAGCCTGGGGCTCTCAACCTCTCGGCTCGCTCCACCTTTCCGGGTGGTTCCTCCATGGGTTCCCTGTCTTCCCATCTGAGGAGGGGGCTTAGGACCCCAGCATTGGGACCCTGGGCGCAGGCAAGGTCGGTCAGGCCCAACAGCGGCGCAGGGTGAGGGTCCCGGCGGGGACAGCTGAGAGCAGACCACTCCCACAAGGGTTGTAGTCAGCCTGCATCCCCTCAGTTCCTCCAACAGGCCAGCCCTCCTTCCAGCTGTCACCCGCACCAGGCCACAGCTGTCGCCCCGGCAGCTCAGCCTCCCAGACTGCCCCAGTGAAACAAAGGCCGGCCCGCGGGCCAACTTCCTGGCCTTCACCTGTCCAGTGGTGGACTAGGGAGACCTCGGCTGCGCCAGCCACGGCCCTGCAAGGCGCCTGCGCTCTCCGACACAGCCGCCGCCACCACCTCCGGGGCTCTTCCGAGGTGGTGGACCTGTTTCCCGGGTTGCTGCCTCATTGTCCGCACTCCGGGGGCACAGGCGTCCCCTTGTGCGCCCGTGGAAAGGGGCTATTGGCCACCGCTGACCCCGAGCGCGCAAGGGGAGCCCGAACCCCCTCCTGGAGGATCCTGGAAGTTGTAGTCCGCGGCCCCTGCGCCGCCAGGTCTACTCTGGAGTCGCCTTCCTGCAGGTGGCTGGCATGGCAGCGACG
The DNA here is from genome assembly GCA_028571685.1 of Heterohyrax brucei. NCBI lineage: Eukaryota > Metazoa > Chordata > Mammalia > Hyracoidea > Procaviidae > Heterohyrax > Heterohyrax brucei. Next base: position 200,001,559 of record CM053166.1, read on the forward strand.
GCAGCGACGGCAGCGCGCGGGGCCCTGGAAGATGAGGACTCTGTGAGGAGCCGGAGCTGGACAGACGGTGCTGCGGCGGCCACGTCGCCTGCTGCCTGTATGTGTGGGGAGGAGGGAGGAGGGAGGAGGGAGGAGGGAGGAGGGAGGAGGGAGGAGGGAGGAGGGCGGAGGGCGGAGGGCGGAGGGCGGAGGGAGGAGGGAGGAGGGCGGAGGGAGGAGGGAGGAGGGCGGAGGGCGGAGGGCGGAGGGCGGAGGGCGGAGGGCGGAGGGCGGAGGGCGGAGGGCGGAGGGCGGAGGGCGGAGGGCGGAGGCTGGAGGGCGGAGGGCGGAGGGCGGAGGGCGGAGGGCGGAGGGCGGAGGGAGGAGGGAGGAGGGAGGAGGGAGGAGGGAGGAGGGAGGAGGGAGGAGGGAGGAGGGAGGAGGGAGGAGGGAGGAGGGAGGAGGGAGGAGGGAGGAGGGAGGAGGGAGGAGGGAGGAGGGAGGAGGGAGGAGGGAGGAGGGAGGAGGGAGGAGGGAGGAGGGAGGAGGGAGGAGGGAGGAGGGAGGAGGGAGGAGGGAGGAGGGAGGAGGGAGGAGGGAGGAGGGAGGAGGGAGGAGGGAGGAGGGAGGAGGGAGGAGGGAGGAGGGAGGAGGGAGGAGGGAGGAGGGAGGAGGGAGGAGGGAGGAGGGAGGAGGGAGGAGGGAGGAGGGAGGAGGGAGGAGGCTGCAGCGTTTCCTCCACGGGCAGGACCCGGGCTGGTGCATGGTGTGCCTGCGGGCGGACGCAGCTCAGCGCTGAATGTCCTCCGTGGGCCAGGCACTGGGACGGGCACAGAGAACAGAGAGCCGGAACCAGCCCAGGCCCTGCCCTCAGGGAGCTGGCAAGGATCAGGGAGCTGCAAGGAGGAGGGTAACCCAATCTCTAACCCACGGCGACAGGAGACGTGGGCCTGGGCAGGGAAGCTGCTGGAGGGGGCAATGCCTGGGAAGTGAGCCTGACTCGCCTTGGAGTCCCTTGGCCACCTGCGTGGACCAAAGTGCTGCCGCAGGGACTTGGTTTAAGGACCAAACCGATTTGGCAAGGCGAAGGTGAGGGTGATTCTGGATGACACCAGTCAGCTCTCCTGCAGCACCCCCACTTCCACCCAGTCCAGCTCGAAATTTGATTGATTCTACTTCGTAAATAGCTTCCGGATTCCTCTGTTTCACTCCGTTGCCATTTCTGAGGGTGGGGAAGGGCACTCCAAGGGCTAGCAGAGCAGGGCCCCTCTTCCTGTCTGGGGGCTTCCCCTTTGGGTGCACTCCTGCCTAGACTCGGCCACGTGCTCATGCACACCCTCCCTCTGTGCCCTCACGCCTGTTGCCAGTTGCCTTTCTCCCAGCTCGCAGAAGGAAGGCGTGCCCCTCACTCATTCTGAAACTGTATTGGGGTGCGTCAGCCCAGAACATAAAAGCCCACATGGCAGGCAAAAAGAGAGTGTGAATTATGCCCTTTGGAAGAGCCTCCTTCGAAAGTTCAGAAAATTATCAGGCAATGCTCGTATTTCTTCCCCGAGACTAACCTAATGTATGGCAGTTCAAATGCACCCAGTGGTGCCATGGAAGAAAGGCCTGGCAATTTGCACCCTTAAAGACTGCAGCCGAGAAAACCCTACAGAGCGGTTCTGCTGTAACACTTGAGTGAGAGTCAACTGGACAACAACAGATTTTGTTTTCTCTTCTGGTTTTTCTTTCTTCTTTTTGGTTTGCTCATATTTACCCAGCCTAGGAGCAGCCCCAGTCAGGGGAGCCTGAGAGGCTTCTAGGGGGTGTCACTCTGAAGGGCTGTCGCTCAGAAGGGCTGTTCTAGCCCTGAAGGCGCCACCTGCACCTGTCATGATGCATGAGGGGTGAAACACCTGGACGCAGTGGGCCAGCCTGCCAGGAGACACTGAGCAAGTCCTGCCCAGCAGGTGAGAGCAGCCAGCCGGGGGGACGGCAAGTCTGAAGGAGGGATCCGACCTGCTGACCCAGGAGCCTGTGGAGGCTTAGAGCCGGGCAGTGAGAGCCAGGAGGCTAACAGCAGGATCCAAGGCGGCAGTGGAGAACTGGGCTGTTCAGCAGCCGGGGTCAGAAAGAAACTCGTCCCTGACCTTGAAGCTACCAGTTCTCCTTAAGCATCAACCTATCGCTATAGGGTCGCTATGAGTCGGAATCTGCTCGACGGCCACGGGTTGGTTTTTTATTGCCAATCACACACACCTCAGGTTGCCCTACAACACTCGGTGAGGCTTTCTCCCCCATACTCCGAGAAAGCAAGCCAGACACAGGGCCCACCCACTTGGCTCCTGCCTTGCCACGCCTAGGAAAGGCTGACCCATGGATGTGTAGAAAATGGTCTCCGAGGAGGTGTGATATCCACATTACTCTGTAATCAGTCGAAAGAGGCTGTTCCCGAGCTCTTTTGCTAGGTGAGGGCACACAGAACATGGAGACCCTGGCCTCCTGCACACACAGCTGGGGTGGTCACCCTGGGTCCCAGCACTCGGTGTGCGTGTGCGTGTGCGTGTGCGTGTGCGTGTGCATGGGAAGGGTGGACGGGGGTGGGGTGGGGTGGGGGTGCGCGCGCGCTCGCGCGCCCGTGCGCAGTTCCTGCACCTTAGCTGGAAGGCAGCCTGAAGGAGAAAAGATGCTGTTGCAAGGGAGCTGGACCAAGCCCACTAGGCACCAGCGAAGGGTTGAGCTGCTACGAGGGGCACAACACCTTCACAGGATCTGGTCAGAGAAGGCCAGTCCTTCAGTCAGTCTACACCTCTGCGTGTTTGGGATGTGTAGGTGCCTGCGTGCCAAGGTGGGTCAGCTCCACTGAATCCCGGCTGGCCCAGGTGCCTCTCCCCTGGGACAGCGACACGAGCACACTTGGATGGAGACCACGGCGAGGGACAGGGAAGGCAGGGGAAGGAGCCCCAGAGCCCCCGAGTTCCGCCGCCGCCCAGAGCTCAGCGCCGGCGGGCACACCTCTCAGGGCACCCCACGGCGCGGTTTCCCCGGGCCACGCCTGAGCCCCAAGAGATTTCCTGGGCCGCAAGGGAAGGGTCCCGCCTGGGCCAGCGCCCCCTGAGGGAGGGGACCGGTGACATCACCCACGGTCCGGGGCCCTTGCAGCCGCGGCTAGAGCCCCGCCGCGTGACCTGGGCGCACCAATAGCCCAGCGGTCTGTGGTGCGACGCGGGGGCTCCGCGCGCGCCGCCGCCGCCGCCGCGCCCCCGCCCCCGTACGGCGTCCGCGTCCGCGTCCGCGTCCGCGTCCGGTCCGCACTGCAGATACAGCGGGGAGCAGGCGCGCCGGCCACGGAACACGCTGCGGGCGGGCCGGACTCCAGAGGGGCGCGGGGCAGAGAGACCGGCCGAAGGGCGAGGACGATAGGCAGAGGAAGCGACACCGCGCCGCCCCGGGTCCCACGTCCCTCCTGCCAGGAGGACGGCCACTGGGAGAAGGTACAAGAAGGAGGAGGGGGCGGTGGCTCCACGCCCTCCGCCCCCTGGGGGCGCGGGCAGCTGCGCAGGGAGGACAGGAGGGGGTGGCCTGGGTGGGGCCGGGGGCGGCACTGACCTGCTCTCCCGGTGGCGTTCCCATGCCTGCTCCCCGCAGGGAACTGAGCCACACCAGGCGCCATGGCGGTGGCGATGCTGCGTGACTGGTGCCGGTGGATGGGTGTGAGCGTGCGCAGGGGCCTGCTGGTGTTGGGCATCCCCGAGGACTGCGAGGAGGCCGAGGTGCACGAGGCCCTGGAGGCCGCGCTGTGGCCGCTGGGCCGCTTCTCTGTGCTCGGGCGGGTGTTCCGCGAGGAAGATAACGCCGCCGCGGCCCTGGTGGAGCTGGCCCAGGAGGTGGACTACGCGCTGGTGCCCCGAGAGGTCCCGGGCAGCGGGGGGCCCTGGCGCGTGGTGTGTGTGCCCCGCTGCTCAGGCGAGGAGGTCCTGGGCCGCGTGTTGCACTTCCTCGAGCTGCAGGGCCAGACGGTAGAGAGCGTGGCCGGCGCCCTGGGGCTGGGGCTGCGGCGCGTGTGCTGGCTGCGCTCGGTCAGCCGGGCGGTCCAGCCCTGGGTGGAGACCCTGCGCTACCAGCCCCTGGGCTTGTTCTCCGGGCGCCAGGAGCCGGGCCCGGGGGAAGAGCCCTTCCAGGCCTGGCTGGACCACGCCAGCGACATGCTGCAAGTGTGGCAGGCGGTCTCGGAGAGGGAGCGGCGGCGGCGGCTACTGGAGGGCCTGCGCGGCACTGCCCTGCAGCTGGTGCATGGGCTTCTGGCTGAGAACCCTGCGCGCACGGCGCAGGAGTGCCTGGCCGCCCTGGTCCGGGTGTTTGGGAACACCGATTCCAAGGCGGCCACGCGGCTGAGGTGTCTGACCGCTGAGCAGAGGCGGGGCGAGCGCCTCTCTGCCTTCGTGCTGCGGCTGGAGGTCCTGCTGCAGAAAGCCATCGAGAAGGGGGCCCTGGCCAGAGCCGCGGCCGACCACTTGCGCCTGCGGCAGGTGCTCACCAAGGCCAGCCTCGTGGAGCCCTTGGACGAAGCGCTGCGGAAGCTGAGACTGGCCGGGAGGGCCCCCAGTTTCCTGGAGATGCTGGGGCTCGTCCGGGAGTCCGAGTCGTGGGAAGCCACTCTGCTCAGCAGTGAGAGGGCCCAGGCAGAGGAAGCGGCTAGGGCCAGGAGCCGGGCTGAGCGCAGGGCCAACCTCAGGGCAGAGGGTGGCAAAGTGGTGGTAGTGGAGGGGTGCAGACGTTACCCTGTCCTTGCCCTTGCCCCTGCCAGCATAGGGCAGATAAGGGCTGCAGAGGCCCCCAGGGCAAGTGTGGGCCGCACCCCAGCCCCGGTGGGCCGTGTTCCTGGGGCAGGCCCAAGAGCCCCAGGCTGTGGGCCCGAGGGCCTCGCCCAGGCAGGGGTCGCAGAGGCCATGGAGGCCGAAGAGGCCGAGGAGTCACTCGATGAGCGACTCCAGCCCATCCTAGAGGAGTCGGAAAACGAGGGCGAGGCTGGTGAGATGAGCCTGCCCGAGTCCTCCTCCTCGGACCCGTAGGCTCAGACAGCCCTGGGTCCTCTGCTCCTTGCAGGCGGTGGAACCCTGGGAGCAGCAGGGCCGGGCCAGGCTGGGATGGCCTCCTGGCCCCAGGACAGCAGCAGGGGAGAAGGAAGGGCCTGCTGGCCACCACCTGCCCCAGGCCCCACCCCCTCCCACTTGGGCCAGCCACCCCCCTCTGTCCATCCACTGCAGCACCACCACGCAGCCCCAGCCCCGAACCAGCCCAGAGGAACCCAGACCAGAAGCCCCTGGAGTCATCCACCCTGGCTCCCGACCGCTCAGCTCGGGGCTCATCCCCTGCTCTTCCGGTGTAGATTCCAGCCAACTATTGCTTGTTCTTGTGGACATGTGTGTGTTCTTATTCAAGCAGTTGCCACCTGCCCCCCACCAGATGCCAGCCCAGCCCAGGAAGACGGCGGCAGGAGTGGCCACCCTCAGCCAACCAGCAGCCTCGGGAAGGAAGAACGGACCAGGGACAGGGCAGGCTGCTCCACCCCCGCTGTTCTTTGTGACTCAGTCTCCTCGATGTGGTGACCTGTGCTCTGCCGTGCTTTCCAGTGTTCTTCTATGACTGTCGCGCGAGACCCTGGGGCAGGGCCATGCCCCAGTGGGTGGGCCAGGGAGAAGTGGACATTGCCGGAGTCCATTGTCCTGACAGGAGGCACAGCCTGGGTCCTCTGGGCTGGGAGAGCTCTGGCCGACTGCATTTGTAGGGGGTGGGGGTTGGGGCTGAACTAAGGCTCCCGGTCAGGGACCCCGGGAGGAGGGCGACCCCATGGCCTGTGGTGGTGGTTATCCATCTCCTCTGCTGTGATTCCCTCCCCTTCAACGGTTCCAGTTAAACGTTTCCCTTCAATAAATCTCATTCAGTGTTTCTACTGAGTCTGGCCTCTGCTGTGGGGGGTGGAGGGGAGAGCCTGTGGGGTCGGGGAACGGTGGCCTGTGCTCAGCCAACAGCTGCTGCTGCGGGACCACTGGGTACCTGGGTGATGCCCCGTAATGGGCGGGACAGGACAGGACAGGACAGGGCAGGCTTTCTCGGCACTGGTGGAAAGACAGGGGGTGCTGACCTGACGGTGAGTCCTGCCCGACACTGCTCAGAGGGCGAGACGTCCTGGGCCATGGGTGGGGGTGGCCCCTGAGTGCCATTCTGAGGAACACCCAGGTGGAGGGCCCTCTGGAGCCCACCAACCCGAGGGGCTGTGGTGGAGGGTGGATGGTGAGGGATGAGCTGGAACAGCAGCCGGCTCCATCCTCCGTGATCTGTGCTCTCACCCTTGGGCGTGGGGGCCTTCCCAGCAGAGGGCCACCCTCAGCCCACTGGGAAGAGGGAGCAACGACTGGGCCCCTGTCAGTGTGAGGGGCAGCACTGCTGTTGAGCCCGACAAAGGAGTGTCCCCCCAACCCAGCTCCCTGTGTGTGCCCACAAGAGTCGTCCAGCCCGTCAGAAGCTGCAGAGGAAGGGCAGAGGCCCCATAGCAGCCCAGGAGCTGGGGCCACAGAGGCACTTGCATATGCAAACATTCGGCCAGGCCTGGAACAGGGGCTTCAGTCTCTGGAGCTGAATGGCCTGAGGAGCCCTGGGGAGAGCTCGGACAGTGGGAGCTGTGTAGAGAGGGGGAGGGCCAGCCAGGCCCTGGACATGCCCAGGGTGGTACATGCCCAGGGGGGCAGGTCCTCAGCCAGGGCTGTAGCCTCCTTGGCTGAGCGGGCTTGGCCGTGGGTCTCTTCAGGACACAGCGCAGGAACAGACTCAGCCCACCTACTGGGGTGCCGGGCCCGTCTGTCCACTCTGTGAGGGCCCCTCAGGCTTTGGGGGCAGGACAAGAGGGAAAGGGCGGGAGGGACCACCTTAGCTCCTCTGTCCACAGCAAGAGTCTCTCTGGATCCTGCCCAGTCACATGTTCATGTCCCCTGGGTTCATGCAGTTTTGAGAAATGCTGTTGTTGTTGTTTTTTTCTTTCAGATCAGTAAGCTGGACCAGCCCTCCTGCCTTGATAACTGACCTGAAAGGAAGCCCTTGAAACACAGACCACCTTGCTGACCGTTCTACTGCCTTCCTTGTGATTATCTCACCCTCGCACCCGCATGTAGCTTCCCCTTGTGGACAACCTCCAGTCTGGCTGGGGACAGACAGACTTTGGAGGAAGCCATTCACCTCTGTCTCTTGTATATCGACATACAAGAAAGCCTCTTGATGATTCACCTCACCCCTCATCTCAGTATTGGCTTTGCGGCAGGTGGCACGAACCCATGTTTTACGGTGACAAATTGGCTCCCGATGCGGTGCTGGTCATTTGAGATGTGGTGGTCCCTGGGTAGGGCTTGGGACTGATAGATGGCCATCCTAGCAAGTGGCCGCGGGAGGTTATATTTGCCTCCAGGAGAGTGCCGATCTGTCCTATGCCTGCCCCAGCAGCACCAGTCCCTAACTGCGCTTCCCGCAGCGACTGATCAGGACGTCTGTCTGGGAAATCCTCGAAGTGTGAGTCTGAAACGCCTCTCCCTGTTTTGTTCGGAGCCCGGTTGGTATAAGACGGCCCGGGGGTGGGGGGCATGTGCTAAGTTGGAGGCTTTGGTTATGCCTTGAATGGATCCCTAGGGCAAGTGCCTCAGATGTTCCCAGGGCTAGTCTCAGACACCTGATCTCGTAAGTAGGAGTGCTTGGAAAGGCTCCGGCAGATCCTAGGGCTTGCTGTGTGAATGAATGTGCTCTGTGTGAGTGAGAGAGAAAGGGAGGCTGTGTGTTTGAAGTGGATGCATATATCAGTGTGGCCCTGCGTTTGTGCCAATGTGATTGCCCTTGTGAAGCTGACGTAGCCTGGCAGCATCTCTTCCATGGTTGTGCAAACCTGCACTCGTATGAAACTCCTTTCCAGGTCTCGATGTACTTCTGGGAACAGGTGGATTGGTGTGGAGCTTGGCAGCAAAACTTAGAGGAAGTGTGGCACGCCCGGGGTTGTTTGGAGGAATGCTTTAGGGGAATCCAGGGGCCGAAAACAGGAATCAGGGGCACAGTTACTGAATTAGACCTCATTAGCAGGAAGGCTGCTTTTCAGGAGGATTGTGAGACATATTTCCAGCAAGCCAAAAAAGGGAAACTGAGATCTCTGGTGGCTGAAATGGGAGGCAGTTCGTCTGTTCTAGCACAGTGGCCCTTGCGGGCGCATTTTAGCATATTGGGGAAGATACAGCTAGGAACCTATGACAAAGAAGTACATGATATTTTTGTGTAATAACGTGTGATCTAACTACCCATTAGGGACCAGAAGAGATGGGCTAGAACTTGGGTCTTTCAGCTTCCATACAATCCTGCAACTGAATCTGTTTTGCAGAAGAAATGGGATGCGATCCCTTATGTTCAGGCTTTGGTGTCTCTCCATTAGACCTTGAACCCTTCGATTCAGATTCTCTTCCAGCGGAAACAGAAGTTCAGGATTCTTCTTGATTCCTCCTCAGGAGATCCTCACCTGGAAAGATGGATTTTGGCCATGGCTTTAAACCCCCTTCCCTTGCTCAGGGCAAGCTGAGGAGGGGAGCCCCTTTGGGGGTGACGGCCCCTGACTCAAGAGGGAATGGAGGGTAAAACTCAAATACGGGTATGGTCACCCCTGTTGCACCTGAGAAGGTACAGTTTCCAGTGAGGGAGCCCCTGTGACCCAGACAGGGCAATGCCCTCTAAGAGAGGTCCCAACCAGGGTGAATGCCACTGCCCACCCACAAAGACCAATGTTCACACATGCTCCGTTTACCACTTCTGACTTACACAGTTGGAAAGCCGTATCCTTCCATACTGGAGCGACCCAAGTCGAATGGTTCAGGTTTTTCCTTTCTACTTTCTGCACCCATTGTCCACCTTGGGCAGACATGCAGACAGTTCCTCACTACCTTGTTGACTTCAGAGGAACACAGGATGGTGCTGGAGCAGGCTAGGAAGGAGACCGACTGACTCCATGATTTAGATCCCACCAGTGTAAACTGTCCCCATTCAAGAGCCAGGCTGGGATCATAATAGTGAAGAAGGAACGTCTAGGCTTCAGTTATACTGGGATTGCATGACTTGGGGATTAAAGAATGGGGCTCCGAGGCCCAAGAACTTGCAGAAGACTAGAGTCGTAATTCGTTTCAAAGATAACTGAGGTGTTTAGCTGGTCCACAGAAATCATTCTTGGCTCCTCAACATGACTTTCATTTCCCAAAGTGCCCCTGGCATCAGGAAAAACTCCCAAACCGGAGGGCCAGTTAGGAATGCCGATAGGGCAGCTCTTGGAGATTGCCTTTAAGATTTTCAATTCAAGAGATCAGGTAGTGGAACGAAAGGAGAACCAGAAGATGAAACAGAAGGCTGCCTTGCTGGCTCCTGCCAGTGAAAACCGAAAAAAAAAAAAAAAATGCAGAGATGGGGCAGGGCCAAGTGGTGGACTGGTCACATGTCTCCTCAATTCCCTCTGAGAACTGAGGCCTAGAAAAATAACTGAATGGAGCAGTGTGGACATTCTGGGAGCCACAAGATCAGGCATGAGGTTGTGAGATCAGACTGGGTGACAGGGAAGAAAAAATTACCTTTGTCAGAGGCAAGATGGCAGCGCACTGAGTCCCACTTCTGCTGGCGCAGCGGCTGAGAGGCTCACAGGTATGGACGCCATCTTTGTTAACCAGGAGATTGGGACTGTGACCACCGAGCCTGAGAGCCTGGCAGGGCCGGCTGCTATGCTGAGTGGCAGTGCCCAAGTAAACAGCCTGTTTCGCAGCACAGAGGCTGTGCTTGGGACAGTCACGTCTTGAGAACCCAGCAGTGGCTGGTGACCAATGGTGCCAGTGCCCTTCCCCCCTCTCTTCTCTGAGCTGAGTCATAGACACTGCTGACTCAGTGCAGGAGAGGTGGCTCTGGTGGGACGCCACCTTGGTCAGCTGAGAGGTGGAGTCAGCCAAGCCTGAGGGCCCAGCTGGGGCTAGCTGCCGGGCAGAGCAACAGTGCCTGTCTGGACAGTGCCTCTCCCAGCAGCAAAGCTGCTTTTAAGATAAACATACCTAGAGAACATAGCAGGGGCTGGCTGCCAAGAGTGGCGGTACTCTTACCCCTGCCTTCTTTGAACCACATCACAACGTCTGCTGACGGCCCCCGAGACACTCCATAAGTAGGGCACAATCTTTGTCAGCCAGGAGATGGGGCCTGCCACCCCTGAGGGGCCGGCTGCTATTGGCTGCCACTGGACTGTGCCTCTCTCAGCAGAAAAGCAGTTTTTAAGATAAGTGCATCTAGAGAACGCCACGGTGTCTGGAGGCCAAGTGCGGCGGCACCATTTCCACCTCCCTTCACTGAGCCACACTACAGTATCTGCTGATGGGCCCCTGAGAGACTCCATAAGTAGGGCACCATCTTTGTCAGCCAGGAGGCAGGGCCTGCCACCCCTGAGGGCCCGGCTGCTACCGGCTGCCACTGGACAGTGCCTCTCTCAGCAGAAAAGCAGTTTTTAAGATTAGTGCTTGTAGAGAACGCAGCAGTGCCTGGAGGCCGAGTGCGGTGGCATCCTTCTCTCCTCCCTCCTCTGAGTTACGCCGTAGTGTGAAACGGCGTGACTCCGGAGAGTTGGCACAAACAGGTTGCCATCTTTATCAGCCGGGAGGTGGGGCCTGCCATGCCTGAGGGCCCAGCTGGGGCCAGCCACCAAGCTGAGCAGCACCACGGGGCTGGACAGCATCTCTCTCACCAGAGAAGCTGTACATAAGTCAGCTGCACCTAAAGGATGCAGTGGCGGCCGGTGACCAACTCTAGCAGTGCCCTCCCTTACTCACTCCCTTCTTAGAGCTACGCCGTAGCTTCTGCGGGTGTGGCACCGGAGAAGCTGAACAGCTTTCCAGTGGTGCAAAGACACCAGTCAATATCTAACCATTTAAAGAAGCAGACCACCATGGCTCCGGAAAACTCCCAAAATAATCAAAACACTTCCCAGATGAAGAAGCCTCCCTGAAATTATCGGAGGTAGAATACAAAAGAATTATGTATAGAGCCCCCTAGAGATTACACATAGTGCAGCAGAAAAAAGTGAAAAATTAAGCAAGCTATATGAACGGCTAGAACACCAGTGATCTGAAATTCAGCCGATCAATAATAAAATTACAGAGTTAGACAACTCAGTGCAAAGTCAAAAGAGCAGGATTGAGGGAATGGAATGCAGAATCAGTGAGACTGAAGATAAAGCACCTGACATCAGCATTTGTGAGGAGAAATCAGACCAAAAAAAAAAAAAAAAGAAAAGAAAAAGAAAAATGAAGAAGCGTTAAGAAGTATGTGGG